>JAHRHZ010000020.1:384680-430152 GCA_024137785.1 Ginglymostoma cirratum | reverse complement strand
TCCAGCCCCATGCTTGTTATCTCAGATTCTCCAGCATCTGCAGTACCTTTTATCACTTGCATACCAAGTTGTATATATCCAGATAGGATGCTTTCTGTAGTGCATCTACAAAAATTGGTAAGCATCGTTGTGGATGTGCTGAATTTCCTTAGCCTTCTAATAAAGTAGAGGCGTTGGTGTGCTTTTTTGGCTGTAGCATTGACATGGGTGGACCAGGATAGATTGTTGGTGATACTTACACCGAGGAACCGAAGCTTGCAGAGTGGGGAGCAGAGTCCGAGGTCTCGGAGTTTGGAGATGAGTTTTGTTGGAATTGGTGTTAGGGTTAGTGACCACAATTGGAAAAGGGCAGAGATAAGTCAGGAGGAAAAGTTTTTAACTGGGGGAAGGCAAATTTTAGCAAACTGAGAAGTGATTTGGCTGAGGTGGACTGGACAGGATTGCTAAAGGATAAATCAGTGGAGGCTCTAAAAAGTGAGTTCCTTAGAGCACAAAGTTGGTCAAAGAGGCATTCAGCACGCTTGCCTTCATTGCTCAATCCTTTGAGTAAAGGAGAAGGGAAGTCATGTTGAAGACATTGGTTAGGCCTCTTCTGGAGTACTGTGGCCCATCTGGTTGCCTAGTTATAGGAAGGATATTATTAAGCTGGAGAGGGCTCAGAAGGGATTTACTGTGATGTTGCCAGATATGGAACGTTCAATTTATAAAGAAAGGCTGGATAGAACATAGAGCATAGAACAGTACAGTACAATACAGGCCTTCGGCCCACAATGTTGTGCTGATCAATTATCCTACTTAAGATCAAATTACCCTGCATACCTGGCATTTTACTATTCTCCATGTGCCTATTCAAGAGTCGCTTAAAAGTCTCTAAAGTATCTGACTCCACTACCACCGCCGGCAGCACATTCCACACGCCCACCACTCTCTGTGTGAAGAACCTACCTCTGACATCTCCCCTATACCTTCCTCCAATCACCTTAAAATTATGCCCCCTCGTATTAGTCATTTCCGCCCTGGGAAAAAGTCTCTGACTATCCACCCTATCTATGCCTCTCATCATCTTGTACACCTCTATCAAGTCACCTCTTATCCTTCTTCGCTCCAAAGAGAAAAGCCCTAGCTCCCTCAACCTTTCCTCATAAGACCTGCCCTCCAGTCCAGGCAGCATCCTGGTAAATCTCCTCTGCACCCTCTCTGAAGCTTCCACATCTTTCCGATAATGAGGTGACAAGAACTGAACACAATATTCCAAGTGTGGTCTAACCAGAGTTTTATAGAGCTGCAGCATAACCTCATGGCTCTTAAACTCAATTCCCCTGCCAATGAAAGCCAACATACCATACGCCTTCTTTACAACCCGATGAACTTGGGAAGCATCTTTGAGGGATCTATGGACGTGGACCCCAAGATCCCTCTGTTCCTCTACACTGCCAAGAATCCTGCCATTAACCCTGTATTCTGCATTCAAATTTGACCTTCCAAAATGAATCACTTCACACTTTTCTGGGTTGAATTCCATCTGCCACTTCTTTGCCCAGCTCTGCATCCTGTCAATGTCCAGTTGCAATCTGCAATAGCCCTCCACACTGTCCACAACTCCACCAACCTTCGTGTCATTGGGAAACTTACTAACCCACCCTTCCACTTCCTCATCCAAGTCATTTTTCAAGATCACAAAGAGTAGAGGTCCCAGAACAGATCCCTGCGGAACACTGCTGGTCACCGAGCTCCAGGCTGAATACTTTCCGTCTGCTACCACCGTTCTGTTTTCTATTGGACAGACAGCTTTGTTTCCAGACAACCAAACTTCCCTGAATCCCATGCCGCCTTACTTTCTGAATGAGCCGACCTCGGGGAACCTTATCAAATGCCTTGCTAAAATCCATATACACCACATCCACTGCTCTACCTTCATCAATGTGTTTTGCCACATACTCAAAAAATTCACTAAGGTCTGTGAGGCATGACCTGCCCCTCTCAAAGCCATGCTGATTATTTCTAATCAAACTGTGCTTTTCCAAATAATCATAAATACAATCTCTCAGAATCCTTTTCAGTAATTTGCCCACCGCAGAACTAAAACTGACTGGTCTGTAATTCCCAGGATCATCCCTCTTCCCTTTCTTGAACAAGGGAATGACATTTGCCACCTTCCAATCATCTGGTACAACTCCAGTGGACAGTGAGGACGCAAAGATCATCGCCAAAGGGGCAGCAGTCTCTTCCCTCACTTCCCGTAGCAATTTTGAGTATATCCCGTCTGGCCCAGGGGACTTATCTATCCTCATGTTTTTCAAAATTGCTAACACATCCTCCTTCCGAAGATCAACCTGTTCGAGCGTATCTGCCTGTTTCATGCTGTCCTCACAAATACCACTGGTGAATCTCACTGGTGAATACTGAAGCAAAGTATTCATTAAGAACCTCCCCTAATTCTTCTGACTCTGCACACAAGTTCCCTCCACTATCCCTGATTGGCCCTATCCTCACTGTGGCTATCCTCTTGTTCCTCACATAAATATAGAATGCCTTGGGGTTTTCCTTGATCCCACCCACCAAGGTTTTCTCATACCCCATTCTAGCTCTCCCAAGTCCGTTTTTCAGTTCCTTCCTGGCTACCATGTAGACCTCTAGAGCCCTGTCTGATCCTTGCTTCCTCAACCTTAAGTAAGCTTCCTTCTTCCTCTTGACTAAGTGTTCCACAAGTCTTGTCATCCAAAGTTCCTTCATCTTACAATCCCTTCCTTGCTTCAGTGGGACGAACCCACCCAGTACCTGTAGCAGCTGCTCCTTAAACAACCTCCACATTACTGTCGTGCGTTTCCCTGGGAACATCTGATCCCAATTTAGACTCCGCAGTTCTTGCCTAATAGCATTGTAATTCCCCCTTCCCCCAATTAAATACGTTCCCATACCATCAGCTCCTGTCCCTCTCCATGACTTTTGTAAAGGTCAGAGAGTTGTGATGACTAACACCGAAATGCTCTCCCACTGAGAGATCTGACACCTGGCCTGGTTCGTTGCCAAGCGCCAAATCCAATATGGCCTCCCCTCTAGTTGACCTATCTACGTATTGAGAAAGAAATCCTTCCTGGACACACCTGACAAAATATGCTCCATCCAAACTATTTGCATTTAGGATGTTCCAGTATATATTCGGGAAGTTGAAGTCACCCATGACTTAAGGTTGAGAAAACAAGGGGCGGACAGGGCTCTAGAGGTCTACAAAAGTAGCCAGGAAGAAACTGAAGAATGGACTTGAGAGCTAGAAGGGGGAGCAAGAAAACCTTGGCGGATAGGATCAAGGAAAACACCAAGGTGTTCGATGCTTAGGTGAGGAACAAGAGGATGGCCAGAGTGAGGGAAGGGCCAGTCAGGGATAGTGGAGGGAATTTGTGCTCAACAACCCTGTTAGTTCTGCACCTTTCCAAAATTTGTCTCCCAATCTATTCCTCAGTGTCTCTATTGCTCTTGGTGGGGTCTATAAAAAAACTCCTAATAAAGTGACTGCTCCTTTCCTGTTTCTGACTTATGTAAGACTACAATGGGATCTTGATCAACTGGGCCAGTGGGCTCAGAAATGGCAGGTGGAGTTTAATTCCGATAACGATGAGGTGTTATATTTCAGTAAAACAAACCGGGGCAGGACTTTGACAGTTGCTGGTAGAGCCCTGGGGAGTCGGTACAAGGCTAGGCAATGGCTGAATAGGAGGATCGCTAGACTATTAATCCAGAAACTTATTGAATCTTTTGGGGACCCGGGTTTGAACCCTGCCATGGCAGATCGTGGAATTTGAATTCAATTAAAAAAAGAAAAGAAATGATTGATGTCAATGTCAATTGTTGGAGAAACCCATCTGGTTCACTAGTGTCCTGGAGGGAAAGAAATCTTGCATCCTCACCTAGTCTGGCCTCCATGTGACTCCAAGCCCACAGCAATGTGGTTGACTCTCAATTGCCCTCTGAAATGGCCTAGCAAGCCATTCAGTTGTACCAATTGCTACAAAGTCTCAAAGAAGTGAAACCGGACAGATCACCTGGCATCAACATAGGTAGCAGAAAAGACAATGGCAGAAACAGCCCTGTCGACCCTGCAAAGTCCTGCTTACTAACATCTGGGGCCTGGTGCCAAAATTTAGTCAATCAACAGCCTGACATTGTCTGTAAGGTATGATTTCGTGGGTATGACTGTGTCCCAGACACCACCGTCACCATCCCTGGATATGTCCTGTCTCACCGGCAGGACAGACCCAGCAGAGGTGGCGGTGCAGGGGTATACAGTCACGAAGTATGAAGTTTCCCTGGGAGTCCTCAATATTGACCCCAGCCCCCTTGAAGTCTCGTGGCTTCAGGTTAAACATGGGCAAGGAAACCTCCTGCTGATTACTACATATTGTCCTCCCTCAGCTGATGAATCAGTACTGCTCCATGTTGAAGAACACTTGGAAGCTCTGAGGGTGGCAAGGGCACAAAATGCACTCTGGGTGAGGGATTTCAATGTCCACCATCGAGAGTGGCTCAGCAGCAGTACTACTGATCAAGCTGGTCGAATCCTAAATGACATAGCTGCTAGACTTGGTCTGTGACAGGTGGTGAGGTAACAAATAGGACGGAAAAACATACATGCCCTCATCTTTACCAATGTGCCAGCTGCAGATGCACCTATGCATGACCGTATGGGTAGGAGTGACCATCGCACAGTCCTTGTGGAGATTAAGTCCCGCCTTCACATTGTCATCTTGTGTGGCACTGAGATTATCCTCAATCACCATGCTAAATGGGGCAGACTTTGAACAGATCTAGCAACTCGACTGGGCATCCATGAGGTGCAGTGGGCCATCAACAGCAGCGGAATTGTACTCCAGCACAATCTGTAATCTCACAGCCTGGCATATCCCCCACTCAACCATTACCATCAAGCCAGGGGATCAACCCTGGTTCAATGGAGAGTGCAGGAGGGCATGCCAAGAACAGCACCAGGCATACCTGAAGAAGAGGTGTCAATCTGGTGAAGCCACCAAACAGGACCGCTTGCACACCAGACAGCGAAAGCAGCAAGAGATTGACAGAGCTAAGTGATCCCACAACCAACGGATCAGATCTGAGCTCTGCAGTCCTGCTCCATCCAGTCAAAAATGGACAATTAAGCAACTCACTGGAGGAGGTGACACAAATATGTCCATCCTCAATGATGGAAGAGCCCAGCACATCAGTGCAAAAGATAAGGCTAAAGCATTCGCAGCAATCTTCAACCAGAGGTGCCGAGTGGATGATCCATCTCAGCCTCCTGCAGTGGTACCCAGCATCACAGATGCCAGTCTTGAGCCAATTTGATTCACTCTACGTGATATCAAGAAACGATTGGAGACACTGGATATGCAAAATCTACAGGCCCTGACAACATTCCAGCAATAGTACTGAGGACTTGTACTGCAGAACTTGCAGCTCCCTTAGCCAAACTCTCCCAATACAGTCACAACACTGCTATTTACCTGATGATGTGGAAAATTGCCCACACATGTCCTATACATAAAAACAGGACAAATTAAATCTGGTCAATTTACCACCCCGTTAATTTACTGTTGATAATCAGTAAAGTGGTGGAAGGTGTCAGGAGCACTGCTAGCAAACAGCACCTGCTCAGCAATAACCTGCTCAGTGACGCCCAGTTTGAGTTTTGTCAGGGCCACTCAGCTCCTGATCTTATTACAGCCTTGGTTCAAACATGGACAAAAGAGCTGCATTCCAGAGGTGAGGTGAGAGTGACAGCCCTTGGCATCAAGGCTGCATTCCACCAAGTGTGGCAACAAGGAGCCCTAGCAAAACTCGAATCAATGGGCATTGGGGAAATCCTCTGGTGCTTGGAGTCACATCTGACATGTAGGAAAATGGTCATGGTTATTAGGAGTCAGTCATCTCAGTTCTCTGACATCTCTGCAGGAGTTGCTCAGGGTAGTGTTCTAGGCCCAAACGTCTTCAGCTGCTTCATCAATGACCTTCCCTCCATTATAAGGTTAGAAATGCGATGTGCGATCATCGGCGAACAACATTCAGCACAATTTGTGACTCCTCAGATACTGAAGCAGTCCATGTTCAAATGTGACAGTATCCAGGCTTGAGTTGACAAGTGGCAAATAACATTCGCACCACACACGTGCCAGGCTTTGATCATCACGAATAATAAACAATCCAATCTCAGCCCATTAGGCATTCAATAGTGTTACTGTCACTGAATTCCACCTCCCCCCAACATGTTTAAATTTTGACTGTAGTAATGAAAGGAGATTGGCATTAATTTACTCAATCCCCCTCCACTTCTTTCCTTGACTCCCAAAAGGCTTGACTTCCGCAACTAATGCCTTGGTGGAATAGAGCAGTCAGCATTTTAAAGTACTACCTCTTGCTTTTAAACAGGGCTAATGGATATTGATTTAACTGAGAAAATTTGTACTGAAACCTTTGTACTCAGTTTTACACTACTTAGCAAGGATTTCTGAAGAAGGAAAGCTCCACACTTTGTGTTGCTTATGGTCTGATTTGGATCTAAAGCAATCATCAAATAGTGCAAAACCTCGGTGATTATTTAAGAAAGTAAATCTGCATCTATGTCAGTGCCATTTTAAATTGAGATTCAGCAACATAGACTCCTGCCATTTACACTAAATCAAGCGCAATGAGATAAAAACCCCTGACCATTTTAGAAGCTGATCTCTCACTGGTAAGCTCTCAGCATTTATATTATCGTCCTAGCAACCTGGATAACAATTTTGCTTTACAAGTTTTATGCATTCAGCATCTTAGATGATTGTGCTAACTCATTTTACTTTATCTCCCCTCCATCCATTTTTCTTCTCTTGCTTTATCCTTTCTAACTTGCGCTTGGGTGGACTTTGCTGCTGCTGCTGCTGATGTGAATGTTGCAATGCACCGACAGCATCATGGAGAGTTCAGAGACTTACAAGGATTAACAAGTAAGTAACTTTCATCTTGAGAAACCAATTCTGTGAAGCATTGCTGATTTTTCAGATGAAAAGTTAGTTTATACTTTTGGCAGCTGACAAGTTTGAAGCAGATAGAATGGAAACTGCACCTTGGGAACAGGACAGAATTATTGCTGAAACATATTTGAGTAAGAATTTGGCCACGCAATGCACTGAATACACCAAAAATAATTCACTGAAACGTTCCACGTTAGCATAGTGCATGAATATTACTATACAGTAATCTACAGTAAAAACAGTTGCAGATTTATTTCATTTATACTAATGCAGCATATTTGGGTTATTCTTGGTGTTTTGAATGCTGTTAGTTATTAGCTAGTGCCGGGTACCCCTATGTCAACAAATCTGCAATCAAGACGTTTTAAATTCCTTGGTTTTCCTTCACTCAAAAATTATGTACCTATCGGATACTTAGCAGGACCAATAATTTTAAGATTGACATATGTCTTTGTACTGGTGTTGCATTCTCTATGGATTTAATTTACCCAATCCATTTTATACTTGATGCTTCAAGTGTTTTATTTGCTGCGGGCACTTTATTCATGTTTGATGACATTTGTTTCTGACAATCGAGGAGAAAATTGGGATGTGACTGCATGAGTTTGTGAATCTTGCTGGCAAAATTCATATTGTAGATTGAAATGCCAAGGAGACAGGAAAATAAACAAAACATAAGTTGCTGGAAAAGCTCAGCAGGTCTGGCAGCATCTGTGAGGAATAACCAGAGTTCATGTTTTGGGTCCGCTGATCCATCCTCTAGTTCATTTGGTGTAGATATACCCAGAGGGGAAGTTCCAACATTTTGTCGTAACAGCAGAGAAGGAATGCTGTGTGATTGGAGGGGAACTTGCAGGTTGTCGTGTTAGCATGTACCTGATGTTGTAGATGGTACTGGTTGGGGAGGTGGAAGGTGTCTCAGGAGCCTTCATGAATTTAATCGGTGCATCTTGTAGATCATGCACAACATTGCTACTAAGAATTGACAGTGAATGTTCGTTTGAAAATGTGGTGCCAGTTAAGCAGCCTGCATTGCCCTGGATAGGGTCAAGCTTCTTGAGTGTTGTTGGAGCTGCCCCCATCCAGGCAAGTGGGGAGTATTCCATCACAATCCTGACTTGTACCTTGCAGAAGGTGGACAGGCTTTGGGGAGTCAGGAGGCGAGTTACTCGTGCAGAATTCCTAGCCTCTGACTTGCTCTTGTAGCCATAGTATTGATATGACTTAACAAAAACAGAAGTAGCTGGAAAAGCTCAGCAGGTCTGTCAGCATCTGTGAAGAAAATAAATCAGAGTTCATGTTTCGGGTCTGGTGACCCTTCCTCAGAAGCTTTTCCAGCTACTTCTATTTTTGTTGCTGATTGACAGCATCTGCAGTTCTTTTGATTTTTGTTGAAATGACAAGTCCGGTTCAGTTTCTGGCCAATGGTAACCCCCATGATGTTGATAGTGGGAAGTTCAATGATGGTGAGGCCGTTAACTGTTAAGCGGTAATGGTTAGATTCTGTCTTGTTGGACATGGTCCAAAGCATTTGTGTGGCATGAATGTCACTTGCCGCTTCTCAGCCCAATCATGTTGTTGCAGCCTTATTGAATTTGGACATGGACTGCTTCAGCATCTGAGGAATCGTGAATGATGTTGAACATTGTGCAATCATCAGCAAACATCCCCACTTCCGACCTTATAATGGAGGGAAGGTCATTGAAGCAGCTGAAGATGGTTGGATCTAGGACACATCAGAACTCTTCAGAAAATGTTTTGATTGTATTTTAGGTTCAAGTGTTGTGGCATTTCGATAGTGGCTAAAGGGCACAGTGGATATTCATGGTGCATTTTATCATGTGCTTTTTTTGTGTGATGTCCATCTCACCTTCTTAGCCAGGCGTGTCAATGAAAATTTATTTCCCACGTCCTTTGAGCCAGCATGGTTGCGAAGCTGAAGATGTAAGGGTCTTGGATGAAGGATTTATGATGATGGAGGTGGGGGAAAAGGAAGAAATCTGGATGAACCCAGAATGGTTGCAGGTTTTGTAAAGCAGAGAGAGACGCTCACTGTGTTCTGGTCAGATTTAATGAGGGAAGGTGATGACCTTGTGGTATTATTATTGGACTGTTAATCCAGAGACCCAGGTAATGCTCTGAGGACTGGGGTTTCAATCCCACCATGGCAGATGCTGGCATTTGAATTCAATAAAAATCTGGAATCCAGAGTTTAATGATGACCATGAACCATTGTTGATTGTCGGAAAAACATATGTGGTTCACTAATGTCCTTTTGGGAAGGAAGCTGCCATCTTTACGTGTTCTGGCCTACATGTGACTCTAGACCCACAGCAATGTGGTTGACCCTTTACTGCCTTCTGGGCAATTAGAGATGTGCAATAAGTGCTGGCCTAGCCAGCGACGCTCTCATCCTGTGAATGAATAAGTAATAAAAATTGATGGAAAAACTTGTGTGTCAGATATCCGTTGAGCTTGAGGGAGTGAAGATCAAAGCTGCTCAAGGGAGAAGAATATTTTGGACACAGAGGAATCAAGACTGAGAAGTGTGAACAAATTGACAGTTGTAGTTTTTTTTGGTGGAAAGCTGAAGATTAGCTATTTGAGAGTTTGCAAGTGGAAGTGACTTGCAGGAATTTTTATACAGGGTGATGCAGACACTGCTGTTGGAAGAAGTGATGCAGGGTGGAGTGGTGGTAGTTGGTGGTGAGGAATGTCAGGAAGTGGTTGGAGTTGAAGTGGGAAGGTATGGTTGAGGCTCTGATCGTGAATGAGTGATATAATTTTAAATGGTTGGGAGAGGCTGGGACGCAGCTTGGCTTTCCAGGGAGCGTTGAGAATGGTACAACCAGATCTCCCTGTGTGGAGAGTAGGTAGCAGAGAAATTTCCAGAGAGGCTGAGGTATGACATGATGAAGGCCAAAGCACCATGCAAGTTTAGACAGGGCAAATGGTCGTCAGAGTAGCTAGATAGAGTTGAGGCAGTGAAATTTGCAACCAGAATTTGTTGTTGAGTGAGAAGCTATATATCAAGGTGCAAGATTAGATGCGAAATGAAGGAATATGGGAATGATTTGGGTGAATAAATTCACCTAAGAAATTCACTGAATATCCTCAGATAGCACCTTCTAAACCCACGACCACTTCCACCTGGAAGGACAAGGGCATCAGATACATGGGAACACCACCTTCAAGTTCCCGTCCAAGCCAGTCACCATCCTGACTTGGAAATATGTCAAAGTTCCTTCACTGTCGCTGTGTCAAAATCCTGGAATTCCTTCCCTAATGGCACTGTGTGTCAACCCACAGTAGGTGGATTGTAACGGTTGAAGAAGGCAGCTCACCACCACCTTCTCAAGGGCAACTAGGGACGGGCAATAAATGCTGGCCGGCCAGCGATGCTCACATCCCACAAAAGAATTTGTTAAAAAGTGAAGGATTTGGTAATGTGGAACATAATCGGGACGTTGACTAATTGGATTAGTGCTCTGTTTCAGACATTTTTTAAAAAGTGTATTTCTTTCCCATTCGTCCTTAAAAACTTCAGAGTGTGAAGATTCTTTTCTTCCATAAGTCATCTTTCACAAAATTTTTCAAATTTGCAGGCTAGATTAAATGATTCTGTTTTTACATTGAAAGTTGAGGAAATGTGTTCATACAAGCCAGCCGCTTCAGGTTGCAATTAACATAGAACTGCAAGAGCTGCTGAAAGCTATGGGAAGTAACTTGTATAAACACACAGAACTATGGATGCTGAAAATCTGAAATAAAAACAGCGCTGGAGGAACTCAGCAGATCAGAGAGAAAAAGCAGTTTGTTTCGAGTCTGGTCTGACGAGGGGTTGCTGGACTGAAATGGAGCTCTTTGGCACCCCCTTGTGTGCAACCTGTGGTTTATTGGTTTTAATTTTCTGATACAGAAATGTTTTAAACTGTGAACATGAGCAAGACATTGAGGTTAAATTCATTACTTTTGAAATTAATTTTCAGTATTTAGGTGTCTAACTTAATTCAGAATAGGATACATAAATTCAGCAAAAATGCTGTCTTTTAATTTTGACATTTTCATTTGGATTTGTTGTTCGTGGCGGTTATATAGAGTTCCCAAACCACAACAAAATGACTGAAGTAGAGACAGGATTCTTGACTGTACATTAATTCTTGCATTTTAAATTTTTCTTTCTGAAACACTGTTCAATGCATAAATCATTGAATGATTACAGAAGAGACAAACTTGAATTTTTGGACTGGATTATGATGTTTAATATGTACTGTAATTAACTTTGAAAGTTGTGAACAGACACTATTGGCTCCACTAATGATTTGAGTGGTCAGTCTACATTCACTTCCTTTGCTGCTCTCCACAAGGGCCTATTCTTCATTCCATGTGGAAAAATGTCTCTGACATCAGACTTCAGTACCTGACCTGGAGATTGACTGGGGAAGAAAAATAACTTTCAGTCCTATTTTCAATGAATCAAAATACAGTGTTTGACAGTTGCTGCCAATGTTGCAAGTTTCAGGTCCAGTCAAGGGGACTAAAGATGCAATTAAATGTATAAATGAATTTGGAAAAGAATGCTAAGTTTTGTTTCATATTGAAATGTCAAGTGAAAAGCAGAAAAGGGTATTTTTCAGTTAGAATGAATTTATACCTTCTGTTTTCTCCATTTAATGAATCACTGATGTTTCTGGAATAAACCTATCGGTAACATGGTGAGCTTTTCAAAAAACAAAGTAGTGTTCGTATCCACATTACAGCACAAATCTGCAAACTCTAGTGTAACGTACGTTAGAAATTTTCCCAGACTTAAACAGGAACTTGTATCAGTCAGTGTCATGTCATCCTGAGCATGGATTGCCTACATTGATGCCTTCCTATTCAGAAGGGATAGTAAAATGTAAAAAGATTGCCCTGGTGACTCATTGTGGTCTTCTACCTGCCCAGTAACTCACCATTTACTGTGAACTGCCCAGTAGGCCTGTGCTGATCATAAACTGACCAGTAACTCAGCTCTTGCCCTTAGTAAACAAAATGTTGCATCCAAATTGTCATTTTTAGCTCTTGTGATGTGATCGTACTTCTTTGATATAATTGCCTTTTAATCATTTCTTGGGTATTAATTATTCTATATTTGTTAGAAACTGGTCGGCTGAACATCATTTGAAGTTTGAAAATTTTGGTTAAGTGTGCTAAAAATAAACAAAAGCATACTTGTTTTCCAGACTGACACTGGAAATCAAAAATGGGACCTGATCAGACCCAAGGGGTAGGCAATGCGGGATGAAGATAGATAGAAATGCTAATGAATAATGGAGCAGGTACTCATTTTAAAAAACAAAAGAAAGCTGAAGTTATTCATGTAGTTAGGATTTTAAATGGAGCAGAATCTTCATGATCTGGTTAAAACTTCAATGAAAACATTTAAATTATCAGGCTAAGTATCATCTGTCATGATGCCAATCTGAAAACACGCTGAATAAAATCAGTGAAGAATGCAAGACTTGTATCAGTACAGTGCCTTTTGCAATCTCGGGGTTTCAGGATTTCACAGAACACAAAGTACTTCTAAGGCTACAAGATATAGGAGCAGAAATAGGCCATTAAGTCCATTAACACTTCTTTACCTCAGTCAGAATCTGAACCATTTGTAATGTTCATCAACTTCACTTTGTTGCCTTTTTCCCCATAGCCTTTGATTTTCCCAACTAATTAACGTTTTGTCTGTCAGCCTTGAACTCACTTAATGACCCAGCAGTTCAGCAGCCCTCTGGGGTAAAGAATTCCATAGATTCAGTGCCCTCTTAAGAGTAAAATTCCTTCTTCTTACAGTCTTAAATGGGTTGACACCGTATTCTGAGATTTTGCCCACTTGTTCTGGACTGCCCCACAAAGAGAAACAACCTTTCAACATCTATCCTGTCAAGTCCTAAGAATCTTGTATGCTTCAGTAAGGTCACCTCTTCTTCCAAACTTCAATGTGCACAAGCCCAACATACTCGTCCTCTCCTCGGAAGACAGTCCTCCATACCCATAATGAACCGAGTGATATACTTCCCTTTATTAGCTGAGGGTTAAACTTTAAAAGCAGGAAGGTTATGTTGGAACTGTGTAAAAATATTGGTGAGGCCACAGTGAGAGTATTGTGTGCAGTTCTGGAGTGCACATTCATAGAAGGATATGCTAGTGTTGGAGAGGGTACAAAGGAATTTTCTCAGGATGTTAAAAACCAAAGAACTGTGGATGCCGTAAATCAGGAACAAAAACAGAAGTTGCTGGAAAAGCTCAGCAGATCTGGCAGCATTTGTGAAGAAAAAAGTCAGAGTTAACGTTTCGAGTCTGGTCACCCTTCCTCAGAACTGTTCCAGCAACTTCTGTTTTTATCAGGATATTGCCTAGACTGGAGAGTTGGTTATGAAGAAAGACTGATACACTGGGGTCAGAGATAACACAGTGTGGAGCTGGAGGAACACAGCAGGCCAGGCAGCATCAGAGGAACAGGAAAGCTGACGTTTTGAGTTGGTACCCTTCTTCAGAAATGGGGAGGAGTGGGGCTGGGGAAGGTAAGTGGGATGGTGATAGTTGATTGCACGTAAGCAGTGGTCGGGACAGGTCAGTGAGGTGGAAGGGGCGGATAGGTGGGAGAGAAGATGGACAGGTTGTGTCAGGTCAAGGAGGTGGTGATGAGAGGGAGGGTTGGTCATGGGCTGAGGCTGGGGGTGGGGAGATTTTGAAACTGGTAAAATCCACAGTTAGGCCATTGGGCTGTTGGCTCCCAAGGCGGAATATGAGGTGCTGTTCCTTCAGTTTGCAGGTGGCGTCATTGTGACACTGGAGGAGCCCAGGATGGACATGTCTTCCAGGGAGTGGAAGAGGGAGGGTTAAAATCCTTGGCGACTGGAAGGTGGTGTTGTTTGTCGCGAACAGAGTGCAGATGCTGTTACAAGATGGTTTTCTGATGAAGGGTTTAGGCCCGAAACGTCAAGTTTTCCTGCTCCTATGATGCTGCTTGACCTGCTGTGTTCATCCAGCCCCATGCTTGTTATCTCTGTTACAAGATGGTCTCCGTTTGGTTTTTTTTAACATTGAATGGAGGTGAGAGGGTGGAGGTGTAGGTGCAGGTGTTGCACTTCCTGTGGTAGTAGGGAAAGGTGCCGGGGTGGTGGGGTTAGTGGGGAGTGTGGAGTGGATGAGGGAGTCATGGAGAAAGTGGTCCCTACAAAGGGCACATAGGGGTGGGGAGGGAAATATACCTTTGGTTGTGGGATTGGATTATAGGGGGCAGAAGTGGCGGACAATGAAATGTTGGATGCAGAGTTTGGTGGGGTGATATGGGAGGACAAGGGGGATTCTGTCTTCATTTTTTGTTTTTGTTGCAGGGAGAAGATGTGAGGGCAGAGGTGTGGGAAATGCAAGAGATACGTTTGAGGGCATTTTCAATCACTGGACGGGGAAGTTACAGTCCTTGAAATAGGAGGACATCTCGGATGTGCAGGAGTGGAATGCCCTGTCTTGGTAGCAGATGCAGTGGAGGCGGAGGAATTGGGAGTAGGGGATCGCATTCTTGCAGGAAGGTGGGTGAGAGGACGTGTCGTGTAGGTAGCTGTGGGAGTCGGTGGGTGTGAAGTAAATGTCGGTTATGAGGCGGTCATCAGAGATGGAGACATAGAGGTCCAGGAAGGAGAGGGAGGTATCGGAGATGGTCCAGGTGAATTTGAGGTTGGGGGTGAAAGATGTTAGTAAAGTTGATGAACTGTTCAAGCTCCTCGTGGGAGCACAAGGCAGCGCTGATACAGTCACCGATTTAGCGGAGGAAGAGGTGGGGGATAGTGCCAGTGTAGCTGCAGAAGAGGGATTGTTCCACGTAACCTATGAAGAGGCAGGCATAACTTGGGCCCAGATAACAAGCATGGGGCTGGATGAACACAGCAGGTCAAGCAGCATCATAGGAGCAGGAAAACTTGACGTTTCGGGCCTAAACCCTTCATCAGAAATGGGGGAGGGGAAGAGGGTTCTGAAATAAATAGGGAGAGAGGGGGAGGCGGATAGAGGATGGATAGAGGAGAGGATAGGTGGAGAGGAGGCAGACAAGTCGAAGAGGCGGGGATGGAGCCAGTAAAGGTGAGTATAGGTCGTGGGGTAGGGAGGAGATAGGTCAGTCCAGGGAGGACGGAAAGGTCAAGGGGGCGGGATGATGTTAGTAGATAGGAGGTGGGGGTGTGGCTTGGGGTGAGAGGAAAAACAGGTGAGGGAGGTGGAGATGAGCTGAGCTGGTTTTGGGATGCGGTTGGGGGAGGGGAGATTTTGAAGCTTGTGAAATCCACATTGATGCCATTGGGCTGCAGGGTTCCCAGGCTGAATATGATTTGCTGTTCCTGCAGCCTTCGGGTGGCATCACTGTGGCATTACAGGAGGCCAAGGATGGACATGTCATCCGAGGAGTGGGAGGGGGAGTTGAAGTGGTTCGCGACTGGGAGGTGCAGTTGTTTGTTGCGAACTGAGCACAGGTGTTCTGCAAAGCGGTATCCAAGCCTCCACTTGGTTTCCCCGATGTAGAGGAAGCCACAACGGGTACAGCAGATGCAGTATACCACATTGGCAGATGTGCAGGTGAACCTCTGCCCGATGTGGAAAGTCTTCTTGGGGCCTGGGATTGGGGTGAGGGAGGAGGTGTGGGGGCAGGTGTAGCACTTCCTGCGGTTACAAGGAAAAGTGCCGGGTGTGGTGGGGCTGGAGGGGAGTGTGGAGCGGACAGGGGAGTCGCGGAGGGAGTGGTCCCTCCGGAAGGCAGATAAGGGTGGGGAGGGAAAAATGTCTTTGGTGGTGGGGTCTGATTGCAGATGGCGGAAGTGTCGGAGGATGATGCGTTGGATCCGGAGGTTGGTGGGGTGGTATGTGAGGACGAGGGGGATTCTTTTTTGGTTATTGTTGCGGGGACGGGGCGTGAGGGATGTGTTCTGGGAAATGCGGGAGACACGGTCGAGGGCGTTCTCGACCACTGTTGGGGGGAAGTTGCGGTCCTTGAAGAATGAGGACATCTGAGATGTGCGGGATTGGAATGTCTCATCCTGGGAGCAGATGCGGCGGAGGCGAAGGAGTTGGGAACAGGGGATGGCATTTTTGCAGGAGGGTGGGTGAGAGGAGGTGTATTCCAGGTAGCTGTGGGAGTCAGTGGGCTTGAAATGGACATCTGTCTCTAGGTGGTTGCCCGAGATGGAGACAGAGAGGTCCAGGAAGGAGAGAGAAGTGTTGGAGATGGTCCAGGTGAACTTCAGGTTGGGGTGGAAGGTGTTGGTGAATTGGATGAACTGTTCGAGCTCCTCGTGGGAGCACGAGGCGGCGCCGATGCAGTCATCAATGTAACGGAGGAAGAGGTGGGGTTTAGGGCCAGTGTAGGTACGGAAGAGGGATTGTTCCACATAACCTACAAAGAGGCAGGCATAACTTGGGCCCATGCGGGTGCCCATGGCCACCCTCTTCGTCTGTACGAAGTGGGAGGAATTGAAGATGATGTTGTGAAGGGTAAAGGCGAGTTCAGTTAAGCGGATGAGGTTGTTGGTGGAGGGGACTGGTATGGCCTGCAGGAGCAGAAGAAATGAAGGGCTTTGAGGCCATCCACATCAGGAATACAAGTGTAGAGGGACTGGACATCCATTGTGAAGATGAGGCACTGGGGACCAGGGAACCACAAGTCCTGGAAGAGGCAGAGGGCTTGGGCAGTGTCTTGAACGTAGGTGGGGAGTTCCTGGACCTGGGGTAAAAGTGAGTGGGGTCAGTTTTTTTTTAAGACTTTACGAGATTGAGGGACATGATTGCGATGTATAAAATTGAGGGGCATAAATATGTTAGGCAGGAAGAAACCTCTCCCATTGATGGAGGGATCAAAAACTGGGGCATAGATTTATTGTCAGGGACAGAAGGTTTACAGGAGAAGTGAGGAAAGACTTTTTCACCTAAAGGGTGGTGGGAATCTGGAACTCACTGCCTGTCAGGGTGGGAGAGGCAGAAACCCTCATCACATTTAAGAAGTATTATACATGCACTCACAATGTCAATGCATACAAGGCTATGGTAAAATGGGATTATAATAGTTGGGTGTTTTTTTTTAACCAGCACAGCCTCGATGGGTTGAATGGCCTTTTTCTGTGCTGTTGACCTCTCTGATGCTGCTATAATGGCAATGTCACTGGGCTAGTAATCCAGAGCCCCAGGTTCTGGGGAGACTGCTTTGAAAGGCCCCATGACAGAGGGGTGAAATTTGAATTCACTAAAAAATCTTGTTAAAATGCCATCTCGTTCACTCATCTCCTTGAGGGAAGGAAATCAGCTATCCTGACCTAGCCTTCATGTGACTGTCGACAACAGCCATGTGGTTGACTCTGAACTGGTCTCTGTGAGATCGTAACAAGTCATTTGGTGATATGAAACCACTACAAAGTCCCTAAAGGAATTTATCCTCCCCAACAGCACTGTGAGCATCCCTTTCCCCAAGGGCCAACAGCGGTTTTAGGTGGCAGCTTATTACTACCCTCTCCAAGGCAATTAGGAATAGGCAATAGACTAGCTGGCATCGCCCACATCCTGTGACTTCAAAAGTACTGAGGTCAGACTGACTGGCCTGCAAGCGTGCAGCACAGGCAACACAGTTATCATGGGTGACCACAACCTGCTTCTGGATTGGCTAAACCAACTGAGCACTAAAGTTGAACTGGAAGAGTTTCTGGAATGTATTAGGGATGGTTTTCTAGAGGAGTATGTTGAGAAGCCAACTAGAAGGCATACTGTGTTTTAGTTGTGGTTATAGGGAATGAAAAGGGCTAATTAACAAGCTTGTTGTAGAATAACTTTTTGGGATGAGTGACCCAATATAGGAGAATTTTACATTATATGAGAAAGGGAGGTTGTTTGTTTGAAAGCAAGGGTGTTAACTTTGAAAAAGAGAGATTATGAAGGCATGAGACACAAATTGGCTGAGGTGGATTGGGGAAATGTATTAAAAGGCCTTATTTGTACATTGGCAATGGAGAGTCTTTAAACATCTATTGCATGACTTAGAATAACTATATATTCCTTCAGTGGCAGTGCCTCGAAATGGCCAGTCAACCTGGCTAACAAAGGAAGTTAAGGATTTTAAAAGAAAATGTCTGCGAAGCTACCAGAAATAGCAATAATTTTGAGGATCAGGATGCTGATAGAATACATCCAAGGAGGACCAAGAAACTTTGAAAGAACAGGAGAACAGAATATGAATGCAATCTTGCAAAAAATAATGTAAAAACCAAGTGTTTAAAAATTTCTCCAGGTATGTCAAAACGAAACATTTGGCTAAAACAAATGTGGGTCAATGACAGGCAGAGTAGGAAAATTTATAACAGAGACATGGCAGAGAAGCTAAATGATTACATTGTATCTATTTTCACTGAGGAAGATAAAGGAATCTTCTACAACCAGAGATCTAAATGGCAAGGGAAAATGCAGAGTTGAAGGGGATTAGCATTAAATACAAGATTGCACTAGAGAAATTGATGGAGCAGAAAGTTGATACATGTCCAGGACCAGAGTTTTAAGGAGGTGGCTGCAGAGATAATCGCTGCCTTAGTGATTATTGTCCAAAATTCTCTAGATTCTGGAATGATTCTTGTGGATTGGACGATCCTAAGGATCAGTCCTTTGTCTCAGCTGTTCATAATGGATCAATGATTTGGAGGTGGGGACGAAATATAAAATTTCCAAATTTGCAAATGAGACAAAGTGAAGTAGGAATGTGTTATGACGAAAATGTGAAGTGGCTTCATAGGAGTGGTGATGGTTTGGTGCTGTTATTGCTAGACTAATTGTCCAGAGACCCAGGGAATGTTCTGGCAACCTGGATTTGAATCCGGCCATGGAATTTGAATCTACTAAAAATCTGGAATTAAAATTAATGATCATGAAATTATTGTCAATTGTCATAAAAACCCATCTGGTTTACTGAGATAAAAGGTACTGCAGATGCTGGAGAATCCGAGATAACAAGCATGGGGCTGGATGAACACAGCAGGTCAAGCAGCATCATAGGAGCAGGAAAACTTGACGTTTCGGGCCTAAACCCTTCATCAGAAATTTCTTTCTGCCAGTCCTCCAATTTGCTTCTTTTTCTGGCCAATTTGTACGTCTGTCTTTGGTTTTAACACTGTTCTTGATTTCCCTTGTTCGCTATGGTTGAGCCACCTTGCCTGTTTTACTCTTATGTTGAGGTTGTGCAGGACATTCGTGAGACCTCTTCTGGAGTACTGTGTCTAGTTCTGGTCGCTCAGTTATAGGAAGGGTATTACTAAGCTGGAGAGGGTTCAGAAGAGATTTACCAAGATGTTGCCAGGTATGGAAGGTTTGAGTTACAAAGAAAGGCTGGATAGGCTGGGGTGTTTTTGACTGGAGCATAGGACGTTGAGAGGCAACCATAAAGAAGTTTTTAAAACAATAAGGAGTCTCGATAGATTTAGTGATAGTTGTCTTTTCCCTTGGATGGAGGATTTCAAGATTAGGGGGCATACTTTTAAGCTGAGAGGAGAAAGATTTAAAAAAGACATGAGCAAATGTTTTACACAGAGGGAGGTTTGCATGTGGAATGAACTTCCTGAGGAAGTGATGGATGGTGTGTACAATTGCAGCATTTAAAAGATGTTTAGATAAGTACATGATTAGGAAAGGTTTGGAGGAATATGGGCCAGGAACAGGCAGATAGGACTAGTTTACCTTGGAATTATGTTCGGCATGGACTGGTTGGAGCGAAGCGTCCATTCCCACACTCTATGGATTTATATGTTTTTTAAATATCTGCTTTTGCCTATCAACCGTATCCTTGGCAGCTTATCCTAGCCAATGCATGCCTCATACCATCACAGTTAGCTTTCTTTAAATTCAGGACCCTAGTCTCAGATTTAATTGTGTCACTCTCCATCTTAATGAAGAATTCTACGATATTATGGTCACTCTTCCCCAAAGGATCTTGCACCACAATGTTGCTAGCTAATCCTGTCTCATTATACAATACCCAGTCTAGAATGGCCTGCTGGCGAGTTAGTTCTTCAACATATTGGCCAAGGAAGCCATCCCTCATACATTCCAGGAAATCCTCCTCCATGGCATTGCTACCAGTTCGGTTAGACCAATCAATATGTAGATTGATGTCACCCATAATAACTGCTGAACTTCTCCTGCATGCATCTTTAATTTCCTGTTTGATGCCATCTCCAATCTCAACTGCTGTTTGGTTGCCTGGACACGACTCCCATTCACATTTCTTTCCCTTTGGTGTTCTGCAGCATCACCCATACAGATTTTACATCATCCAGGCTAATGGTCATTCTTACTATTGTGTTAATCTCCTCCTTAACCAGCAATGCTACCCCGACTCCCTTTTCTTTGTGTCTGTCTTTCCTGAAAATTGAATACCCCGTATGTTGAGTTCCCGTCCTTGGTCACCCTGGAGCCAGGTCTCTGTGATTCCAGTTACATCATATCCATTCATAAGTGTCCGCACAGTTAATTCATCCACCTTATTACAAATGCTCCTCACGTTACGACACAGAGCCTTTAAGCTCGTTTTGTTTTTGACATTTATTGTCCGTTTAGAATCACGGTGTAGCGTGTCCCTTTTTTGATTTTCGTCTTTGGTTTTTCCGCCTTCCGTTTTCACTTTTCCTCTTACTGCCTTTTGTTTCTGTCCCCACGTACTTCCTTCTGACTTCCTGCATTGGTTTCCAACCCTTCCCATATTAGTTTAAACCCTAACAGCAGAACAAGCACCCCTCCGTGCCCCCCACCCACCCACCCCCCACGACATTGTCTCCGCTCCTGTCCAGGTGCAAACCATCTGATTTCTACTGGTCTCACCTTCCCCAGAACCAGTTCCAATGTCGCAGGCATTCGAATCCCTCCCTCTTGCACCATCTTTCAACCCACATGTTCGTCTTAGCTATCCTGCCATTTCTACTGTTATTAACACTTGGCACTGGTAGCAATCCTGAGATTACTATTTTTGAGGCCCTCCTTTTTAGTTTAATTTCAAACTCCCTAAATTCAACTTGTAGGACCTCGACCATTGTTTTTACCTACACTGTTGGTGCCTATGTGCACCACAAAAACGGGCTGTTCATCTTCCCCTCCACGCCTTCCAGGTTGTCCTGTAGCTGCTCTGAGACATCCTTGACCTTGCACCAGGGAGGAAACATACCATCCTGGACACTCATTTGCAACCGCAGAAATGCTTATCTATCCCTCTTACAATTGAATCCCCTGTCACTATAGCTCTGCCGCTCTTTTTCTCCTGCCCTGCTGTGCAGCAGAGCCAGCCACAGTGCAATGAGGCCGGCTGCTACAGCCTTAGCCTGGTGAGCCATCTCCCTCAACAGTATTGAAAACCATGTATCTGTTCGACAGGGAGATGACAGCTGTGAACTGTCAGATAGGAGTTGCAACTGGGCACACTTCCTGCTCTTGAAGGCGTCAGGGACATTGCAAGAGCCCCTGAATCCTCACATCGCACAGGAGAAGCATGACACAGGTTTGGGATTCCCTGCCATGACTTAATCCTTAAGTTAACAAAGCAAAGCCAAGAGAGAGGAAGAGAAAATAACTATTTACCAGTCGCCACCCACTTACTCACCTTCTGGCTGTGATGTCACGGTTCATTTTCCTTCTACTTCTCCTTTGCCCTTGTGCCTTCAGCAGCTGCAGTAGTTTTCCCCTCCTCTGACTGCCTTTGTTGGCTGCTGATTACCCACCTCACTGAAACTCACTATTTACCAAAGCCTACAATTATACCTCCAGCAGCACTTCAACCACCAAACAGACCTTCTCAAAATGGCCAGTCCACAATAGCATGCCTCCCTTCTATTCACTCCTGGGCAGTCACTGGTGACGGAGCCGACTCCTCCCAGAAGCTGCCTCAGTTGCTTCTCAGCAGTGCCCTCTGTCCATCTAGTCTGAATGATTTGTCCCCCTTCAGACCTTTCAGCTTCCCCAGCACCTTCTCCTTAGTGATGACCATTACACTCACTCTGCCCCGATTCTCTTGATGTTGTGATATGCTGCTGGTGTCTTCTGCTGTGAAAACTAATGTAAACTACCAATTCAGATCCTCTGCCATTTCTTTGTTCCCCATTGCTACTTGTGCAGCTGTCTAATATCTGATCTTGCCTCTCTGTTACCTTTCATATGTCGAAAAGAACTTTTGCATCATCTTCAACATTACGAGCTAGCTTACCCTTGTGTTTCATCTTCTCCCCCTTTATTGCTTTTTCAAAAAAGTTATCCTCTGCTGGTTTTTAAATGGCACTGATTCACGAGTTTGAATCCTGGGATGAAAGCATTGTCTTACAAGCAAAGGGTGAGCAGATTGGGGCTATAGTCAGTGGAGTTTAAAAGAATAAATTCGTGATATTATTCAAACATATAGGATTCTGAGTGAGCTCACCCAGAGCTGGAAGAATTTTTCCTCTTGGAGGAAAACCAAGAACTAGAGAGCATAACTTCAACATAAGGGGTCTCCCATTTTTGACAGCGAGGAGGAGGAATTTCTTTTTTGAGGGTCATTAAACTTTGGAATTCTCAACACGTGAGAGCCGTAGTAGCTGGATGGTTGCATGCATTTCAGGCTGACAGACTTGTGAGCATTATGGAGAACGTGCCGGAAACTGGAGCGATCGCCATGATCTGTTGACTTGCGGAGTAGGCTCAAAGAACCAAATAGCTCACTTCACGTTATGATATTACTTAGAGGCCAGAACTGTACATGGTACTCTAAATATGGGTTTGACAAAGATCTGTGGTTTACCACCTGCCTTACTTTCCTGAAAGAAGGGGTAAAAAAACTCAAAAGTCAAAGTCAATAGGGCAGGCAATATGTGTGAAGGGAAATAAGAGTTAACATTTCAGGTTGGGGTGACCTCTTGTCAGAACCTACTGTTGATTTAACGTCTTTTGCCTTCCTCGTTGCTTGTCATAACTGCACGTTAACCTTATGACCCATGTCCGAAGATTGTCAAGTCACTCTGAATAGAAACAGTTACGGGCTTTCTCACCTGAGAAAAAAGATTCTGTTTTATTGTTCTTTCTACCAGGGATTTAGTTCAAATCTGTCCAAATTATACTTCAGCTGTCACCTTTTGCCTCATAACAACCTGTCTAAATCTGTGTGCGGTCCTTTTATCCTCCTTGTAACTTAATTACCCTGCCCTTAATAAATTCATGAAGGTATCATAAGTGTGCAAATATTCTGCAGTTGATTGAAACCCAACCCAAATGGTCAAAAATTGTGTATGAGGTTGCAGACATGCTCACTGAGCCAGTGTGTTAGGTTGCAAATGTTTTGTCACTCTGCGGGGTAACATCATCAGTGTGCCTCTGGTGAAGCGTCAGCGTTCTGTCCCACTTATTACTTATAAGCCTCAGTTTGTTGGGGTGTTTGGTACCACTTCCGGTTCTGTTTCTCAGTGGTTTGTACACAGGCTCTAATTCAATGTGTTTTTTGATGGAGTTCCAGTTGGAATACCAGGCCTCCAGGAATTCCCTGGCGTGTCTCTGTATGGCTTGTGTGATTATGGACTTGTTGTCCCAGTCGAATTTACGTCCCTCGTTGTCCATGTGTAGTGAGACAAGTGAGAATTGGTTATATCTCTTGGTGGCTAGTTGGTGTTCGTGTACCCGTATTGTCAATTTTCTTCTGGTTTGGCCTACGCAGTGTTTCTGACAGTCCTTGCATAGTATTTTGTCTATGACACTGGTTTTGGGTGTGGGAGACGTTATGTTCGTCAGTAGCTGTTGGAGAGTGGTCATTGGTTTGTGGGATACCCTGCTACATAGAAGTATGAGTAGTCTTGTGGTCATGTCTGAAATGTCTCTGATGTACGGTAGGGTGATTAGTGAGTCTGGTTGTGTTGGGTCTTCCTGTTGTGGTCTGTCTCGGAGGTCATGGTGGATTATGCTTTTCGGGTATCCATTCCTTTTGAAGACTCCATGTAAACAACGTCCTAACTTGGATAAAATTCACAAAAGAAGAGGAGAACAACAAACTACTATCCTTCCTGGACATCATGGTCGAACGCAAAACAGCGCGGATCTCCAGACTAGCGTAAAAAGAAAGACCACACATACAGACCAGCAAAACCACCCCAACGCCCACAAATGGAGCTGCATCAGGACACTATTTAAAAGAGCCACAACACATTGCAGCAACCCAGAACTATGCAAAGCAGAACAGGGGCACCTGTATGGAGTCTTCAAAAGGAATAGCTACCTGAAAAGCATAATCTGCCATTATCTCTGAGGAAGACACAACATGACCAGACTCTCAAATTGCCCTACCGTACATCAGAGACATTTCTGAGATGACCACAAGACTACTCAGACTCCGAGGTGGCAGGGTAGCCCACAAACCAACAACCACCCTACAATAGGGATGGTTTGTAGTGTGTATATGTCAATGCTAGAACTATCAGAAATAAGGCGGATGAACTTAGAGCATGGGTCAGTACTTGGAACTACGATGTTGTGGCCATTACAGAAACTTGGGTAACTCAGGGACAGGGATAGATGTTGGAAGTTCCGAGATTTAGATGCTTTAAAAGAAAGAAGGAGGGTGGTAAAAGCGGCGGGGGAGTGGCATTGCTAGTCAGGGCTAGTACAGCAGCTACGGAAAGGCAGTTCGAGAATGATACGTCTGCAGAGTCAGTTTGGGTCGAGGTCAGGAACAAGAAAGGAGCAGTCATTTTGCTGGGTTTTTTTTTTTACAGACTCCCTAATAGTTGCAGAGAAGTGGAAGAGCAGATTGAGAAGCAGATACTGGAAAGGTGCAGAAGTCACAGGGTTGCAATCATGGATGACTTCAACTTTCCAAATAGTGATTAGAAACATTTTAGTTGTAATAGTTTAGATGGAGCGGATTTTGTCTAGTGCGTTCAGGAAGGATTCCTGACACAGTATTGTAGATAGACCAACACGAGGAGAGGCCACTTTGGATTTAGTGCTTGGCAATGAACCGGGCCAAGTGTTGGACCTGTTGGTAGGAGAGCATTTTGGCGGTAGCAATCATAATTCTGTTACTTTTACAATTGTCATGGAAAAGGGTGGGTCCATACAGCAGGGTAAGGTTTATAATTGGGGGAAGGGTAATTATAATTCTGTTAGGCAAGAAGTGGGTAACATAAAATGGGAACAGATGCTGTCAGGGAAGAGCACTATAGAGATGTGGAGATTGTTTCAGGAATGCATGGTGTGTGTGCTCGGTATGTTTGTCCCTCGCAGGCAGGGAAGATGCGGTCAAGTGAGGGAGCCTTCGTTCTCAAGAGAGGTCGATCGACTAGTTAAGAGGAAGAAGGATGCTTCTGTAAGGTTGAGGAAACAAGAATCTGAAAAGGCTCTAGAGGGATACAAGTTAGCCAGGAAGGAGCTGAAGAAAGGGCTTAGGAGAGCTATAAGAGGGCGTGAGAAAACCTTGGCGGATATGATCAAGGAAAACCCCAAGGGTTTTTACACGTACATGAGGAATAAGAGAATGACAGAAAAAGGGTAGGGCCGATCAAGGATTGTAAAGGGAATTTGTGCACGGAGCCTAAAGAGATAGGAGAGGTCCTTAATGAATACTTTACTTCGGTATTCACAACTGAGAGGGACCTAGTTGTAGAGGAGGACAGTGTGAAACATACTGGTAGGCTAGAGGAGGTGGATGTTAGTAAGGAAGGTGTACGAGGAATTTTGAGGAACTTGAAGATAGATACGTCCCCTGGGCCTGATGGGATTTATCCCAGGATTCTATGGGAAGTGAGGGAAGAGATCGCAGGGCCTTTGGCCATGATCTTTGTGTCTCCACTGTCCACGAATATAGTGCCGGAAGATTAGAGAGAGGCAAATGTCATTCGCTAGTTCAAAAAAGGGAATAGGGATAACCCCGGAAATTACAGGCTGGTTACTCTTATGTCAGTGGTGGGCAAATTATTGGAAAGGGCTCTGAGAGATAGGATTTATGATCACTTGGAAAGGCACAGTTTGATTCGTGATAGTCAGCATGGATTTGTGAGGGGTAGATCGTGCCTCACAAACCTTATTGAATTCTTTGAAGAGGTAACCAAACACGTGGATGAAGATAGAGCAGTGGATGTGGTATCCATGGATTTAAGTAAGGCGTTTGATAAGGTTCCCCATGGTAGGCTCATGCAGAAAGTAAGGAGGCATGGGATAGGGGGAAATGTGGCATATTGGATTCAGAATTGGCTGACCCTTAGAAGACAAAGGGTGGTAGTCGACGGAAAATATTCAACAAGGTGCTCAGTTACGAGTGGTGTATCACAAGGATCTGTTCTGGATCCTCTTCTATTTGTGATTTTTGTAAATGATTTGGATGTAGGAGTGGAAAGGTGGATTAGTAAGTTCGTGGATGATACGAAGGTGGGTCGAGTTGTAGACAGTGCAGAGGGCTGTTGTAGGTTACAAAGGGATATTGATAGGATGCAGAGCTGTGCTGAGAAATGGCAGATAGTTTCACCCTGAAAAGTGTGAGGTGATTCATTTTGGAAGGACAAACTTGAAAGCAGAATACAGGGTTAACGGAAAGATTCTTGGCAGTGCGGAGGAGCAGAGGGATCTCAGGGTTCATGTCAACAGTTCCCTGAAAGCCGCCACCCAGGTGGATAGAGTTGTTAAGAAGGCGTATGGTGTGTTAGCTTTCATTAATAGAGGGATTGAGTTCAAGAGCCGTGAAGTTATGCTCCAACTATACGAAAGCCTGGTTCAGCCGCATCTGGAGTATTGTGTCCCGCTCTGGTCGCCTCGTTACAAAAAAGATGTGGAAGCGTTGGAAGAGGTGCAGAGGAGATTTACCAAGATGTTGCCTGGAATGGAGGGAAGGTCTTATGAGGAAAGGTTGAGAGAGCTAGGGCTTTTCTCTTTAGAACGACGAAAGATGAGAGTTGACTTGAAAGAAGTGTACAAAATGATCAGAGGTATAGATAGAGTAGACAGCCAGAGACTTTTTCCGAGGGTGGAGGTCGCTCGTATGAGGGGGCATAGTTTTAAAATGAGTGGAGGTAGATATAGGGGAGACGTCAGAGGTCGGTTCTTTACTCAGAGAGTGGTCGGGGCATGGAATGCATTGTGGAGAGGGTAGGGGAGTTGGCCTCATTAGGGGCATTTAAGCGGCTATTAGATAGGCGTATGGATGATACTATAAGGTAGGGGTGGAGGTTAGATCGACCTTAGGTAAAAGTTCGGCACAACATCATGGGCTGAAGGGCCTGTACTGTGCTGGACTGTTCTAACAGCTACTGACAAACGTAAAGGATCCCATACCCAAAGCCAGCAAAACCAGTGTAATAGACAAAATACCGTGCAAGGACTGTGAGAAACATTACATCGGCCAAGCCGGAAGAAAATGACAATACAGGTATGTGAACACCAACTCGCCACCAAGAGACACGACCAATTCTCACTTGTCTCGCTGACACAAATTCGACTGGGCAACGAAGTTTTCGTGATTACCTGCTGCACCTAGCTTTCTGCGTTTCATGCACATGTCCCCAAGTCCCTTTGTGTTGCAGCTTTCTGCAGTTTTTCTCCATTCAAAGAGTATTCAGTTCTTTTGTTCTCCCTTCCAAAATGAGCAACTTCACGTTTTCCCACAATATACTCCATTTACCAACTTGTGCCCACTTGCTCAATGTATCAATATCTCTCTGTAAGCTGTTTCTATACCCGTCATAACTGCCTTTCCACATATTTTAGTGTCATCTGCAAGTTTGGCTACCGTTCATTCACTTCCTTCCCCCAAGTCATTAACATATATTGTCAGCAGTTGCAGTTCCAGCACTGATTCCTGTGAAACTCAACTGTTCACAGGTCACCAACCTAAAAAGGGACCCTTATCCCCACTCAATGTCTCCGAGAATTAGCCGAATCTCAATGTCACATTAGCAATTTTCTGGTAATTCTCCGGAATCCAAGGACTTTTGGTAAATTACAATCAATGTATTCACTTTCTCGAGAGCTACTTCTTAGAATTCTAGGATGCAAGCCATCAGGGCCCGGAACTTATCTGCCTTTAGCACATTAGTTTGTCTAATATTGTCATTCTTTAGTTTGTGTTAAGTGCTATTCGTGGCACATAATTCCAAACCCAGCATTCTTTCATACTAATGGAATGTTTGAATTATCTTTCACTGGAAAAACTGATTCAAAATATCCACTTACTTCCTCTGTCACTTAAACACACGATGCTGGAAAAGCTCAGCAGGTCTGGCAGCATCTGTGAAGCAAAAATCAGAGGTAATGTTTCAGGTCCTGTGACCCTTCCTCAAAACCATTCTGAGGAAGGGTCACCGGACCCGAGACATTAACTCTGATTTTTTTCCTTCACAGATGCTGCTAGACCTGCTGAGCTTTTCCAGCAACTTCTGTTTTTGTTCCTGATTTACAGCATCCGCAGTTCTTTCAGTTTTTAATTCCTCTGTCAGCATGTTCCCCAAAACCACCTCTTCAGATTCACTCCTTGAGGGACCTATTTCCACTTTTTATACATTTTTGGATGTTCTTGTGCCAGTTTTTATATTCCTTGCAAATTTGCCCTCGTAATTTGTTTCCTCTGTCTTTATTAACTCTTCATTTCTCCTCGAAGCATATGGATTCATTAGTGATAGATAGCATGGTTTTGTGTGGGGGAGGTCATGCCTCACTAACTTCATCAAGTTTTTTGAGGAGGTGATGAAGTTGACCGAGTGAAAAGTGTTTGATGTTGTCTACATGGACTTCAGTAAAGTCTTTGACAAGGTCTTTCATGGCAGACTGGCGAAAAAGGTGAAGTCACATGGTATCGGGTGAGCTGGCTAGATGGATACAGAACTGGCTGTGTCATAGGAGACAGAGGGGGGCGGTGGAAGGATGCTTTTCAGAATGGAGGGCCATGACTAGTGATGTTCCACAGGTATCAGTGCTGGGAGTTCTGCGGTTTGTGGTCTATGTAAATGATTTGGAGAAGAACTTGGCCACTCTAATTAGTAAGTTTGCAGATGATACAATAATTAGTGGAGTGGCGGATAGTGAGGAGGATTGTCAGAGGATACAGCAGGATATAGATCAGTTGGAGGCATGGGCAGATAAATGGCAGATGGAGTTTAATCCGGACAAACATGAGGTGATGCATTTGGGAAGGTCGAGTGCAGGTGGAAATAATAGCGAATGGCAGAACCCTTAGGAGTATTGCTATGCAGAGGGATCTGGGTGTGGACGTCTACAGATAACTGAAGATGGCAGTGCACGTAGATAAAGTAGTAAAGAAGGCCTATGGCATGCATTGCCTTCATTAGAAGGGGCATTGAGTAGAAGGATAGACAAGTTATGCTGCAGCTTAATAGAACTTTAGTTAGGCCACACTTGGAATATTATGTACAGTTCTGGTCACCACACTGCCAGAAGGATGTGGATGCTTTGGAAGGGGTACAGAAGAGATGCACCAGGATGATGCCTGGTAAGGGGAGTTTTAGCCAAGAAGAAAGGTTGGATAGATGGGCTGGAACACAACAGGTTGAGAGGTGACCTGGTACAAGTTTGTAAGATTGTGAGTGGCATGGATAGAGTCGAAAGTATGAGGCTTTTTCCTAGGGTGGAGAGGTCAATTATTGGGGGACGCAGATTCAAGGCGCAGGGTTGGGGATGAAGTTTAAAAGAATATGCGAGGCAAATTGTTCACACAAAGGGTGATGAGTGCCTGGAACGTGCTGCCAGAGGTGGCGGTGGAAGCACAAACAATAGCAACATTCAAGAAGCATCTGGACAAATACATGGAGATAGCAGAACTGCAGATGCAGGTGTCAGAGACAACACCATGAAGAGCTGGTGGAACACAACAGGCCAGGCAGCATCAGAGGAGTAGGAAAGTTGACGTTTTGTGTCGGGACCCTTCTTAAGAAATGGGCAGTGGGAAGGGAGCTGGGAAATGAAGAGAGAGAAGAGGGGTGGCCCTGGGAAGGTAGGTGGGATGGTGATAGATGAGTGCAGGTAGGGAGTGGTGGGGATTGGTCAGTGGGATGGGTGGGGCGGATAGGTGGGAGAGAGGATGGATGTGAATAGCAAGGGAATAGAGGGATACAGTTCCGATAAGTCAGGACAGTTTTAATATCGTAGGACAAAATGTGTTGGTGCAGGCTTGGAGGGCCGAAGGGCCATTCCTGTGCTGTATTGTCCTTTGTTCTGTTTCACCTTTGCTGGATTCTGAATTTATCCCAGTATTCGAGGCTATCATCGACTCTTGTCCCCTTGTCTGCTCTTTCTGGCAACTTAATGCTCACCTTAATTTCCTTCCCTCTGTTCGAATCTTTGCTCCTTACTGGGGTGTATTTTTGCTGAGAGTCATGAATTACCTCCTTAAATGCTTGCTTACTGTCATTCCTGCTAATCATCAGCCCAGTTCACTTCATCTAACTCTCTCCTCATTTCATCATAATTTCCTTTATTTAAGTCAAACACCGTTGTTTCCAAGTTTCTCACTCTTGAACTGAATGTTAAAATCTGTCATGTTATGATCACTACTTTAGAGAGAATCTTTTATTCAGAGGTCATTTATTAAACCTGCTTCATTACCCCATTACCAGATCCAAGACAGCCATATCCCTGCTGACTCCATGACAATTATCTTAATAAGCCTATGGGCTTATTAGTGATAGGCAGCGTGGTTTTGTGCAGGGAAGGTCATGTCTTAACAACTTGATAGAATTCTTTGAGGAAGTGACAGAGTTGATAGATGAGGGAAGGGCTGTGGATACCATGTACATGGACTTCAGTGAGGCGTTTGATAAGGTTCCCCATGGTAGGCTGATGGAGAAAGTGAAGTCGCATGGGGTCCAGAGTGTACTCACTAGATCGATAGAGAAGTGGCTGGGCAACAGGAGACAGAGAGTTGTAGTGGAAGGGAGTTTCTCAAAATGGCGAACTGTGACCCGTGGTGTTCCACAGGGATCTGTGTTGGGTTCACTGTTGTTTGTGATAGACATGAATTATCTGGAGGAAGGGATAGATGGTCGGATTAGCAAGTTTGCAGATGACACTAAGATTGGTGGAGTAGCAGATAGTGAAGGGGACTGTCGGAGAATGCAGCAGAATATAGATAGATTGGAGAGTTGGGCGGAGCAATGGCAGATGGAGTTCAATCCAGGCAAATGTGAGGTGATGCATTTTGGAAGATTCAATTCAAGAGCGAACTATACGGTAAATGGAAAAGCCCTGGGGAAAATTGATGCACAGAGAGACCTGGGTGTTCAGGTCCATTGTACCCTGAAGGTGGCAACGCAGGTGGATAGAGTGGTCAAGAAAGGCATAGGGCATGCTTTCATTCATCGGACGGGGTATTGAGTACAAGAGTTGGCAGGTCATGTTCCAGTTGTATAGGACTTTGGTTCGACCACATTTGGAATACTGCGTACAGTTTTGGTCGCCACATTACCAAAAGGATGTGGATGCCTTGGAGAGGGCGCAGAGGTGGTTCACCAGAATGTTGCCTGGTATGGAGGGCGCTAGCTATGAAGAGAGGTTGAGTAGATCAGGATTATTTACATTAGAAAGATGGAGGTTGAGGGGGGACCTGATTGAGGTCTACAAAATCATGAGGGGTATAGACAGGGTGGATAGCAAGAAGCTTTTTCCCTGATTGGGGTCTCAATTACTAGGGGTCACGATTTCAAGGTGAGAGGGGAAAAATTTAAGGGAGATATGCGTGGAAAGTTCTTTACATGCAGAGGGTGGTGGGTGCCAGCAGAGGTGGTAGAGGCGGGCACGATAGCGTCATTTAAGATGTATCTAGACAGATACATGAATGGGCAGGGAGCAGAGGGATACAGATCCTTGAAAAATAGGCGACAGGTTTAGATAGAGGATCTGGATCAGCGCAGGCTTGGAGGGCGAAGGGCCTGTTCCTGAACTGTAATTTTCTTTGTTCTTTGTTCTTTGTTCTATCCCTCATGCACTCTCTGAGTTCATTGTCATAGTTACCCTTTCCAATCTGATTATTCCAATCAATGTGAAGATAAAAGTCACCCATAATTGTTGCTCTAATCTTTTTAAATACTTCTGTTATTTGTGTTTTATAGCCTTTCCCACAGCGTGGCTACTGTTTGGGTGTCTGTAGACTGCTCCTCCCAATGTTGTCTTTCTCTTGCTGTTTTTTTGTTCCCACCTACCTAAATGGGACTCTACATCATCCAAACGTGGATCATCTCACACAACTGTCCTCATTTCATCTTTAATTAACAGTGCTACCCCAACACTTTTTCCATCTCTCCTGTCACTCCGAAAGATGAAATATCGCTGAAAATTTCCAGTTTTGATCTCTTTGTAACCATGCTTTTATAATAGCTATGAGATCATTCATTTACCTTAATTTGTGCCATCAGTTTATCTACCTTATTCTGAAGGCTTCATGCATTAAGATATAAAGCGTTTAAGCTTGTTCCACTATTGAATTTCTCCACAATTTTTTAGAACATAGAACGTAAAACTGTACATCATACGAACGGGGCCCTTCAGCTCACGATAATGTGGTGAACATGATGCGAAATGAAACTAATCCCAGCTGATGCCCTTGGTCCCTATCCCTCCATTCCTGGCATATTCATCTGCTGATCTAAAAGTCCCTTACGTACCCTTATTGTAACTACCTCTATCACCACCCCAAGCATTGCGTTCTGCGTTCCTACCACATTCTGTGTCAAAAAAACCCTGCCCCTCCCATCTCCTTTGAACCTGTCCCTCTCACTTTAAACGTATACCTCTTGGTATTCGACATTTTAACTCTGGGAAAAATATTATGAACGTCTGTGCATCTCATGTTTTATAAACTACTATCAAGTCTCCCCTCAACCTCTGCTGCTCAAGAGAAAACAACCTGAGTTTTTCAAGCCTCTTGTTAAATCTCATCCAATTACCCTCTAATCCAGGCAGCATCCTGACACATTTTCTGAAGAAGGGTCTAGGCCCAAAACATCAGCCTTCCTGCTCCTCTGATGCTGCTTGGCCTGCTGTGTTCATCCAGCTCTACACCTTGTTATCTCAGCATCGTGGTAAACCTCTTCTGTACCCTATCCAAAGCTTCCACTTCCTGTCATGTGGCAACCAGAATTGATTGCAATATTCTTAAGTGTGGCCTATCCCAAGTCTTAGAAAGCTGCAACATGACATTCTGACTCTTGTACTCAATTCCCAAACCAATAAAGGCAAGCATGCCATACGCCTTCTTCACCACCCGATCTACTTGTGTGGCCACTTTTCGGGAGCTATGGACTTGAACCCCAAGATCGTTTTGTACATCAATGCTGTTCATAGTCCTGCCATTAACTGTATACTTTTCCTTAACATTTGATCTCTCAAAGTACAGCATTTCACCATCTGCCATTTCTCCGCCCATATCTGCAACTGATATATATCCCTCTGTATCCTTTGACAGCCTTCTACATTATCTGCAAGTCCACCAATCTTTGTATCGTTTGCGAACTTATTAACCTGCCTATCTACGTTTTCGTCCATCAAAGTCATTTATACCTAACACAAACAGCAGAGGTCCCAGTACAGACCTCTGCAGAACACCATTAGTCACAGACCTCTAGCCTGAAAAACACCCTTTCAGCATTACCCTGTGCCTTCTATGGTCAAATCAATTCTGAATCCACAAGGCTAAGTCACTGTGGATCCCATGTATCTTAATCTTCTGGATGAACCTACCATGAGGGACCTTGACAAAAGCCTTACTGAAGTCCATGTAAACAACATCCACTGCTGTACCCTCATCGATCACCTTTGTCACTTCCTTGAAAAATTCAATCAAGATAGTAAGACATGACATGCCCTGCACAAAGCCATGCTGACTGTCCCTAATTAGGCCATGCTTTTCCAAATGTACATAAATCGTATTCCTAAGAATTCTCTCCAATAGCTTCCCAACCACCGATGTGAGACTCACCAGTCGAAAGTTTGCGAGATTATCCCTATTTCCCTTCTTGAAAAGAGGAACAACATTAGCTACTCGCCAGTCCTCCGGGACCCCTCCAGTAGCTGGCGAGGATACAAAGATCTTGGTCAAGGCCCCAGCAATCTCTACTCTTGCCTCTCAATAACCTGGGGTAGGTACCATCGTGCCCTGGGAAGTATCCACCTTAATGCTCTTCAGGAGACTCAACACCACTTCTTTTTTAACCTCAAAATGCCCAAGAATATTACCATGCTCCACACTAATCTCACTATCCTCCATATCCTTTTCCTGGGTAAATACTGACACAAGTACTCATTTAGGATCGCACCCACATTCTCTGCCTCCAAGCACTAGTTCCCTCCTTTATCTTTGAGTGGTCCTACCTTCTCCCTAGTTATCCTCATGTTTTTAATTTATCTGTAGAATGCCTTGGATTTCTCTTTAATCCTACTTGTCAGAGGTCATCAAGATGATCAGAGGATTGGATAGGGTGGACTGTGAGAGCCTTTTTCCTCGGCTGGTGACGGCTAGCACGAGGGGACATAGCTTTAAATTGAGGGGTGATAGATACAGGACCGATGTCAGAGGTAGATTCTTTACTCAGAGAGGCGTAAGGCCGTGGAATGCCCTGCCTGCAGCAGTTGTAGACTCGCCAACTTTAAGGGCATTTAAATGGTCGTTGGATAAACATACGGATGTTAACGGAATAGTGTAGGTTAGTTGGGCTTGAGATTGGTTTCACAGGTCGGTGCAACATCGAAGGCCGAAGGGCCTGTACTGCGCTGTAATGTTCTACGTTCTGTGTTCTTGTCAAGGTCATTACATGCCCCCTTCTTGCTCTCCTGTTTCGCTGTTTGAGTTCTTTCCTGCTTTCTTTATATTCCTCATGGGCCCTGTCTGATTTTCGCTTTCTACACCTTACATATGCTTTTTTTTTACTCTTTTGACTAAATTCACAACCTCCCTCATTATCCAAGGATCCCTTACCTTGCCATTCTTTTCCTTCCTTCCTTAGTGGAAAATGCCGGTCCTGAACTCTGATAAGTAGGTCTTTGAACACCTTCCGTCTGTCAAATGTTGACATGCCTGATGACAGATCCTCCCAATCAGCCCTCCTAGTCTAATACTGGTGTCATTTGCCCTCCCCCACTTTCGTACCTCCCCGCAAAGTCCTACAGTATCCTTGTTCGTAGCTATCTTAAAACTTGAGGAATTATGATCATTGTTTCCGAAATGGTCTCCCACTGAAATGTCAGCCACCTGGCCAGGCTCATTAGCCAACACAAGGTCCAGTATGGCCCCTCCTTTCGTTGGACTATCCACTGTTTCAAGAAACCCTCTTGGATGAACTTAACAAATGCTGCCCCATCTGAGCCTCTTGCTCTAAGGAAGTCCCAGTCAATATTGGGGAAGTTAAAGTCACCCACAATTATGAGTCTGTTTTTATTACACCTTTCCATAAGCAGCCTAAATATTTGTTCCTCAGTGTCACGGTGGCTGTTGGGAGGCCCTATAGTATAATCCTATCAGAGTGATTGCACCCATCTTATTTTTGAGCTGTACCATATTGCTCTAGTGGATGACCCTCCATGGTTCCTTGATACAATAGGACATTACACATCCTGTCATTTCCTTTTATTTTCTGGCAACAATCAAACCCATCACTGACCTGAAATTCTATCTTCTCCTTGACCTTTGATTTTATAATCTTCCATGCAACTGAACCCTCTGCCTCCAATTCAATTTGAAACCTCGTCTACAACCTCGTTATGTGATTTACCAGGACTCATCCTAGCATGATTCAGGTGGAACCTGCTCTGTCAGAGCAGCACTCTCCCTCCCCAGTACTCATGCCAATATCCCATTCATTTGAACTTGTTTCTCCAAAGCCAATCTTTGAGCTATGTGGTTACCTCTTTAATCTTGTTGACCCTGTGCCAATTAGTTCGTGGCTCGTAATCCGGAGATTGTTGCCTTTGTGGTTCTGCTTTTTAATCTAACTCCTCGCTGTTTGTATTCCCTCAGCAGATTATTATTCCTCTTTTTAACCTATGTTGACGGTGCCTCTGTGGACCATGACAGCTGGATCTTTCCCTCCCACTTCAGGTTCCTCTGCAGCCCAGATAAGATATCCTGAAACCAGGCACCAGGCAGGCAATATAGCCTTCAGGACTCTCGATCCCAGCTACAGAGAAGATTGTCTATCCCGCTGACTACAATGATATTGCTCTTTTCTTCCCCACCACCCCTCCTTGAATGGCTCCCTGTACCATTATGCTTTGGTCAAATTTACTCATCTTCCCTATAACCCCTGCTCTCATCTACAAAGGGAGCAAGAATCTCAAACTTGTTAAACCATCTTGAGGGCTGAGGTTCCTTCAGCACCACCTCCTGGAACCCTCTGAGGTAGCAAGAACTGCAGATGCTGGAATCAGAGTCGATACAGTGGGGAGTTGGAGGAACACAGCAGGTCAGGCAGCATCAGAGGAGTAGGAAAGTAGATGTTTCGGGCTTAGACCCTTCAATCAGGACTGGAACCCTCTTCCTGCCTCACATCATCACACCCTCCTATCCCTGACCACTGAGTGAGTTAGAGGTAGTTAATCTAAAAAGTGTGACTGCCTTTTGAAACACAACATCTGTGTAACTCTTCCTGTTCCTGATATGTCACAGTGTTTGAAGCTCAGACTCCAGCTCATCAACTCTGAGCCGGAGTTCCTGAAGCAACCAACACTTCTGACAGATGTAGTCATTGTGACCCCCAATGGAGTCCACCAGCTCCCATATCGTGCACGTACAACACATTGCCAGGCCCTACATCTCCATTTCATTTACTTTGATATTTTAAAAATAATTCCTATTGTCTTTCGGTGTATAATCTATAAATATTTCTCCTATTTACCATCAATCTGAAAGTAACCAATAATAGTCAAATTGGCAGCAATGACCAATCAATGAATTTGGTTTTTTTGTTATGTCACTCTTTGCTTTGTGCTTGGCCACCGATCCTGAGCTTCAATTTATCCTGTCAAAAAGACCTTAAAAACTATGAACCACAAAAGCAAGCAAAAAAGCACCTTTTCCCCTTTGCACCAAATCCCACACTACTCTGAAATCCCTGAACTATATGCTCGCTGGGGCTGTGTCTTACTTTGGATGTGATCATTCCCTCTTGGCCATATAAACCTTGCTTATTAGTCTTAATTGAACCCAGAAGGCCGAAAGGATGCAAACCTTCGTCCTTCTGAGATCCCAAATGACCACCTTATCGTAACAAATGATTTTCTTTCACACTTGATTCTGAATTGTGAGAAAGATAACCTAATTTGTTTTGGTTATGGAAGAAATGAACTTGTTTGTTAAATCTGTTTTCTCATGTGTATGATTTTTAAAAAAGTAAACAATATAGTTCAATAGTGCAGTTGGTTCTTGCAGTGTCAGTGTTTATCATGAAACTGAAAGCTTTTATTTTTGTAAAATAAATAGTGCTGTGGGAATGCAGGATTTGACTATTTCTGATAAAAGATGCATTTTGTTGAAGCTTTTTGTTTTGCACTCAGCAGGAAAATTTGCAAGAATACCAAGAGTGCTGATGATAATTGGCAGAGGTGCTAATATTTTTGTATTTCCTTGCAGCGCTCTGTGTAATGGCTCAGTCACAAAAGAAAATTTGACAAATTTTCATAAGCTGCCAATGACTTCATTGATTGAAGCAGTGACTGTTTCAGCTGAACAGACCAATAAAATTTGAGTTTCAATATCTTTTCTAATTGATTATTTGTTGCTATTGGTGCAAAGTAGTTTGAAGCACTCAAGTGAAACCCCATACTGCAATCAATTCAGTTTTCAAGTTGAGTTGATCCAAAGTCATAAATTATAATTGTACATGAAAATACAACTTGACCACTTGGTCCATTTACTGACATTTATATTTAAATCATTTTTAGAACCACTGTGCATAACTAATCTAATAGAAATTGGTGTAACTGTTATAAAGGTAATATTTTTGTGGTTCTGTATTGACCAGATTTATTTTAATAATGTTAACACTCATGAGTATATTCATCTGTAAATTAACTAGGTACTTTGCACTCTTAAAATGTAATATGCATATTTATGCAGGATAATTTATTAAATTGTGCCTAGAATTCTTTGTGCATGATGGTAATGTGGAATAAAATGTGTTCTTTTAGTTTTGAACTAAATTGCTTTAGTTATGTAATGTATTTGTTGGTTCTAGTGTAGTTCACAGCAGACAAAGATAATCCAGTCTCGAAGTGTGATAAGCTATTTGTTGTTAGATATGCATCTTTCTATATTTGTTTTGAAATTTTTGGTTTTTAGAAAACAACAAGGTTGCTGACTTGGAAACTTTTTTTTGTCTATGACAACTTCAGTAGCAAATAACGATGAAACTCAGCCAGTGACACCAGGAAAAATGAGTCTGCGCCAGGGAAGAGAAGCATTACATCCTCAAACTAAAGAGTTAGTCCATTCGTCGCTCAGTCCTGGAATTGGCAGCAATCATGGTAAGAATGGCTGACCACATTTATGCCGTTTAACAGTGTATGCATTGGTGCACAAGTATTGAGTAAGCTCTTTACCAAATTGTGCTATTTAGACTTGAAGGATATCTCAACAAACATTGTTCTGATTCAATGTGCTTCAAAGGATTGTCATTATTGAGTTCATTACTTTGTTCTCCCGGGAAATTTGTCATTGGCCATAGGAGGGGTGTAATCTTTGTATCACAAAAACACAACTTTATATTCTCTGCTTGTCTGTTCCATTCATCGCTGTCTCTTATTTTGCTGCAGAAATAGTTTTGAAATGATCCTCCTTAAATACAAAACCTTAGTGCAAAACGTGACACGCTGTAGGAAATTTGGCTAGTGTTTCTAGCATTACAACAATGACAGCAGCTTAAAAACATTTAATTGTATGGGAAGCAGTTTGAGGTTTGGGGTAGGAAAAGGTTCCAGGTAAATGCAAATTTTTTCAAGATGTGTGTGTGTTTTGCCACCTAGAATTCAGGAGCCATTTTTGTTAATGAAGAGTGTGTTGTGTGTCATAAGTAGGAAAAGTAAGACTTGATTACACATAGACAGAATTGTTAAATTTGGAAATTTGAGGTTTACTTTAAAAATAATTAACTATTTTGCAGATAACATGCTGTCTGGGAGCAATGGAATAACGATAGAAGTAGAGACAAAATTGGTGCAGTCTGTAAATGTTCATTGATTTACTAAGGATAGGCTAGAAGTTGTGGACTAGAAAAACTGAATTTTTTCTCTTTTAAAAACAAGAAGTTAAGAGATTTAGTAGTTTTTAAATTGAGTGTTCTTGTTCAAATAAAGTATAATAATTCTGCAGGGAAATGGCTTAACTTTGTAGTAACTGTTTATAGAATTATGTCGGTAGATAAGTCAATATAGAAACCGGAGCAATTGTTGTTTTTATTAGAGATGTTGAAAATTGGTAGAAATCTTTTCAAGACCATGCTTTTTACATGATATTTTCATAGATCGTTGACATCGTACGAATTGAATTGTTGAATTGAATTAGAGAAATATAACTCGTGACTGTGTCTGCCATGGTCTGATTTTGTATGTTCTAAATTCGATACATAGTATGTTACATTTGTACACTAGTATATTCATTAAGTTCCTGTTGCCAAATTCAGAAATAATCAAAAATGAGATGCTTCAGTCGCAAGATCGAATGAAACTTCTGATTTTTATCATTCAAAACTTTTTTAAACTCTAATATTTTTGTTTCAGTCACTAGTCTGCCAGATTTTACATTGGGCATGATTTTGTTTTTGTAATCTGGAGGTGCTGCAGGTGCATTGGCATTTGTTGCTGTGACTCAAAGACGATGAGTAGTTCTCTATAAAAGCAAAGTACTATGGATGTTGGAGGCCTCAAATAATAAAAGAAAGTGCTGGAGCAACTTGACTGTAACAGCAAATGTGGAGAGAGAAACTGAATTAATATTTCAAGTCCAATATGACTCTTAGGATGTGTACTTGTCGTAAACAGAGTAATTAGTAATGCTTTCATAAAAGATATCTTGTGCAAATATACTCAAAATAAGATAGAATTGGAATTTGAAAGTGTTGTGGCTAAGTTTGCAGATATTTCTAAATCAGCCTGTTCAGATGTTATGACACACCTCTGGAATAGGTAGGACTTGAGTCTGGGCCTTCTGTCTAGATGTAGGGACATTACCACTGCACCATAAGAGTCCCATGATCTTGGATTGAAACAAAGTTAATTGCATATGTATGAAGCACAGTTTAGCTTAATTAAATAGGTAATTTGATAAGCAATGGCAAACATATGGAGAACTAATTAAGAACTTTCAACTGACATGTATTGCATTGAACAGTAAAAATTCCACTGGAAGCTAGTGAAGCTAAAGATGGGATTAGATTTTAAACAAGGCCACAACTCTGTCAAAGAGTAGTAAGCTTGACACACTCAGAGTGAGTAGACATCAGTAAGGCATATCAAGAAACTTGGATTAGAAGCAACTGTGCTAACCTTAAATAAGGGTAATTTAAAGGAATTAGCCTTTAGTAGAGTTGCCTGGACAGGACTGTTTAAGAGGTTTAGCAGAAAAAACAGTTGCAGAACAGATGTTTAAGAATATAATTCATGGCTCACAGCAAAGATATATTCCAGTGAGGAAGTGGATAAGCCAACCTGCAGCAGTAGTAGACTCGCCAACTTTAAGGACATTTAAATGGTCGTTGGATAAACATATGGATGATAATAGAATAGTGTAGGTTAGATGGGCTTCAGATTGGTTTCACAGGTCGGCGCAACATCGAAGGCTGAAGTGCCTATACTGCGCTGTAATGTTCTATGTTCACAGTTTAACAGGGAAATTAAATGCAGCATTGAATGAAAAAAATGTGTAACAAAGATTCCTGATGAACCAGACAATTGAGAGAGTTTTAAAATTAACAAAAGATTACCCAATTAAGAGGTAGAAAATCAACTTTGGGGGTAGGCTTGCAAGCAATACCAAGAGATTCTTCAAATTTGTGAAGAGAAAGAGAGAGATCAAAATGAACATTGGCCCCTTTGAGAATAAGGTTACGAAAATAGTAATGAAGAACCAGGAAATGGAAGGGGATGAATAAATATTTTGCATCATTCTTCATGGTAGAAGATGCTAAGTCATTTCAAAGATATTTGGTAATTAAGAGGCTAAAGTAGAGTAGAAAGTAAGTGCAAGAACTATCACTAGAAAGCAGCTATGAGGGAAACTAATGGGGTGAAAGGCTGATAAATCTCCTGGACTTAATGGGATGTGTTCTAGGATAATAAAGGAAGTAGCTACAGAGAATGTGGATGCACAGCTTGTAATCTTCCAAGACTCCTTAGATTCTGGACATGTCCCAGATTATTGAAATCTGCCAACGTAACACCCTTACTCAGAAAGGGAGGAAGACAAAAAAAAATAACTGTACAACAGTTTCTTAACATCTGTTGTTGGAATTAATATTAGTGTCTATTATAAATGGATCCTTTTATGCATTCATGGGGATGAGGGTGTCGCTGGCCAGGCAGCATTTATTGCCTATCCCTAATTGCCCAGAAGGCAGTGAAGAGTCAGCTACATTTCCGTGGGTCTGCAGTCACATATAGGCCCGACCAGGTAAGGGTGACAGTTTCCTTCCTTAATGGGTATTAGTGAACCAGATGGGTTTTTCCTGACAATCAGCAATGGATTTCTAGTATTCATTACACACTTAATTCCAGATATTTATTGAATTCAAATTCCACCATTTGCTGTTGCGGGATTCGAACTGGGCCCCCAGAACATTATTTGGGTCTCTGGATTAACAGTCCAGCGATTAATACCATGAGGCCATCGCCTCCCCTGAATAGCGAGAGTACAGTATTTATAAATTCATGATCTAATTAGGCAGAGCTACTTGAGAAAGTGTCACACAAAATTAGGGCTTTCAGAATTGAGCATTAGTTAATGGAAAGAAAACAGAATAGGAGTGAAATAATCATTTTCAGAGTGAAAACTTGAAGTGAGTGGGATGCCAGAAGGTTTGATCTATTTAAGTCAAAGACTTAAGTGAAAAGACCAAGTGTAATGGAACCGAGCTGAGACTTCAAATTTTGGCAATTTTGGATAAATAGCTTGGGTGAAGGGACAAAAGACTTGATTGTCAAATTTGCTGATGGAGCAAAGAGAGATGGGAAACTGTTGTGAAGAGGACCAAAGGATACTACAAAGAAATATAGATAGATGAACGAGTGGACAAATATCTGGTAAATAAGATACAATTTTCAAAATGTGAGAGACAGAAAACTGCAGATGCTGGAATCCAAGTTAGACAAACAGGCAGCTGGAAGAACACAACATGCCAGACAGCATCTAGAGATCTAAATGCAGAGCTTCCATCTGATCCATTGGTTGTGGGATCACTTAGCTCTGTCTATCACTTGCTGCTTCAGCAGATTGACATGCAAGTAGTCCTGTTTGGTGGCTTCACCAAGTTGACACCTCATTTTCTCGTATGCCTGGTGCTGCACCTGGTGCTGCTCCTGGCATGCCCTCCTGCAGTCTCCATTGTACCAGGATTGATACCCTGGCCTGATGGTCATGGTTGAGTGGGGGATATGCCAGGTCATGAGGTTACAGAATGTGCTGGAGTACAGTTCTGCAGCTGTTGATGGCCCACAGCACCTCATGGATGCCCAGTCTTGAGTTGCTAGATCTTTTCAAAGTCTGTCCCATTAAGCACGCTGATAGTGCCACACAACACGATGAAGATTATCCTCCATGTGAAGGCTGGACTTCATCTCCACAAATACTGTGCGGTGATCACTCTTAACGATACTGTCATGGACAGATGGATCTGCAGCAGGCAGATTGGTAAGGATGAGGTCAGGTATGTTTTTCTCTCTTGTTGGATCCCTCACCACCTGCCACAGACCCAGTCGAGCAGCTATGTCCTTTTGGACCCGACCAGCTCGATGAGTCGTACTGCTGCCGAGCCACTCTTGGTGGTGGACGTTGAAAGCCCCCATCCAGAGTACATTTTGTGCCATGGCCATCCTCTGTGCATCCTCCAAGTGTTGTTTGACAGGGAGGAATACAGATTCATCAGTTGAGGGAGGATGGTGTGCGGTAATCAACAGGAGGTTTCCTTGTCCATGTTTAACCTGAAGCCATGAGACTTCATGGGATCTGGAATCAATGTTGAGGGCTCCCAGAGTAACTCCCTCATGACGGTTTATCACTGTTCCGCCACCTCTGCTGGGTCTGTCCTGCTGGTGAGATAGGACATATCCAGGGATAGAAATGGTGATGGTGGTGTCTGGGACATCGTCTGTAAGGTATGATTCTTTGAGTATGTCTATGTCAGGCTGCTGCTTGATTAGTCTGTGAGAGCGCTCTCCTAATTTTGGCACCAACCCCCAGATGTTAGTGAGGAGGACGTTGCAGAGTCTGATAGGATGTTTTTGCTGTTGTCTTTTCCGGTGCTTAGGCCGATGGCCGGTGATCTGTCCGGTTTCATTTCTTTGAGATTTTGTAGCAATTGGTACAACTAGGCCATTTCAGATGGCAGTTGAGAGTCAACCACATTGCTGTGGGCTTGGAGTCACATATAATCCAGACCAGGTGAAGATGGCAGATTTCCTTCCCTGAAGGACATTGGTGAACCAAATGGGTTTTTCTGACAATTGACAATGGTTTCATGGGCATCGGTAGATTCTTAATTCCTGATTTTTTTTTTTTCAGATTGAATTCAAATTCCACCATTTGCCGTGGCAGGATTCAAACCTGTGTTCCCAGAACATTATTTGGGTCTCTTGATTTATGCTATCCCCTTCCAATGCTTTGTTAACTGCTATTTCTAATTATCCTGCCATCTTCAATGATGCGTGCACATGTGAGATGGTGCACTTTCGGAGGCCTAATAAGAGAAGGATTTACACAGTGAATGGAAGGTCCCCAGGGAGTAGTGAGAAACAAAGAGACCTTAGTGTACAAGTCCATATATTGCTGAAGGTTTCAGCACATTCAATAGGGTGGTGAAGAAGGGATATGGGATGCTTGCCTTCATTCACCAGGGAGTAGAATGTAGGACCAAGGAAGCTTGATGCAGCTTTATAGAACACTAGTTAGGCCACACATTGGAATGCTGTGTGCAGTTCTGGCCGCCACGCTATTGGAATGCTATGGTTGTACTGGAGAGGGTGCAGAAGAGATTCACTTAGGATGTTGCCTAGTATTGACAGTTTCAGTTATGAAGAGGGACTGGATAAGCTGGATTTATTTTCCTTGGAGCTGAGGAGGCTGAGGCAGGATCTGAGTGAGGTTTACAAAATATAGAAAATCATGTACAAAATCTGGTGTCAAGCAAGGCTGCGTCACTGCCACAACACTGTTCTTGATGTACCCCGCTGCAATGCTTCACCTCCCCGCCAACAAGTTCCCTGCTGGAGTACAGCTAACCGACAGAACTAGCGGGAAATTATTCAACCTCCACTGCCTTGAAGTCAAAATGAAAGTCACCCCAAGCAGTGTCATCGAACTACAGTACGCAGATAATGCTTGCATATGTGCAAACTCAGAGGACGAACTCCAGAGCATCGTCAGCACCTTTACGGAGGCATATGAGTACATTGGTCTCACTCTGAACATCCGCAAGGTGAAGGTCCTCCTCCAACCTGGCCCAGCATTGTGGAGCAAACCCCTGATCATCAAGATCCGCGGGGAAGGCCTTAGAGAATGTTGGCCAGTTCCAGTACCACAGAAATGCCCTGTCAGCCAAAGCACTTATTGATGAAGAGATCCAACGCTGCCTCCAGTGTGCTAGTGCAATCGCTAGCTGTCTGAGGAAAAGGGTGTTTGAGGGCAACAGCATCACATCCGACACCAAGCTCATGGCTTACAGAGCTGTGGTGGTTTCCACCCTCGAATATAGCTCTGAGCCACAGACTGCCTACAGCAGACACCTCAAGCTGCCAGAGCAGTACCAACAGTACTGCCTGCGCAAGATCCTGCAAATCCACTGGGAAGAAAGACATAAACGCACTAGCATCCTCAACCAGGCCAACATGCACAGCATTGAGGCATGGACTACCCTTGATTGGCTACGATCGGCTGGGCACATCATCTGCAGGACCGACACAGACTCCCCAAGCAGGTGCTCTACTCCCAGCATTTAAACTGCAAATGAGCCTTAGGTCAACAGAGGAACTGCTTCAGTGATTGTTTCGAGTCTCATTGGTGAGGTGCAACATTCCCACCGACACCTGGGAATCACTGGCCCAAGACCATCCAAAGTAGAGGACCAGCATCCAGGAAGGTGTCAAGCACTTTGAAATGTCCTGTTTTATTTTCTGAAGGGTGAGAAAATTCATAAAGCCGAAGTACAAAGGGATCTGGGAGTGCTAGTACAGGATTCTCTAAAGGTTAACTTGCAGGTTGAGTCCGTGATTAAGAAAGC
>JAHRHZ010000020.1:354761-384280 GCA_024137785.1 Ginglymostoma cirratum | reverse complement strand
TCCTCACATACCACCCCACCAACCTCCGGATCCAACGCATCATCCTCTGACACTTCCGCCATCTGCAATCAGACCCCACCACCAAAGACATTTTTCCCTCCCCACCCTTATCTGCCTTCCGGAGGGACCACTCCCTCCGCGACTCCCCTGTCCGCTCCACACTCCCCTCCAGCCCCACCACACCCGGCACTTTTCCTTGTAACCGCAGGAAGTGCTACACCTGCCCCCACACCTCCTCCCTCACCCCAATCCCAGGCCCCAAGAAGACTTTCCACATCAGGCAGAGGTTCACCTGCACATCTGCCAATGTGGTATACTGCATCCGCTGTACCCGTTGTGGCTTCCTCTACATCGGGGAAACCAAGTGGAGGCTTGGATACCGCTTTGCAGAACACCTGTGCTCAGTTCGCAACAAACAACTGCACCTCCCAGTCGCGAACCACTTCAACTCCCCCTCCCACTCCTCGGATGACATGTCCATCCTTGGCCTCCTGTAATGCCACAGTGATGCCACCCGAAGGCTGCAGGAACAGCAAATCATATTCAGCCTGGGAACCCTGCAGCCCAATGGCATCAATGTGGATTTCACAAGCTTCAAAATCTCCCCTCCCCCAGCCGCATCCCAAAACCAGCCCAGCTCATCTCCGCCTCCCTAACCTGTTTTTCCTCTCCCCCCAAGCCCCCCCCCCTCTCCTGCTCTTCAAATTCCCCCCCCCCCCTTGACCTGTCCGTCCTCCCTGGACTGACCTATCTCCTCCCTACCCCCCTACCTACACTCACCTTTACTGGCTCCATCCCCGCCTCTTCGACTTGTCTGCCTCCTCTCCACCTATCCTCTCCTCTATCCGCCTCCCCCTCTCTCCCTATTTATTTCAGAACCCTCTTCCCCTCCCCCATTTCTGATGAAGGGTCGAGGCCCGAAACGTCAAGTTTTCCTGCTCCTATGATGCTGCTTGACCTGCTGTGTTCATCCAGCCCCATGCTTGTTATCTCGGATTCTCCAGCATCTGCAGTACCTTTTATCTCTTATGGTCTTATGTTGGGAAAAGGCAGAACCCAGGGGAAACAGTGAAAGGGATGTGCTGTCACCGTAATGCCCCACCCACCCCTTCCCATGACCACCACCTGCCCCAAGTATAACAGAGCCTGCAGTAGCCACATTGGTTTGTACAGCCACCTACGGACTCACCCTGCGAGTGGAAGACATTCATTCTTGTTTGCAAGGGACCAATGATGATGCTAAGGCTCAATCACAAGAATCGTTCCCCCATGGCACATGTAAGAGCAGAGGTTAAGTTTGAGTTTTAAGGTGAGGAGTAAGTGGTTTAGAGTGAATCAGAGGAATTTTTTTTATCCATCGGGTGGTATAAATATGGAATGCTCTGCCTGAGAGGGTGGGTGGTGGAGGCAGATATGCTGGCAACATTTAAAAAGCATCTAAACAAACGCTTAAAATTCCACAGCATATGATCAAAATGCAACGAAATGAGATTTGTGTAGTTTGGTCCTCTGATGCTGCTTGGCCTGCTGTGTTCATCCAGCTTTACACCTTGTTATCTCAGATTCTCCAGCATCGGCAGTTCTGCTGTCTCTCTTGGTGTTTGTTGTCTGGTATAGACATGTTTAGAGTCATCGTGTCATACAGCACAGAAACAGACCCTTCAGCCCAACTCACCCATGCCCGCCAGTTTACTAAATCTGCTGTATGACTCTATGAGACTGTATATACGCACAGGTCTCTGTGCTCCTGTACCCCGCTTAGAATTGTACCCTCTCTTTTGTGGTGTCTTTCTATGTTCTTCCTATAAAAGTCTATCATCTCTCATTTCTCTGCATTGAATCTCGTCTGCCACCTGTTCATCCACTTTAGAAATCCATGCTGACTCTTCCCAATCAGTCCGCTGTTTTCCTTATAATTACTAATGTTATCCCAAATAATTGCATCTTGAAGCCTTCCCAACATCAAAGTTAAGATCACTGGTCTATAATCGCTGGGATTATTCTTATGACCATTCTTGAACAAAGCCATAAGATTAGCAGTTCATCAGTCTTTTCGTAACTTAAGATAAGAGAAGACTGAAAGGTTACAACCACCATCTCTGCGATTCCTGTCCTCATTTCCTTCAAAATTCATAGACCTGTCTCATCCAGTCCAATTGTCTTGTCAACTTAAAGTGCCAACAGTCTGTCCATGATTTTCTTTGTTTTTTGTCTTGGGCACACCACGTGACTGAGTTTCCTCTTCTGTCACCCTGGCCTGGCCTCTTTTGTAAAGACAGGTGCCAAGTGCCTGCTTAACACCTCAGCCATGCCCTCTGCCTCCATGTGTAAATCAAATCCCCTTTTTGGTCTGTCCATCTCCAAAAGTAAGGAGGAGGGATAGAACAAGAGCAAAAGAGGCAATAGGTGCAAAATCAATACTTTCTTTAATCTGGGTAGTGATAGCATTATATTGCTGCTGCAAAAAGCAATTGGCCTGCTTAGATGGCACCAAAAGTAGTGAGTTCATTGTTGTATGAAATGACTGATCTCTGACAAAGTCTTGTTGTTAATTCTTCTGTTTTTCCACCCCTACTTTTCCTTTTCACTCGCACGTTTGTCAGGGAGGGGTAAAGTGCTGAGATGGGAAGTGTCCAGCGTCTGTAGGAAAAAGGTCTCCAGTCTTATCTTTCCTGTCTCTCACTGGTGCTTTGCTGTTGCAATTGTCCCCTTTCTGCCTGCCTCTCTCTATGGTGTCACCTTGTTGGCTGTTTCTACCTCCCCCTGCCCACCCCCCAGCCGTACACGTACAGACGTGCGCGTACACGTACAGATGTACAGACGCGCGTGCGCGTACACACACCGCGTACACGCGCACGTCATTTAGTGTCCCGTGCCGTCAGAGCTTAACCATTTATGATTTTTCAATTCCTGTGATGATAGTGTCTTGACTGCGGCACTGAATTTTCTAGATGAATATGTGAACAACATTCTCCTGTTAAATCGTGACCAATTTGCCGATTGCAGTTTTCAATTTTCAATGCTGTTGTCAATTTCGTACAAGGTATTGTCAACTCTTCTGCTATGGTAACGGCGTAAGGTAAGTAACGACTGAAATCACACTTGCTAAATTTCAATCGTGGATAATGATTAAAAAATAATTACATGTAAGACTTTTTATATTTCATTTTAAAAAGTTCAGCAAGTTAACAGGCGACAACTCTAACTGCTGTACCAATCCTTTGTTTTCTCAAAAATCACCTTGAAGTTCTGTGCTAAATTTGGAAAAATACTACTCAATTACAGTTGGTTCCCAAAGAACAGAATGTTTGGTTCACATAAGTCAACTGTTGTCACCCTGCAAAATTCACAAGAGCCAGGACAGCCTGAAATAGGAAAGGAGGCTGAGAGATGGAGAATGCAGCATTAGAGCTTGAGAAGGGAGACTCATGCTGCTGAGGAATCGGGGACCGTGAAGGAAATATACAATTCTTTGCTTCTCCCTGTGACATTTTCATTCATGAAGCAGAAACCTTGATTTTTGGCTACATACGGGAATAGATACAAGTATCATTTGTCATTTTTCTGTATTACATCTCAATTCACCCACTTTAGAAATCCATGCTGACTCTTCCCATTTTTACCTGCTTCACCAATGACCTTCCTCCATCATCAGGTCAGAAGTGGGGATGGTTGCTGATGATTGCGCAATGTTCAGCACGATTTGCGACCCTACAGATACTGAAGTCGTCCATATTCAAATGCAACAAGATCTAGATGATATTCATGAGATAAAAGGTACTGCAGAGGCCCGAAACGTCAAGTTTTCCTGCTCCTATGATGCTGCTTGACCTGCTGTGTTCATCCAGCCCCATGCTTGTTATCTTAGATGATATTCATGCTTGGACTGACAAGTGGCAAGTAACATTTGTGCCACACATGGCAGGCAATAACCATCACCAATAAGAGACAATCTAATCACTGCCCCTTGACATTCATTGGTTTTACTAAATCTCCCACTATTGACATCCTTGGGGTTACCGTTGACCAGAAACTCCACTGGACTCAGCTCATGAATACACTGTCCACAAGAGCATGCCAGAGGGTAGGAATACTGTGGCAAGTAACTCAGATCCTGACTCCCCAAAGTCTATCCATCATGTACAAGTCAGGATGTGGTGAAAACTTGTCCGTTGTTTGGATGAGTATAGCTCTAACAACAGTGAAAAAGCTTACCACCCAGACAAAGCAGCCCGCTTGATTGCCATCACATCCACAAGCATCCACTTCCTCCACAACCAATGTTCAGTAGCAGCAGTGTGTACTGTCTACAAGATGCTCTGCGCAAATTCGGTGACACTTTGCAAACCGACGACCCCTTCCATGTAGAAAGACAAGGACAGCAAATACATGGGAACAACACCACCTACAAGATCTCCTCCAAACCATTAGCTATCCAGACTTGGAAGTATATTGGCATTCCTTCAGAGTTGGTGGGTCAATATCCTGGAATTTCCTGCCTAACAGCATTCTGGGTCAACCCATAACACATGGGCTACAGCGGTTCAAGAAAGCAGCTCACCACCATCACCTCGAGCAACTAGGGATGGACAATAAATGCTGGCCAGTCAGCAGTATCCAAGTCCCACGAATGAAAGAAAAACACTGAGCAGTACACCATGGTTATTCACTAGCTATATTTTTCAGAAGCGAATAGTGTACTTATCCACCCTGCATAAGACATATAAAAAATCATGAAGTGAATGAAACAAAATGTGAAATTGAGCTTGGTGCACTCATAATTACGGTGCTTTGCACTCTTAGAATCAATATTGTTATTTTCTCTTTCATCAGACTGGTTTGAAATTAGTGCCTATTTCCCTTTTAATCTATCCCATTTTAGCTATTAGTTTTATTCATTCATTGGATATGGGCATTCCTGGTTGCACCAGCTTTCATTGCCCATCCTCATCGCCCTTTAGAAGGTGGTCATAAGCCTCCTTATTGAATTGCTGAAGTTGTGTGGTGAAGTGAGTCATAAGATGAAGTGGGTGGGATGTGAATCAAACGGGCTGCTGTGTCCTTCATGTTGTCAAGCTTCTTGAATATTTTTGACCCTGCAGCCATCAGGCTAAGTGTCAGGTATTCCATCACACTCTTGACTTGTGCCTTAGAGATAGCGAACAGGCTGTGGAGACTGGAAGTGAGTTATTGACCTTAGAATTCCTAGTTTCTGACCTGATAGTGTAGCCACAATATTTATATCGTTGGTTCAGTTCAGTTTCTGGTCAATGGTAGCTTCCAGGGATGCAGCAGTTATAATGCTTTTGAATATTAAGGTGTGATGTTTAGATTCTCATTGTTGAAGATGGTCATTGCCTGGCACTTAGTTGGTGTGAATGTTGCTTAAAACTTAGCTGAATGTTGTCCACGACTTGCAGCACATGGATATGGACAGTTTTGATATCTGAGGAGCGGTCAATGGTGTTGAATATTTTGTAGTCGTCAGCAATCCTCCACTTGTAACTTTATCATGGAGGTAAAGTGATTGATGAAGCAGGTGAAGATGGTTGGGCCTTGGACCCTACCCTGAGAAACTCCTACTGTGATGTCCTGAGGTTGAGGTGATTGACATTTAATAACCGCAGCCATCTTCCTATATTATTGGTGTGAATTTTCCCCTGATTCCCATTGACTCCAGTTTTGCTAGAACTTCCTAATGCTGATCAAATACAGTCTTGATGACAAGGGCAGTCATGCTCAACTTAGGTCCAGTGTTCACTGGAAAAATTTTCTGATGAAGGGTCTAGGCCCGAAACGTCAAGCTTTCCTGCTCCTATGATGCTGCTTGGCCTGCTGTGTTCATCCAGCTCCACACCTTGTTATCTCAGAATCCACTTGTCTTCAGCTGTTTGAGATATTACAGTGAGCATCAAATTTGTTGAAGATTGATATTTGTGATCCTGAAAACCTCAGGAGGAGGAAGAGATGGACCATCTATTTAGCACTACTGGCTCAAGATGGAGGCAAATGCCTTCACGTTGTCTTAGGCAATCATGCTTCTTTCCCATTTATGGAGGCCCCTCCCCCTGTTAATTTATTTGTTTGTTTCCATTCATTCTTGGACTTGGCAGAACTGTAGAATTTACATCTGATCTGATCGATGTAAGATTGCATAGCTCCGTCTGTTGCATGTAAGCCGTCCTTGTTGGCACTCCATTAGCTTAACAGCTTATTTTTTGGTATTCCTGGAGCTGCTTTTACCATGCTTTCCCGTACTTCTCATTGAACTAAGGTTGACACCCAAGCTTGATGGTCATGGTCAAATGGGAGATATGAGATTGTAAATAGTGATCGAATACAATTCTGATGGCCTGCAATGCTCCAAGGATGCCCAGTTTTGAATTATCAGATGTTTGAAATCAGTCCTGTTTAGCACAGTGATAGTCCTAGTTCTAGTTCTCAGTTTGAAGGTGGGAGTTGGTTACTTTGGTAAGTTCCCTCTGACTGTATATCACCATGTTGTCATCTGTTGTGATGGTGGTGTCTGGGACTTAGTCATACTAATGGTGGTATACTTTACAGACGGTGTTGGGCTGTTGCTTGACTTAACTGTAGAACAGCTGTCACAGTTTTGGCACAAGATCCCATATGAATACCTATTTGATTTTCCTAAGTTTCCTTCCTTGCATCACTGCATCACTTTTGGGAATATATAGTCCACATACCTGGAGTTGCTCAAACAAGCTGCTCTCCACCACCACCTTGATTAGGGGTGGGTAGTAAAAATGTTGACCTAGCCAGTAATGCTCACATCCCAAGAACAAATAAACAAAACATAACATTTTCTTGTATTCTGACCTTTGGATTCTTTGTTGAGCACTGTTTGTAGTTGTCCTCATGTCCTGAGGAAATGTCTTAAGCACAGCTGATTCTTGGTTTCTTTCAGGCAGAAACTGACCACCTGTGGATTTTCCAACCTTTTCTAATCTTTTCAAGATGGATTGTTTGTTTAAGGGAGTGCATTTGAATGCAAGAAAGTATGTTGGAGGCTTTTTGTTGTAGAATTCTGAGTTTATTATATACTTGCTTACCCATAGATAGTTCTAGCTTTGCCTGATATAGCCACTTACAAATATTTTGGGTGAATGTGTACAGTTTAATTTAAAACCTCACACAAGTGGAAGTGGCCATCTTGCAGAGTGTTCTGTTTGGTTCAAAAGCCAGGTTGTTTTCTTCTTCACATCACTGCTTATAGTTCCAAAGACTCGTATTGCTTTGCACATCAGTGCATCATTGTCGTGCCTTGACGTTAAATCAATTAAATAAGAGTCATAGCAACACAAATCCAACAGTGTTTTAAATATAAATGAGACAGACTGTGTGTCATTTGATAACCAAGGAAACCAGCATGTTTACTTTGGGTACATTTCATGTGGTGCCTTGCTTTGAAATAACTGTTGCATGTGATTAATTCCATTCAAAACCCAATGGTTGATAGCTTAATATTTCAGTTGTTTGTCAGGTTCTGCTCTTGAGTTTCAGGAATAAGTTTGTGTTCAGCTCTAGCTTTTTGCTTCTCATCTCTTTGCAGGCAGTTTATATATAGGTAGTGCAAGAAGAGATTGAAAATGCTTCAGGTAGGACATAGGTTTCGAGGAATAAACCTGCCATTACACTTTTTTTTTGTTGTCAGATTTTTTGTCAGTTTTCTGTAACATTACTCAAAAACCCAAACATGTCTTGTAATATTTTTGTCCTCAACTAATGTATTTTATTTTCTGAAGCATTGGTGGATTTTTCTCGCTTGTGTCGTGGAGAACCACCAGGAGATGTAGAGAAGTCTTCAATAGCGTAAACTTTTATTTGCAAGTAAAAGCTGTGACAATCAGAAAGCAGTTTTCAGCTCGCCCGCGCCCTTCAGGACCTGTTCTTCTTTATACCTTTTTTCAATTATCATGTTTTTCTAAAGTTATCAGTATGACCAATTATGTTAGCCTTTGTTATCTCTTCAAGGCTGCTCATCATCTGCTTCACTTGTTAGCCACAATGGTTTTCTACCCTAAGATATTGTGCTTTTTCGATTATTACATTCATGATTAACTTCTGCCATTGTTTTCCTAGGACACTCCATCTATTTTATAAATTACCTTTCTACACTCTATATTCTGTGTATTATCTTTCTATGTATTACTTCATCTACTTTGCGTCCTCCGTATGTACTTTGTATGCACCATTTTATTTTCCATACTTGCTATTACTTTTCAATGTGTCCAGTTTCCTCTGCCGCCTGCACACAATTCTTTCTTTGTCATTTTTGTTCATATGACATGGACTGAGCTTCAGATGTAAGTTATTGTGTTTGAAGTAGGATGTTCGAGTGTTTCTAAGAAACTGTTGAAATAAAAATATTCTTTGCCTCCTATTTTTTCCTGTCAATCCTTTGTCCTTGTTTTCCTGTTTATTCTTCCAGTAGCTTCCAAAGTTCTCCTCTCTTGTGTCTACTATACTATAAACATTACTAACATTTTTGTGTCCTCCAACTCTTTGTTGCTTCTGACTGCAGAACTCCTTCCCTCCCTCTCTCTTATTTTCCACACAGCAACAGGACAAATTTATTTGAATACAAGTGAGGGTTGTTGATGCTATAAGGAATCAAATTAAATAGGCTAGGTGTTTAGCTTTATAGTACATCTTCTGTGGGCAATGATGCCTTTTTTCACATTGTTCATGGAATATGGGCATCATGGGCTTAGGGAGCATATTTTTTGTCTACATAAATGTGAAGTGTCAGCCAAATTGCTGTGGGTCTGGACACGTGTGTAGGCCAAAGCAAGTAAAGATACCAGATTTCCTTCCCTGCAGAGTATCAGTGAACCAGACAGGTTTTTACAAAAATCACTAGTTGTTACACGGTTGCCATTAGGCTAGCTTTTTGATTTATTGAAATCAAATGTAACCATCTCCCTTGGGATTCAAAGCCATGTGCCAGAAAAGTCGCCTCGGGCTCTGGATTGCTCGTCCATTGGCACTACTACTACATCACCACCTCACTGAATATTGGGCTAACTTAATTTGTTGTGGCATTTCCAGGATCATCTGAAATACACCTTGGTCATGAAGGAAAAGTAGAATCAGGGCTATGATGTGGTGGAAACCCTTTGGAGGAAATTGAGGAATTTATGTTACACGTGGTTGTGGTAGCATGCTGGAAACTAAGCCTTGCTATTCTTGGAGTTAAATACAAACTCCAGCACAAGTTAAATGTTTTTAAAAAGTACACTGAAGTCCCCAAATTAGCTGTATTTTTCGGCCAGGTTGACAGGAAGCGTGGACCAAGTTTCTGTACTTAATAAGAATTACTATTTATTGCAAATAAGTTGACGCTAGCCAAAGGTAAGCAATTTTGAACTCCTGGCAGATAATTCTACCTCTAAAACTGTACCACTTGCAAACTTGTCCCTTAAACATATAAACAGTTGTAGACCAAATAAAAAACATGGTGTTATGGGTGGAGGAAAAGACTGAAAAGGCTGTTCGTAGGTCCCTGTTCACAGGGTTTACTGAGATGGTCCTTGATTATCTTCTCGTGATACTCCCACTTGGTTTCGGCAGGTACAGGGTGGCTGGTTCACACATATAAAGTCTGTTACTTACCAGCTAAGAGTCTCAGCTTGCAGCAACCGCTGAGGGAAAAATAAACTGGCTTTCTCCATGCTTCAGGATTTTTTTTAATACTGCAGAACAAAAACAACTCCTTTCTTGCCAGAGATTTGACGGCTTCTGCCCAAAAATCCACTCCCGCCGCACCAAATGAAAGCATACTCTCTGATCATCTTATTTCTGATGATAAATGATCTGCACTTGGCAAAGGACTTTGCTTGATCTCTTTATGCCCCACCTCAATGAAAAAGAGTTCTAAAGAACAGTGATACTGAACTCAAAACATTAACTCTGGTTCTCTCTCTAAGATGCTCCTAGACATGCTGAAGGGGCCAAAGGGCCTTTCTTTGTGCTTACGTCTATGACTATGCTGAATTTTTTTAGCATTCTCTGTGTTTGCTTGAGACTCCCAAGCTGTTCAGCTATTTTGGAACCAATCACATTGGTTTTGGCAAGCATGAGGCATTTGACGTTGGTCTGTGGGCTAGTGACCAGCTACCAATCAGCTACTTGTTGCTGCCCATAGCTCCATTTGTGCACTGATCTCTGGCTCCAGCTCATCTGTAACTAGAATTCCACGACTGCTTGAACAAGCAGATGTGTAAACAGCACTTCCAGTGAGTATCTAGTCACTTGTTTGTAAAAAATGTGACAATCCTCCAACAGCCCATGTTTTATAATTCTTTTCCTATTTCACTCCACAATCCAAAGTACTGTTTTTACAAAGTGAAGAAGACTCGTTTAGGCTAACAGCAGCTGAAATTGGAATTATTAATTTCTTTGCACTAATAGAAGCTGTTGATCTGCAAACCCCTTTGTGAATAAATAGAATTGTCAGAAGGATCAGTCTGAAAAGGGCACCAGCCATTTTTGTGAATTATTTTTATGATCTCATCAGTTTTCAGCCTGAGGTGATGAGCAGAGTGAAATTCATTCATAACTGATTAGTCTCTGAATCACAAATATTCAGGTAAAAGTAATTGATTATGTTTTCCTGATACTTATGAATCTGTCATCAAAACTGATTACGATGAACTTTCTGCAATATATTTTTGTAAATATTGCCCTAATGTTTTTCCTTAAATGTGCACATCCCATACCCAGATAACAAGGTGTGGGGCTGCATGAACACAGCAGGCCAAGCAGCATCATAGGAGCAGGAAAGCTTGACGTTTCGGGCCGAGACCCTTCATCAGAAATGGGGGAGGGGGAAGAGGGTTCTGAAATAAATAGGGAGAGAGATCCCCTGAGGTTTGTCCGGAGGGAGGAGGGTAACTTCTTCAGGGTAGGCATCCTTAGAAGAGGCTTCACAGTGGGGTTAAAATTGTATCAGAGATAATAGGTACTGCAGATGCTGGAGAATCAGTTACCGTCCTCCCTCCGGACAAACCTCAGGGGATCTCTCTCCCTATTTATTTCAGAACCCTCGTCCCCTCCCCCATTTCTGATGAAGGGTCTAGGCCCGAAACGTCAAGCTTTCCTGCTCCTATGATGCTGCTTGGCCTGCTGTGTTCATCCAGCCACACACCTTGTTATCATGTATCCTGGTAAACTGCTTCTGCACCCTCTCCAAAGCCTCTACATCTTTCCTGTAATGTGGCAACCAGAATTGAATGCAATATTGTTAAGTGGGGCCTAACCAAAGTCTTACAAAGCTGCAACATGACGTCCCGACTCTTGTACTCAATTCCCCAGCCAATAAAGGCAAGCATTCCATACGCCGCCTTCACCACCCGATCTACTTGTGTGGCCACTTTCCGGGAGCTATGGACTTGAACCCCAAGATCGTTTTGTACATCAATGCTGTTCACAGTCCTGCCATTAACTGTATACTTTTCCTTAACATTTGATCTCTCAAAGTACAGCATTTCACCATCTGCCATTTCTCCGCCCATATCTGCAACTGATATATATCCCTCTGTATCCTTTGACAGCCTTCTACACAATCCACAACTCCACCGATTGTTGTATCATCTGCAAACTTACTAACCCACCCATCTACATTTTCATCCAAGTCATCTGTATATATCACAAACAGCAGAGGTCCCAGTGTGGATCCCTACGGAACACCACTAGTCACAGACCTCCAGCCTGAAAAACACCCTTTCACCACCACCCTATGCTTTTTATGGGCAAGTCAATTCTGCATCCACGCTGCCAAGTCACCATGGATCCAATGCATCTTAATCTTCTGGATGAGCCTACCATTAGGTATTTTGTCAAAAGCCTTACTAAACTCCATGCTCTACCCTCTTCGATCATATTCATCACCTCCTCGAAAAATTCAATCAAGATAGTAAGACATGACCTGCCCTGCACAAAGCCATGCTGACAGTCCCTAATTAGGCCATGCTTTTCCAAATGCGCATAAATCCTATCCCTAAGAATTCTCTCCAATCGCTTCCCAACCACCGATGTGGGACTCACCAGCCTATAGTTTCCTGGATTATCCCTGTTTCCCTTCTTGAACAGAGGAACAACATTAGCTACTTGCCAGTCCTTCGGGACCTCTCCAGTGGATAGTGAGGATATAAGGATCTTAATCAAGGCCCCACCAATCTCCTTTCTTGCCTCTCATTAACCTGGGGTCGGTACCATTGGGCCTTGGGGACATATCCACCTTGATACTCTTCAAGAGACCCAACGCCACTTCTTTCTTGATCTCAAAATGCCCTGGCATATTAGCATGTTCCACACGAATCTCACTATCCTCCATATCCTTCTCCTGGGTGAATACTGATGCAAAGTACTCCTTTAGGATCCACCCATCTAGTCTGCCTTCCAAGCACTAGTTCCCTCCTTTATCTTTGAGTGGTCCTACCTTCTCCCTAGTTATCCTCATGTTTTTAATGTATGTACAGAATGCCTTTAACCCTACTTGCCAAGTTCATTTCCTGGCCCCTTCTTGCTCTCCTAATTCCCTGCTTGAGCACTTTCCTGCTTTCTTTATATTCCTCGCAGCGCTGTCTGATTTTAGCTCTTAAATCTTACACAAGCTTCTTAGTTTCCTTTGGACTAAACTCACAACCTTCCTCTTTTTCCAAGGGTCACTTACCTTGCCATCCTTGTCCTTCACTGGAACATGCCAGTCCTGAACTCTCATCAGCTGGTCTTTAAACAGTTCCCACATGTCAAATGTGCAGTTGCCTGATAACAGCTCCTCCCAATTAACACTCCTTAGTTCCTGCTTAATCCTGGAGTAATTTGCCCTCCACTAATTTAGTATCTTCCTGCAAGGTCCTGACTTATCCTTATTTGTAGCTATGTTAAAACTTAACAACTTATGATCACTGTTTCCAAAATGCTCTCCCACTGAAAGGTCAGTCATCTGGTTAGACTCATTAGCCACTTTCAGGTTCAGTATGGCCCCTCCTCCAGTTGGTCTATCCACATACTGTTTCAAGAAACATTCTTCGATGCTCTTAAAGTCTGCTCCGCCTAAGCCTCTCGTCTAAGGGAGTCCCAGTCAATATTGGGGAAGTTAAAGTCACCCGCTAAGACAACCGTGTTGTTTTTGCATCTTTTCATAATCTGCCTACACTTCTGTTCCTCAGTGTCTCAGTGGCTGTTGACGGGTGTATATATAATCCTATCAGAGTGATTGCACTCATCTTATTTGTGAGCTGTAACCGTATTGCCTCAGTGGATGAGCTCTCCAGCATATCCTGTCTGAGTGCAGAAGTAACATTCTCCTTGATTAGTAATGCAACTCCTTCACCTCTTACCTTCCTCTCTATCTCGTCTAAAACAACAACACCCTGGAACGTTGAGCAGCCAGGCCTGTTCCCCTCTCAACCAAGTCTCTGTAATGGCCTCAGCATCATAGAACCTGTCAGTACCTGGGACTAAGCTTAAATAAAAACCAAAAGAACCCCGGATGCTGTCAATCAGGAACAAAAACAGAAGTTACTGGAAAAGCTCAGCAGGTGTGGTAGCACCTGTGAAGAAAAAATTAGAATTAACGTTTCAGTCTGGTGACCTTTCTCAGAGAAAGGTTAACTCTGATTTTTTTCCTCTCAGATGCTGTGGGACCTGCTGAGCTTTTCCAGCAACTTCTGTTTGTGTTTCGGCTCTTAAGTTTATCTGCCTTGTCTAAAATATTCCTTGTGTTGAAATAAACACACTTCAGCCCTTTAGTACCATTGCGTTCATTTAGCTGTCTCTGCCTGTCCTTCCTTTCTGACCTACTGGTCCTAACATCAGCCTTCCCTTCCATCCCTGTACTTGCTGACCTGCTGTTCTGGATCCCAGCCCCCTCCACTCTTGTTTAAACCCTCCCGCGTAGCACTAGTGAACCTCCCTGCAAGAACATTGGTTCCCCTCCAGTTTAGGTGCAACCCGTCCCTCTTGTACAAGTCACCCCTGCCCCAGAGGAGGTCCCAATGATCCAAGAACCTGAAACCCTGCCCCTTGCACCAGCTAATTAGCTGCACATTCACCTGTCCTATCTTTTTATCCCTTGCCTTCGTGTTTCGAGTAAGTTTCACTTAGCGCTTGGTTTGTACAATTGGGACTCATTGTGAGTGTCAGAAATCATGAGGAAGTACTTGCTGAACAGGTGGACAGCTTGTGTGTTTACAACACTGGAAGAAGTCAAGACTCAGGAAACACATGGTTACTTCTTTCTCTGCAGTGAGGTAACCAATGACAGGAAGACAGGATGATATTCTTTCCTACTCGTTAATGTAAGCTGTTACCTATAACTGGTAACTGAAAGACTTCATAATTAGTGTGGTAACCACTCTGTCTTCTGCAGAGGTTGCATTGAAAATATCTGAAAATAATGAGATCGGAGAACAGAAGGTCTTGGGCAAAGAAGTGCTATTGAACTGTGATTCCCAAGTGTTTATCCTCCACCCATGAAACCCTTTTTATTTGTTTGTGTCTGTCTGTGTATATGTGTGTGGGGTTTGAGAAGGGAGTTAGAGTTTCAGCTGGTGGTTTTATTTTGTCTGCAGCTAGAATTGATATATTTATAACAAATACTAGTTTCTTGTTTAGTACCTGAACCACAGTTTCTGTTAACCTGAGTTCATCAGACAAAAAGATTGACACTTAGCGTACTTGGATTTAATCCTTCATTTTTGTGACATCCCAGGAGTTGTGAAACTTGAGTATAAGTGCAGTTTCCCAAGTGAGTCGGATCAAAACAAATGATAAAATACAGTTCTGTTAACCACAGATGTACTCCTCTCTGTTGTGACTACTCTGTTGTCCACTCCTTCTCTGTCCCATTTCTAAGGCTTAATTTAACGTTTTCTCGATTCTTATTTTCAAGAATCTAGTAGTCTCTTCCTGGAGTCTCCACACTATTGCGAAGTTGAGTAGAGTAAATTGGATTGGAAGGTAGGATGTTAGAACTTGGTGTTTGTAAAATGATAGGCCGGAAGAGTGTGTAGTTCCTTTAAAAGATTATGTCTTTTATATGGCTTGGAGGTTAAGATAAATGTCTGTAGGCTGCAGCAGCTGCACAGAGTTCTTTAAATTGAAACATTATATCAAAAGACTATGCTATTTGCCGGCAAAGCAGCATTTTTACCAAGACAACAGGTTTTTGAAATTAGTCAATGAATTTAAACCAGGCCGTAGATACCAAAACCTAATTAAATTTCATCTAATGATTTTGACGACTTAGGACCAAACCTATTTTTAAGAAATTAATAGGTCAAGGTCATCAAGGGTATAAAAAAGAGGGCATTTGAAAATCATTGAGAGAGTGAACTGTCATCTACCAAGAGAACAGTTCCCAGCTATAAAAGAATGAATCACTGGCTTGCCCAGATTCTCTAAGCTCTCAGAAACCCATCATCTAAACTAAAGGTACAGTGGCACTCTTAGCTAATATACCTGACACAAGAATTTGGCGGAGAGGGTGGAGAGTATTTTGGACAATGTATCCTGACTCTAATTTTGAGAGATTAAATTTTAACTTATTTTTTAAATTAATTTGGTTTGTATAAGTGGGACTTGTATCAGTTGGAACAGCATACCATTAGAGTTTTATTTTATTCAGGAATAGTTAGTACTTGAGAGGGAATTGTTCAGTTTGTTAGTAGTTCTGTTAGTTTGTTCACTATTAGATTTGGATAAATAAATTGTTAGTTTTTAATTATAAAGTGAGTGAAAGGATTTTATTTAATTTAATCATTTCTTGAAAGCAGATTGGCAGTTGAGAGACAGGGTATACCACTGCTTTTAACAGACGCTGAGATGGGGCGAGCCTCTCTGGATGTTTGGTTTCAGTTAGCAGATAGGGTGGACCTCCACTTCGTAGCAATACAGCTGAGCAGAGAATTTCTCAGCTTTAGATAACCCTTTAGGGTTTCAGGCAAACCCTTCTTGTCTGAAATTTTCAAGCTAACTCTTTACACTGTGATAACTATTTGTTAACAGTTATAAACTATCTCCCTTCTTTTGGAGCAACAGTCTTACATATGCAGCTTCAGCCAAGTACTCTGCAAACGTGAAATGACACGTGCTTTCTTCTACCTACGGATATTTCCTCTGATCCAAAAAGAACTGTTATTCCAGAACCTTCTAACTGAAATCTAATGGACAGCTATTTACTCCGGCTGTAAAACTCAGCCAATGAAAACGAAGCCCCATTCTCTCCACACAGTCTCTCATGCTTTGTTTTAAAAGAAGTCACTGTGGCTGCAGAGATACTAACAAGTTAATCATTAAACCATTTCATAGACACAAATCAACACACATGCCGCTCATTCAAAATGGGATTGGTTAGCTCATTTGGCTGCATGGCTTGTTTATGATACAGTGTGATTCTCAAAGCATGAGTTCAATTCCTGCACTGGCTGACATTACCATGCAGGAATGTCTTTGGCAACCTCGCCCCTAGCGTGAAGCATGGTAATCCTCAGGTTAAATCACCGCCAGTCATTGCGCTCTCTCTCTCTCTCTCTCTCTCTCTCTCTCTCTCTCGCTCGGTCGGTCACTCACTCTCTCTCTTTCAAATGAGAGAGCAGTCCTGTGGATCTCTGGGACTACAGTGAATTTACCTTTATTTTATGTTTTAGATTTTGAATTGGAACATACTAAAATACACATATATCACATATTTTGCATCACATGAAACAGTTTTTTTTAACTTGCTCATTTCGTAAAAAGTGAGAGATTCAACATATGTTCAAGATTTAAAAAACATAGAACACGATCTGATTCATTATCCTTTGATTACATAATGTTCAAATATCACTTGCAGTATTTCTTTTAATCAATCATGGATTTAGAGCGCATTGAATCGATTGCCTCTGACTCCATACTTGGATGATACTGACTTGAAAATTTTTGTCATTTGCTCCATCAGGTCAGAAATGGTTTCTTTGACTGCCCCGTTAAATGGGTAGTAAATGCTTTACCAGCTTGCAACACCCTCATCCCACGAATGATTAAAATAAATTCAAAGAAATAGGGGTCTCAGCAATTTGGGACTAAAGTGAGGAAAAATGTCTTCACTTAATTCTATAAATGACTGTTAAGATGCTTAATTAAAATGAAGGATGCTTTTATAAGTAAGAGGAAGTCAGGATTTATTTGTTAAGAGTAGACAGATTTTACCAGGTGCCCAGAATATTATTTTCATTTTTTAAGTTGTCAAGCATGTAAACAGCTTCAGTCGAGAAGCTAATGTTTAATTAATCCCTTTAGTATTTTTTTCAATTTCATTATTATTCTTAATGCATCCAATTCATTCTTTCTTTGACCCAGTGACAGTGAAAGCGTGGTGCTTGAATATAGATAAAATAAAACATTCAATCGTCTGAACGAATAAAATCTAAGTTTTTTTTATTCAGGACAAGCTATCTGTCTACTTCCTTCATTTCTGCTGTTTAAATTTTTAATTTTGTTCTTGGTACTGCAATTTTCACTTCCACTGAACAATTACATGCTTTCCTTCTATACTTTTATGAAAAAGCTCTTAATTTCTAAGTCAATGTAAAATATAACTGCACAGTACTTACTGGTAGCAGGAAAAGAAGCTCTTTTTCTTAGAAATATCTACATCCCTGGCATTTACCAGACAAATGTGGAAAATTGTTCAGCTGTGCACCATACACGAGAAGCAGGATAAATCCAACATTGCCAATTATCGCTCCTTCAGTTGACTCTCAGTCATTAGTACAGTGACGGAAGGTGTCATCAACAGTGCTATCAAGTAGCATTTGCAATAACTGACATTCAGTTCCTGACCTCCTTACAGCCTCAGTTCAAATGTAGATTTAAAAAACTGAATTCCAGAGGTGGGGTGAGATAACTACGCTTGACATCAAGGCCACATTTGACCAAGTGTGGCATCAATGAACTTGAACGAAACTACAGTCAATGGGAATAGGGAAGAGACTTTCCACTGGTTGGAGTCCTATATAGCACAAAGGAAAATGGTTGTGGTTTTGGAGGTCCGTTATCTCAGTCCCAGGACATCTGTGCAGGATTTCCTCAGGATAGTGTCCTAGACGCAACCGTCTTCATCTTCATCTCCATCATATGGTCAGTCAGAAGTGGGGATATTCGCTTATGATTGCATGATATTCAGCCCCATTCGCGACTCCTCGGGTAGTCTGTGTTAAAATGCAGCAAGACCAGGACAATATTTTATATTCAGATATCACTTGCAGTACTTGAAAATTTTTGTGGTTTGCTGCACCAGATTAAAAAGGTTCCTCTGGTTGCCCCATCAGATGGATAATCAATGCTTTACCAGCTAGCAACACCCACATCCCACGAATGAATAAAATAAATTCTCAGAATAAGGCAAGTGATATTCATAACGAAAACTTAAATTCATAAAGCCTTACTGTCATAAAACATCCCAAGGACTTGACAGGAGCAGAATAAAATGTATTATGATACCTCGGTGCTTAAAAAGATATGAGGTCAAATGACCAAAAACTTGGTCAGGACAGGAGGTTGAAGATGTGTCATAATGGATAAAAATGAGGTAGAGAGGTTAAAGGAGGGAATCCTGTAGTTTGAGGCTTCTGCAGCTGAAGGTATAGTCACCAGTGGTAGAATGAATAAAATTGAAAATATACAGAAACCAAAATTAGAGGAGTGCAATGATCTTGGTGGATTGTGAGGAAAATGATTTGCATATATTAGTATTGTGTAAACCAACAATCTGTGATAATTGTAACATTAAGCAAACAGGATTCTTTGGGGTGTTACATTTGACAGTTGCAAAGTATTAGTTACATTCGATGCTGCTGAAGAACAAGGGGAGGGCCTAAGGTTTTCAATTTGTCATTGAAAATAGCTCAAGGGTCGCTGACATGCAGTTAGAGAGTTATGGTCAGTTGGAGGCAATGTGTGTGAGAGAGATAGAAGCAAGCTGGATGCGATAAAGTGCTACTGTTAAGCTGTGCTGCTGAGAAGGCCACTTGTAAGATGTAGTTGGGGCTTGGGGAGAAGTCCCAAGAGCTGTTAGACAGTTGCTTGCAGTTCGGAATCAGGAGAAGTCCAAGCAGGCAGTAGGTGCAGCTGTATGTTGGAGTTGGGGCTCAGGAAAGTCATGGAAGTCAGGAGATGCCGTCAAGAAATAATTAGTATTTCAGTGCAGTTGGAAGTGGAGATCAACCAGTCCACAAGCAGTATCTACTTGGTGCAGCTGAACAAGATGAGAGCTCAGGAAATAGTTTATGACCATGGTATGGATCTTGAGTCAAGCAAAGGCCAGATTGATGTAAAACTGCAGGTTTCCTTTCCCAAAGGGCAGTTACAAATCAACTGGGTTTTATGACAATCTATTTCCAGGTTTTTTTCAAACTGAACTTTAGTCATCAAACTGCCACGATGAGTTTTAACACCCATGTTCTAGATTTGTGGTCCACAGTTTTGGATTACTAGCATAGTAACCAACAGATAAACTGAATCATATCATATTGCACCTGTGTAGCATCTGACCAGATTCCTTTAAGAGCAATTTGTATAACTGGCTAATCTGTTTTGGATATTGCTTGATCACAGAAAGCCAGTCGGGGCCATAGACAACACAAGCACAGAGAGCAAGAGGAATGTGATCCTGATGTAAGAATTTAGTAAAAAAGATAGGTATTTAGCAAGCAGGGCCTCAAAAGGAATAATTCCAGATTATTCCCAGTAACATGCTCAAGTGGTATTGAAAGACGAAGTCAAAACAAATTAAAGCATAGATGCAAAGATAATGCACGAGGGAGGGTTTAGATTCTTAGGATCTGGTGTGGGGATATGAGACCTGTACAGGCCAGGCGGGTTGCACCAAATAGAACTGGAACTGAGTTTCTTATCTTTTGCTTATGTATTTGGGGAGAGTTTAACTTGACAAAGGTGCAGAGATTCAGAGGTAACGTCAGAATGGACACCATGAGATAGTAGGAATTGCCGATGCTGGAGTCTGAGATAACAAGCTGTGGAGCTGTATGAACACCACAGGCCAGGCAGCGTCAGAGGAGCAGGAAAGCTGATGTTTTGGGTCAGGATCCTTCTTCAGAAAATCAGGAAGGGACACCATGGTGCACAGAGTACTGAGAGAAAGATATCACCAGAAGAGGGAAGGGTACATGTTCAGTAACGTCGGTTTAGGAACAAAAACAGGTCATTTTTACCTTCAAGTTTACTCCCCGTTAAATATGATTCTAAGTGATCTGGTTGAGGTCTCAACTCCAATTCACTACAAGACCCCAATCCCTCGCTGACTCCTTTCTCTGTCAAAATCTGTTTGACTGGTTTTATTTGTTCATGGATTGTGGACATCGCTGGCTTATTCATTGCTCACCCCTAATTGCCTGGAGGGCTGTTCAGAATCAGCTACATTGCTGAGAATCTGGGGTCACATGTAGGCCAGACTAGATTAGGATGGCAGATTTCTTTCCCTCAAGGGCATTCGTGAACAGGATGGGTTTTTTGACAATCAACAATGGTTACAGGGTCACCACTAAGTTATCTATGTAATTCCAGATTTTTTTAATAAATTGAATTCCAATTTCACCATCTGCCATGGTGTGATACAATCCTATATTTCCATAGCATTAACTTGGGTTTGGATGACGTGTCCAGTGACGTTTTATTTTTCAGTCATGGGGTGTGGATGTTAACTAGTTATGCCAACATTTATTGCCCATCCCTCGTCGCCCTGGAGAAAGTGGTAGTTAGCTGTCTTGTTGATCCGTTCAGTCCTTGTAGTGTAGGCAGGACTACAATGCTCTCAGGGGGAATTCTGACCCAGCATCAGTGGGAACGGGGATGTATTTCAAAGCATGGTGAGTGGCTTGGAGGGGAACTTGCAGGGGATGGTGTTCCCATGCATTTGCTTCCCTTGTCCTTCTAGATGGAAGTGGTTTTGGGTTTGGAACGTGCTGTCTTAGAATCTTGAGTGAATTCCTACCATGAATCTTGTAGGTGGTACATTCTGCTGCTACTGAGGGTCTGTGGTGGAGGGAGTGGGTGCTGCTGGAAGTGGTGCCAATCGAGTGGGCTGCTTTTGTCCGAGACAGTGTCAAGCCTCTTGCGCATTGTTGAAGCTGCACCCATCCAGGCAAGTGTGGAGTATTCCATCATACTCCTGACTTATGCCTTGTAGATGGTAGACAGGAGGTGGGAGTCAGGAGGTGTGTTACTCACTGCAGTATTCCTTGTCTCTAAGTGTAAATAATCAGGATAAATGTTTCTTTCCACTATTATCACTGTGCCACTGCCACCACCTTGAATTAATTAAATGACCGATACCCCCCGCTATTTTCTGAGTAAGAGAATTTCACAGACTAACAACACTGAGAATAAGAATTATTTTCATCTCCATACGAAAAAGGAGGCCACTAGTCCCCTAGTTCTAGTCTCCCCCTCAAGGTGAAACATACTATTTAGTCCCCTCAAGATTTGATGTTTCAGTTAGATTGCCTTTCATTCTTCTAAACTAATGGGTGTAGGCAAATCCCGTTTGACCTTTCCTCATAAGTTCTTGAGGGGAACCTTTAGGTGATAATGATCATTGTATCATAAGGTTTAGTTTGACTAGGGGGGAGGCGATGGCCTAGTTGTATTACTGCTCGACTGTTAATCCAGAGACTGGGTTGGAATCCCGTCACAGCAGATGGTGGAATTTGAATTCAAAAATATCTGGAGTTAAGAGTCTAATGATGGCCGTGAATCCTCTGTCAGTTGCCAGAAAAACCCATCTGGCTCACTAATGTTCTTTAGGGAAGGAAACGGACATCTTCACCCAGTCTGGTCTCCATGTGACTCCAGACCGACAACAATGTGGTTGACTCTAAACTGCCCTCTGGGAAATTAGGGATGGGCAATAAATGCTGCCTAGCCAGCCACACCCTCATTCCATGAATGAATTTTGAAAAAATAAAAAATGACAGAAGAATTTAAGTTGATTGTTTAGTTCAAGGGCAATTGGGGATGATCAATAAATGCTGGCCTTGCCAGCAATAGCCACATAGATTGAAAGAATAAAGAAAAGTAGTGTTGTAAGTCAGTTGACAGAATTATGAAAGTTTGACTATCCCATGTGCGTATGTGATGTAAGATAGACGTTTCTCTTTGTTTCCATCTAACCAACTTTGTTGTATGAATGACTCAACATTGCCTGCCAAGTTACAAGTTGTTTTGCAATTTCAAATGCCAGTTTGTGACTCAGTGCGGATGTTTGGATGCAATTAACAGTGATGGAATGAGGGAAAAAAATTAAAATTTGTATTGATCGGGCAGTTTTTACATCGAATTATGGAATCGTTGCAACTGAGAGAGAGCCCAGCACATCCTGTTTGCTTCTGTGCAAAAGTACTCTAATCCAATTCCCTTTCAATGTTCCATCTCCAGTAATTATCAACTTCCTTCCAACCAATTCATTTCTTGTAGAGGTATAGCTGACAAATACAGAACCACCACAACTTTGTTTCAGTGTTAAAGTTCTGCTTGGACTGGTGATTCTGAGGTCTGGTATAGCCACTGGAATGGAGTTGTCACGTTAGCAAGAAGGAGAAAAGTTAAGAGAATGTAACTTTGGTCATGAGTTGGGGGAGAATTTCAGCTGATCAGTTATCACTTGTCCTGGTTATTGTATTTCTCTGGTTTATTAGTTAATTAAGAGTCTGATTACCAGGTTCTTCAAAATGAAACTTTAAAATTTGAACCCGAAATAAATAGAGGACATTGACAGCGTACTTGCCATTTGGATGTTGCCAGGTTGCACAAATTAAAATAAGCAATATTGCATTCTAAAGTAGCTGTATGGAAAGCTGCAGTGAATTCACACCATTTGTTCTCCCATACAATATTAAAAAATCTATTTCGTTGTTAGTCTCACAGTGCTTGCAATAACGAATATATCACTTGCCACTTGGAGATGTTTTTCACTTTAAATTGGAACTGTCTTTGCCCAGTAGTATACTGATACATTTGTTGTTTTGAGCCATTTGAGAACAATGATCTAGCAAATTTTTTTTTTTGGCCATGGAATCTTACAGCACTAAAAGAGGCTATTTTTGCTGTACTCCCATTTTTCAGCCCTTGCCCCATAGCTTTATATGCAATGGCATTTCAAATGATCATCTAAATACTTGTCTTGAGGGTTTGTGCCTTTACCACCTTTTCAGGCCGTATGTTCCAGATACCTACCCAACTCTGGTTGATAAATTATTCTTTAGATCCCATTTCGACTCCCTGCCCTTGTCTTAAATCTCTGTCATCTCTTTATTGATTGCTGTACCAAGGGGATTGGTTCCTTTCTATCTATACCTGTCATAATTTTGGACACTTCAGTCAGGTCACCCCTTGGCCTTTTCTTCTCTAAGGAAAACAGTCTCAGCTGATCTGGGCTGTCATCATGAAAACTGAAACTGTGGATGCAGTAAATCAGAAACAAAAACAGAAGTTGCTGGTAAAGCTCGGCAGGTCTGGCAGCATCTGTTGAGAGAAATGTTTTGTTAATGTATTGGGGCTAGTGACCCTTCCCCAGTTCTGAGGAAGGGTTACTGGATTCGAAATATTAACTCTGCTTTCTCCACACAGTTTCTGCTAGACCTGCTGAACAGGCTGTCTTCAAATCTGAAACGCTCCAGACCAGGCAACATCCTGGTGAATCTCCTCTTCACCCTCTTAGTGCAGTCGTAGCCTCCTTACAGTGTGGTGATCAGAACTGCACACATTACTCTCGCTGTGGCCAAACTAATTTCTTGCATATCAGTCATAACCTCCCTGCTCTTGTTTTACATAGAACATAGAACAATACAGCACGGTACAGGCCCTTTGGCCCACAATGTTGTGCCGACCTATTATCCTACTCTAAAATCAAACTATGTTGCATACCCTACATTTTACTATGCTCCATGTGCCTATCCAAGAGTCGCTTAAATGTCCCTAATGTATCTGACTCCACTGCCACTGCTGGCAGCGCACTCCACGCACCAACCACACTCTGTGGAAAGAACCTACCTCTGACATCTCCCCTATACCTTCCTCCAATCACCTTAAAATTATGCCCCCTCATAATAGTCATTTCCACCCTGAGAAAAAGTCTCTAGGTATCCACTTTATCTTTGCCTCTCATCATCTTGTACACCTCTATCAAGTCACATCTCATCCTCCTTTGCTCCAAAGAGAAAAGCCCGAGCTCCCTCAACCTTTCCTCGTAAGACCCACCCTCCAGTCCAGGCAGCGTCCTGGTAAATCTCCTCTGCACCCTCTCTAAAGCTTCCACATCTTTCCTATAATGAGGCGTCCAGAACTGAACACAATATTCCAAGTGTGGTCTAACCAGGGTTTTATAGAGCTGCAACATAACCTTGCGGCTCTTAAACTCAATTCCCCTGCCAATGAAAGCCAACGCACCGTACGCCTTCTTAACAACACTATCGACTTGGGTGGCAACTTTGAGGGATCTATGGACGTGGACCCCAAGATCCCTCTGTTCCTCCACACTGCCAAGAATCCTGCCATTAACCCTGTATTCTGCATTCAAATTTGACCTTCCAACATGAATCACTTCACATTTTTTTTGAGTTGTTTTCTGTTAGCAGACAGTATCTTCTCATAACCTCTGTTTTCTCCACTTACTTCACTTTTCACTTCTGCAATGATTTTTCTGTATTCAGTCTAGTTTTTGCTTTACCATCAATTTTACCTCCGTTGTTTTGCACACTTTTTCGGCTTCATCCATTTTGTTTGATACCCAGAAAACTCTGGATTTGCTTGCCCTACCTACTCTTTTGGGAAATGTCCCTCGACTCAACCCAAACTATCTTCCCTTAAAAGACAGTTGTCATTTTATTCAATTTAGCTGAAACAGATTTGTCTTTGACCCACTGAAATTCGGCCTCCTTCAGTTAATAATTTTTACTTTTGTTTTCCCTTTGTCCTTTTTCATACCGAATCTAAACCCTTTACTGCTATTATCCCTGTTCCCTAAATGTTTCTGTGCTCATGCTTTATATACTACATTTACTATATTTGTATCAAGGGGGTGAGGGGCTGCGAGGCAGTGCAGGGAGGGTGCAGTGGGAGCTGAGGGGTAGTGAGGGTGGGGATGGGGGAGGTAGGGACCCAACAGCTGCTCACCACAACCTCCTCAAGGGCAACGAGGGATGCCCATGTCCCACAAAATAAGAGGTAGGGTGAGCAGTCAGAAGTCATTATGCATGTTGGCACAAATGACATAGGTAGAAATAGGAATGAATTCCTTCAGGATGATTATAGAGAGCTAGGGAAAAAGTTGAAAACCAGGACCTTGATGGTAGTCATCTCCGGATTACTTCTAGTGCCGCGTTCTAGTGATGGTAAGAACAGGAGGATATGGCAGATGAATGAGTGGCTAAAGAATTGATGCGGGGGCAGGGATTGATATTCTTGGATCATTGGGATCTTTTCTTGGGCAGAAGTAATCTGTTCAAAAGAGACAGGTTGCACTTGAACTGGAGGGGGACCAGTATCCTGGTGGGCAGATTTGCCAGTGCTGCAAGGGAGGGTTTAAACTCGATTGGCGGGGGAGGGGGGAGAGGATCCTCGACAGCTTGGAGGCAAGGGCGAAGCTGGAAGGAGAGACACAAATCAGAAATAGCAAGTTGAAGAGACAGGTCAGGCTGGAACAGGACAAGGAGTGAGGAATGCCAGTTGGATTAAATTGCATCTATTTCAATGCAAGAGGGCTGACATGTAAGGCCGATGACCTTGGGGTGTGTGGATAGGTACGTGGGGTTGGGATAGTCTAGCCATTATGGAAACATAGCTAAGGGAGGGATAGGACTGGCAGCTTCATGTGCCAGGATACAGGTGCTTTAGGCAGGACAGAGGTGGAGGAAGGAGGGGAAAGGGAGTTGCATTTTTGATTAAGGGGAGTATCACAGCAGTAGTCAGAGATGAAATAACTGGGGGATCATCCAGTGAGGCTTTGTGGGTGGAGCTGAGAAATAAGGGGATGGTGACGTTATTGGGATTGTACTATAGGCCCCCAAATAGTCAACAGGAATTAGAGGAACAAATATACAGGGAGATTGCAAAGACTTGCAGGAGAAATAAGCTTGTCATAGTGGGAGATTTTAAATTTCCATAGACTGGGACTGCCTTACTGTTAAGGGCTTCGGTGGAGTGGAACTTGTAGGAAAGTTTCCTCAAGCCGTATATAGAGGGACCTACTTGGGAAGGGGCAGAATTCAACCTGTTCTTGGGAAATAGGGCAGGACAGGTGACTGAGGTGACAGTGGGCGAACACCTTGGGACCAGTGACCTTAGTCCTATGAGTATTAGAATAGCTACGACAAGAGACAAAACTGGTCCACAGGTTCAAGTCCTAAACTGGGGCAAGGCAAATTTTGACTGAATTAGACAGGAGCTTGTAGGGGTTGAACGGAGTAGTTTGTTTGCAGGCAAAGGGACCTCTCGCAAGTGGGAGGCCTTTAAAAGTGTGATAGCTGGACCCCAAAGTCTATATGTTCCTGTGAGGGTGAAGGGCAAGGTTGGCAGGCATAGGGAACCCTCAATGACGAGATATTAAAGCTTTGACCAGAAAAAAGGAGGCCTGGCTCAGGAACAGGCAGTTAGGATCATGGGAATCCCTAGAGGTATTGAGGAGATACAGGAGTTTACTGAAGAATGAAATCAAGAGGGCAAAAAGGGGGCTCAAGATAGCTTTGGCTGAGACAATTAGGTGAAACCAAAGAGATTCTTTAAGTATATTCAAGGAAAAAGAATAACTAGAGAGAGAATGGGACCCCTCAAGGACCAAAGTGGACATGTATATACAGAACTGCAGGAGTTGGGCGAGGTCTTTAATGAATATTTCACCTCTGTGTTTGCTGTGGAGAAAGACACGGAACTTGGGGAAGTTAGCGGCGATATCTTGGGGACGGTCGGTATCACAGTAGAGATTTTGGAAGTATTAGAATGTATGAAGGTGGATAAATCTCCTGGTCCTGAATGTGGAATGAGCTGCCAGCAGAAATGGTTGAGGTGGGTATGTTGACAACATTTATAAGGCATTTGGACGAATACATGGATAAGAAAAGTTTAGAAGGATGTGGGCCTCAAGCAGGGAAATGTGGTTAGTGTGGATGGCCAGCATGAATCAGTTTGCACTAAAGGACCTGCCTCTGTGCTGTAGGACTCTAGGAATAAAGAAAAAATGTACAATGTAGTTTGTATACTGTAGGTCTGTGGTAAGATGCCCTGCAAGTGTGTGGGAAATTTGCCAAACACTGAAAATTGACTGGCTTGGAAATAATGGCTACTTAAGACACCCATCATTGCTCAATGAATTTATTAAACAAGCGGGACCATCTATCTAATGATAGAAGTTACATTCCCAAATTCGTTTGTCATTGTCCAACAGGAAGTACTTCTGACTGTGGCTGCACAATGCCATGGAAAGGCAAATATCTTGAAAAAAAATTTTCTTAAATGAAGAATTTACCAAGTGATTTTCTTCTTACTTTTTAGATTTAGAATTTATTGTCACATGTACTAAGTATACAAATAAATGAGTACAGTGAAAAATGGGCATCGTTGCCATTTCTTGGCACCATCTTGGATAGAAAACCAGAATTAAATATTAAACAGAGTCAGAAGGTAAAGGGAAACAAAAAAGGTCCAGATGTCAAAATCCAAATTCCCATCTCTGTAAATATGCCTAGAATTCTCAGTCACGAGGCAGGCACCTGGACCCAGCTGCTGCTTGGAGTCTAGGCCAGCCCATGAGTCCTGCCCGGAGGAGCTGTGCCACTGCTGACACCACCCATGCTAATGCCAGGGCACCCAGGAGGGGAGAAAGACCCGTTCTCACCGCTGCATTGATCATTGATCGCCAGGAATTGGGGCCCGGGAGGAAATAAGACCTCCGCTGCCGAACCAGCTGATCTGCTGCCAATTCTGTCCTGCGCTTGATCAGCCACCATCGATCTGGCCCAGGCTGGATCCACTGCCGCTCAGGTACACAGCCCCTGCTTTCAGGTCGCAACCTGATTCCTTTCCTCGGGTAGAGATCAAGTTAAAAGTTGGATGGAGGTGGAGAAAAAGTACTGCAGAGAGGAGAGAGAGAAAAAAAGAAGGAAGGGGACTGGCGGGCAGAGGAGCTCCGACTGGAGCATCTTACTGGGCAACTACTTTGTCCTGTGGTGAGGTTGAACTCCTTTCAAGAATAAAGAAGGCCTGTCAGTCTGACACACTCATCTCGAGTGCACTGTTGCCGAAAGCTGTTCCTGCTGTAACTCAGCTGAGACCATTTGTTGCTTTTGATGTGTCCAGAAAGACATGCAGCAATTATTGTGAGATGTATTTCTTAAGATGCATGTATATACCTCTTCTGAGACTTCCTGTTGGTTTTTAGACTAGTTGAGTCCTGAAATGGTATGTTGACAGTGTACTGATTTTCATGAGATGCAATGGGTGGATTGCACCCGATATGAAATTACATTTGTAATGCAGACTATTCCATTACTGAATAATCTAAATGCTAATCATGAGGGTTGAATTGTTTTTAATTGTTTTGTTTCAGAAACTGTCAAGCGACTTGGTGGCTTAGTGGTTAGCACTGCTGCCTCGCAGCGTCAGGGACCTGGGTTCAATTCTACCCTTGGGCGACTGTCTGTGTGGAGTTTGCACATTCTCCCCGTGTCTGCGTGGGTTTCCTCTGGGTGCTCCAGTTTCCGACCACAGTCCAAAGATGAGCAGGCTAGATGGATTGGCTATGCTAAATTGCCCATGGTGTGGACTTGTTTGGCCAAAGGGCCTGTTTCCACACTGTAGGGATTCTGTGATCCTGAACTATCACCAATTGTTGCTGTACCTAAACAGAGTTGTATGAATTTGTTGATAATCATTGGCACATTTTATTAGATGAAATCTGGATTTTGTTTGCTGCCATTTTTTAAAGATCTGTTGGAAACCTATAAAATTCTAACAGACTTATACAGCGTATATGCAGGAAGGGTATTCCTGATGGGAGGGAAGTTCAGAATCCAGGGTTACATTCTAAGGTGCAGGGTAGGTGATAGGCCATTCAGGACTAGGATGAGAATTTCTTTCATCCAGATAGTGGTGAGCCTGTGTTATTTGCTGTCACAGATAGCAGTCAAGCCCAAAGCATTGTATGATTTCAAGAGAGGTTAGATCTAGCATTGGGGCTAAAGGGATCAAAGGATATGGGGGAAAAGTAGGTACAGCCTATTGGATAATCAGTTGGATAATTATCCATGATGATAATGAGTGGCGGAGTAGACTCAAGGGACCAAATGGACGACTCCTCCAATTTTCTGTTTCTATGTTTAATTTGTTTGTAGGAAGTGAACATTGCTGGCTAGGCCACTGTTTATTGTCCGAGATAACAAGCATGGGGCTGGATGAGCACAGCAGGTCAAGCAGCATCATAGGAGCAGGAAAACTTGACGTTT
>JAHRHZ010000020.1:265129-354361 GCA_024137785.1 Ginglymostoma cirratum | reverse complement strand
CCTGAAGAAGTTACCCTCCTCCCTCCGGACAAACCTGAGGGAATCTCTCTCCCACTGCAACTCAGAACCCTCTTCCCCTCCCCCATTTCTGATGAAGGGTTTAGGCCCGAAACGTCAAGTTTTCCTGCTCCTATGATGCTGCTTGACCTGCTGTGTTCATCCAGCCCCATGCTTGTTATCTCGGATTCTCCCGCATCTGCAGTACCTTTTACCACTGTTTATTGTCCATCCTTTTAACCACAGTGGACAGATAATCGCTAATAACATCAACTCAGGTTCTCTTTGCATCCAAACGCAGCAAGCTAGCATTTGGAAATTTTGATAGTATAGGCTTAAATTGCACATTAATGGTTAAGGTGGATAATATCTTGTCAGATTAATGTTAATCTGTCCAAAGCCTGTCAGCTGAAAGGCAGACTAAATCTGACCTATTTCCACTGTGAACTAATGTTGATGTAATTAAACTGAGTTGCTTATTAATGAAAGGAAGACTGTGCACTAGGACAGTTGGCTTTTGGTGTAAGAGATTTCTTAATTGTAGCCTGATAAATTCTAAATATTGCTTACCTTACTTAAACTAGTAACGTTTTGTCTATAAATTGCTTTTAAAAGCTGTATTGCTTTCCAAATGAAATCTAAGGATCGTTGTGGTTTGAGCAGGCTGCTGATGTGTGATTTGATAAGTTGGTGCTAATTTGTTTCCGGCAATACCTGTGTTATTTTGTTGTACTCAATAACTAAATGGAAAGGCAGGTTTGATATTAACCACAAACATCATGTAAATAAAGTGAAGCCAGTTTGTAATACCTGAAGTAGATATGAGTGCAATTCAAGTCAGTCTTTACTGAACCAGGAACATAAGCTATTCATAAGCAGCTTTGTGTTTTTTGCATATTTGTAGTTTATTGGTATTTGTACTGTTCAGGAAAGCTGTAGGGTTTTTTAAAGTAAGGTTTTAAAGGCTTCTAAATCTGGTTCAGAGTGAAATTTTGTCTGAGTTCTTTACAGCCACTGCAATTTGAAATGAAATATGATGAGCAGCCCGCAATATAGTTCTTTGGTGTCGCTTTGGCCGAAAGGCTGGAATAATGTTTATAATATGAGATAGAATGAATACAGTTAGATTTAACTGCAAAAAAAATGGGGACAGCATTTGGGTTCTTTAAAAATCTGTATACTCTATCAGAGTAAAGTAATAATGATAATTTCCAGAAGACATTTGATAAGGTACCACATAAGAGGCTGCTGCATAAGATAAAGGTGCACGGCATTATGGGTAATGTATTAGCATGGATAGGGGATTGGTTAGCGAGCAGAAAGCAAAGTGTGGGGATAAATGGGTGTTTTTCTGGCCATCCAGTCAATGGCCAGTGGTGTGCCTCAGGGATCAGTGTTTGGGACCACAATTGTTTTGCAATTTATATGAAAGATTTGGAGTTGGGCAGCAAGTATAATGTGTCAAAGTTCGCAGATGACACTATCATGAGTTGTAGAGCAAAGTGAGCAGAGGACATGAGAAGCCTGCAATGGGATATAAATAGGTTAAGTGAATGGGGAAGGGTCTCGCAGATGGAGTCCAGTGTAGGTAAATGTGAAGTCATCCATTTTGGTAGGAATAACAGCAAAATGGACTATTCATACAGTGTGGAAGCAGGCCATTTGGCCACTACCCTGTAACCCCACATTTCCCATGGCTAAACTGCCTAACCCACACACCCTTGGATACTATGGGCAATTTAGCATGGCTAATCCACCTAACTTGTACATGTTTGGACTGTGGGAGGAAACCGGAGCAACCGGCAGAAACTCATGCAGACACGGGAGAATGTGCAAACTCCATGCAGACAGTTGGCCAAGGCCGGAATTGAATCTGGGTCCATGGTGCTGTGAGGCAGCAGTGCTGACCGCTGAGTCACCGTGCTGCCCGACTATTATTTAAATGGTGAAAAATTGCAGTGTGCTGCTGTGCAGAGGGACCTGGCTGGCTTTGTGCATGAATGACAAAAATTTGGTTCGCAAGTGTAGCAGGTAATTAAGAAGACAAATGGAATACTGTCCTTCTTTGCTAGAGAAATGGAGTTTAAGAACAGGGAGGTTATGCTATAGCTGTACTGGATGTGGATGAGGCCACACCTGGAGTACTGTGTACAGTTTTGGTCTCCTTACTTGAGCAAGGATGTACTGGCACTGGAGGGCATGCAGATGAGGTTCACTCAGTTAATTCTGCAGTTGAAAGGGTTGATTCATGAGGAGAAATTGAGTAGCCTGGGACTATACACTATGCAATTTAAAAGAATGAGGGGTGATCTTGCAGAAACATAAAATTATGAAAGAAAACTTAAAATAAAGGGAAGCAGATTTCAGACTGAATTGAGAAGGAACCTCTTCACCCAAAGGGTTGTGAATCTGTGGAATTCCCTGCCCAGTGGAGCAGTTGAGGCTACCTCATTGAATGTTTTTAAGGCAAAGATAGATTGATTTATGAATAATAAAGAAATTAAGGGTTGTCGTGAGCAGGCGGGAATGTGGAGCTGAGACCACAAGAAGATCAGCCATGTTCTCATGGAATGGTGGAGCAGGCTCAATGTGCCAGGTGGTCTATTGCTGCTCCTATTTCTTATATTTTTATGTTCCTATGTTCTTAAAATGTGTGTAAAATACAGATTTGGCTGTAACTGAATTCTTATATGATATGCTCATTTATAAGAATACATTAAAGTAATTGAAGTATGTTTATGTGACATTTATCAGACTGATACCACAGATGTGCAAATGTACGAAGATGAGACTAATTCACTATAACCTTGATTGCTGAAATAGCAAGGGCTAAGAGGAACATTCATGGAGCTTTTTAAAATTGTGGAAGGTTTTGTGCAGCAAAAGGTGAAAGCCGGCTTCTTCTCATTGGTTTATCAATGATAAGGTATCATCAGTTTGAAATCCTGACAGGGAGAGCAAGGAAAAGATTAGGAATAGTTTCATATGGCTGCCTATTAGAGTTTAGAATACTTCACCATAACTGTTTCAGCCAGAGATCAATGCATCTTTTGAAAGAAAATTCCATGTACTTTGAAGCAGTGTAAGTAAACTGAGAGAAGAGCTATGTAGTGAATTTGTCACACAGCACAAAGGTAATGAACTGAATAGCTGTTTCTTTCTGTGTTGTAGGGCTTGCAGGGCAACAAATGATTGTGTCAAGTCATTGTACTTGCAATCATCTCGTATTTTAAGTGCATTAGGATGTTGTTTGCTGCAGCTTGCATATTTTGTAGAACAATGACTTAGGCAACATCCTCAGCGCAATAAAAGGATTCAATATTCTCAGCAGCATTATCAAATAAAGTATGACACTAAGCCACATGAGAAGATATTGCATCAGATGGCTGAAAGCTCAGTCAAAGAGTTAGTTTTTAATGAATATCTTAATGGAAGAATCAGAGGTAGAGTTGTGCATGGGAGGTATTCCAGAACTTGGAGCCTAGGATGATGAAGGCACAGACACTAAGAAGAGCATAAAAGCTCGGAGCAGGTTCTCGAGCCTCCTGCACGGTTTAGTATGATCATGGCAGATCCCGTTTTGGCCTCAACTCGACTCTCCCTACCTTTCTACCCATTACTAATTAAAAATCTATCATTTCCTTACATTTACTCAATGTCCCAGCATCTACCACACCTTGGGGGTAGTGAATTCCATAGTTTCGCACATCTTTGAGAGAAGTAATCTCTCCTGAATTCTGTTTTAATTCTGCTACCCCTTATCTAAAACTATGGACCGTTGTTCTAGATTTCCCCACTCAAGGGAAACATCCTTTCTAATTCTACTTTATGAAACCCCTTTAGCATCTTTCTACCTCAATTGGATCTCCTCTCATTCTTCTAACCTCCAGAGAATGTCAGCCTAAACTGCTTGTCTCTGACTACCTCCAATACAGCTGCATCTGTCCTCAAGTAAGGCGCCAAAGTTTTATGCAGTACTCCAAGTGTCATCCTAACGCCTTGTGCAGTTGCAGCAACACCTCCCAACTTTTATACTCTATTCCTTTAGCCATAAAGGAGGGGACGCGATGGCTTCGTAGCATTATCACTAGACTGTTAATCCAGAGACCCAAGTAATGTTCTGGGGACCGGGGTTCAAATCCTGCCACGCTAGATGATGGAATTTGAATTCAGTAAAAGTCTAGAATTAACAGTCTAATGATGACCATAAATCTGTTGTTCTTTATTGGAAAACCCATCTGGTTCACTAATATCCTTTAGGGAAGGAAACTGCCATCCTTACATGGTCTGGCCTACATTTGACTCCAGACCCACAGCAATGTGGTTGACCCTTAACTGCCCTCTGGGCAATTAGGATGGCCTAGCCAACAACAGTCTTCAATCCGTAAATGAATAAAATAAATTTACTAAAATTCCATTTGCAATGCCAAAATTTCATTTAGATAATGGTGATGTTGATACGAGTTCAAATTTGGGCAGCAGGACATCGTCCCTGCATCTCGACATAGCTTTTGTATGTACGTTGATGGAATCTAAATGTATCTCTGCAACAGTTCTTTCACTCCTCCACTGCCTGTGCATTCTCAGACAGTTTGTCTACTATCAAGCTAAACATTAGGTTTGTTTATGCCATTAACTCAATATTACAAACTAATCAGTGTATTCGCTACCAAATCCTTCCCTTGCCCCAGCTATTTGTCATGCTGAACTGGATTGTTCACAGTCCTGTTCTCCTGTTTAAACCCAGAGATAAGCTTCTCATCTCATATTCTCTGCGTTACAAAGGCTATTTACTTCCACTTGCTTTATCAGTTATCTCCACCCGTGCCTTTTAAGCTGCTGTTGACATTTCCATCCATGTCATTGTCACTTAGAGACTGGACTTCTCCGACATCCCAGAAGGCAATCTGATTTCAGTCTTCCATGAACATCAGTCCATCTGAAGCACTGTTCCTGTCTTCTAACCAGCATCAAGTGTTGCTCACCCATCACCCTGGTTTTTGCTGACCCACGTGGCACCCATCCCAGTTGTATTTGATCCATTTTCTGCAGATGTGTCAGGATATCATGTTGGTATCTTGATAATGTTTCACTTCCTCACCCCACAGATATGATATCCCTGCCCCGGCGTGTATGAGCTGACACCTTTTGCTGGAGCTTTGGTCACATCTATCAGGGCATAATTTCAAATGTTTCCTTCCAATATCTTGCAAAAGGCTTAAGCATCAATTGTTAAGCAACTATTTTGTCATCCAGTGCTTTTGTAAAATTCCCACATTTGCTCTTCCAATGGGGCAAAATGGATAGAGCAGCAATAAGGATCCATTGTACATAATGGCTTAATGTATTAGTCGATTGGGAATCTGAAGAAGCACATTCCTTACTCATGGACTCATATTCCTGGTTGCGCAGCATTAGGAAACAATCGTTGGAAATTGAAGCTATGTCTCACAAGGTGCAAGATCTTTTATTTGGATAAATGTGAACTCATTTTGTTAGTGAATTGCACCCCTCAACAATCCTTCTCCTTTTGTAACCAATTTTGAATTTTAGGGTCAACCTATTTCGATTGAAAAATCCTCACATGCCACTCTTGGACTGCACCTTAATTTGGAGGTGAAGGGGCTGATTGAAAGAAATTGAGCTTAGTATAAAGATCATTATCCTGAATCCTCAACTCCGTCAAGTGAATTGGTGAAGGAACTAAATTCACTGGTCATAGAAATGCCAGTTTGTGAATGGATTTCACAGGAGTGGGCAGAAATAATTAATTGTGGTCTGTATTTTTGTTACGTGGCATGATGTGTGTTCAGAATCCAATAGAAAAGCAGATTAGTGGTTTGTGTAATTTTCTAATCATAATAGCTGTTTAAAGGGTAAGTGTGCTCTGAATTCACAGGAAAAAATAGCAAGTACTTGGCTGTGTTGTTGTGCATTTAGCATCCTATGGTCTGTTTACTGAGAGGAAAGTACATTTGCTCGTCTTGTTCACAAGGACCAGCACTTCCCCTTTAATCGCTCAGTCAGTCATCAGTAGGCTCACAGCTGCAATTACTACAACCTCTACCTGAGCAGCACAGTGATCTCAGTTTATGGGAAAACCTCTGACTTAGAACGACTACAACATGAAGCAAGAGGGTCTGATACGCCGCAGGTTTTCCTTGTGTGCTGGGCTACCAGGTGTGCTGTCATCCCGAGTCGATGGACGAAAACTCATCAGAAATGCATCATTTGGTGGCTATAATGAACTTCCTGCAATACTGCCAGGTTTGTAGTATCTCTCATCTTATTATTAAAAGAAATCTCACGACTAATGATTGAAAGCAAAATTGTAAAAATGCAAAAAGGACAGACTGAGGTTATAGCTTTAGGATCAGTTATTTCTTAGTAGATTAAATGCAGAACTCTGTAATATGTATGAAAAATAAAATCTAACACTGTTCCCAGTTTAACTTGAAGGATTTAGCAATCATTATCCTTGTTGAATTATTTAACAGTGCATTCAAACAAAGAAAATTTTCAGCACTTAGAACAAATTTAGGATTTGCTTGAACTGAGAGAAATGTTGAAGTATATTTGCATGAGACACAATCTAAGATATTTAAGTAATTAAAGTAACTGACCAAGTAATTAAAGTAACTGACCAAGTAATAGTCGTTAATTCAAATAGTTTTGTTCTCTCTGTCAATGATAATAGATTGAATAGCTAAGGCTAAAGGTGCCATGTCTAATTTAGTTCTCAGAGGATGCGTGTACCTTGCAGTGTAAATTGTGGAACTCTGACACCAATCTGATTTCCACAATTCTACTCCCTATTTACATTTCTACTGTATACTCTCTCCTCAAACTATGGGCAGCAATTGCCCCGAGTTTACAATATCTGTGGGAAACTGGATCTTGTGCTACCAAATCCTACTGGCAGCAAATTTTGCTGGCAGCTGGTGGTGAGAGAACTGCCTTGTACCTGTCATCCACAGTGTTAAAACAAAAATGACTAAAGATTATCTGGCAGTCATTTCTTGTGACTGGATCATTTGAAGTGAAATGTGTTTAGGGGGCTGTTGTTAATTTCTTTTTAGAAAGCAATAGCCTACAGAACTGAACTTTTTCACAACTGACATGCAGAGGAGGGGAGGATTTTACTTTTTAATTTAACTCTCAGAATACCTGAAAAATTTCACACATCTATGCAGGACTAATATTACAAGTTTCATTTTTGGCATACTATGAAGTATACTTGTATTAGGCATGATCTAAGGCCTTTAAGTAATTTAACTTTTTTTTTAATATACATTACTTTTTTGTCGTCTGGTTTAGTTGAAACTTTTCATGATATTTCACCAAAATAAAATTGATTCTGTCAAGGTCCAGAAAGAAAATTTGCACTGACCTGCAAAAAAAAATGTCAAATGACCGAGTAGTCAAGTGGACTGACTGACAGTAAAACTGGGGACATTGACGCGAAGAATAAGGTGACATTGAACATTGAACATAGAACATAGAACAGTACAGCACAGGACAGGCCCTTTGGTCCATGATGTTGTCCCGATCTATTATCCTACTACGATCAAACTACCCTGCACACCCTACATTTTACTATCCTCCATGTGCCTATTCAGGAGTCGCTTAAAAGTCCCTAATGTATCTGACTCCACTACCCCTGCCGGCAGCGCATTCCACACATCCATCACTCTCTGTGCGAAGAACCCACCTCTGACATTTCCCCTATACCTTCCTCCAATCACCTTAAAATTATGTCCCCTCATAATAGTCATTTCCGCCCTGGGAAAATGTCTCTGACTATCAGCTTATAAAGATACGAGGGAAAGGGAAATGTAGATGGTCAGTCTAACCATAAGAAATAGGAACAGGATTAGGCTGTTCAGCGCCTCTGCTATTCAATCGGATCATGGCTGGTCCGACATTTCTCTCATCCACTTTCCTGCCTTTTTCCCATATTCCTTGATGCATCTACTGATCAAGAATTGATCTGTCTCAGTCTTAAATATAAACTAAGGTAGAGGAGTTCCAAAGACGCTCAGTGCTCTGAGAAGAAATTCCTCCATATCTCACTCTCAAACTGATGTCCATTTGTTCTTAGACTGTCTCCTGGACTTTAACGTGAGGCAAAACATCCTTTCAGCATTTAGCCTGTCAAGCTCCTTTCGAATCCAGTATATTTCAATAAGATCACGTCTCACTCTTCTAAACTCCAGTGAATCCCAACCTGTTATCCTTTGCTGATAACACAATCCTTCCATACCAGGGATCGTCCTAGTGAACCTTCTCTCAACTGCCTGTAATTAAGTTATATCTGTCTTTAAATAAGAGACCAAAACTACTCTCAGTACTCCAGTCAAGTCAGCACCTTGTACAGTTGCAGTGTGTTTTCCCTACTTCTCAACTGACGCAAGTAGCCGTCGGGCATAGCAAGAGAAACTCTGGGGCTGAATGGTTACGTCAGGGCAGCATAATGTTGAGCAAACTATGCATTTTCTTTTCCATAAAGGGAGAATGATGGAAAGATGATTTTTGTTTATTAAAAACTGATTTCAATGTTAATATCGGTCAATTCCTTTTCTATGATACTAATCTGTCTGAACATTATAGGCATTGTTGCTCTTATTTATCTACCTGTTAGAACTGAATACCTGCTTAATTAAATTACAGACCTTTTAGTTGGAAAGAAGCAAATTGGTAATTTGTCATAGCTATTCAAATGTTTATAAAGTGCACAAGGTACAGAAAAAAAGGACTTGATGTTTCAGGGTGTATATCTCATTCTGTTACTTCACCACCCATGTAGTAAATTGAAGCATAAATTTGAGAGTGGGGTTAACTGTATGCACAAAATCACTGGACATTCATCAAAGCTGTGACTGAAATATTCCAGGCCCCTCTAAACAGCTGACTGGAGGATTACAAATGTGACTTTTTTTTTAAGAAAGGAGCAAAGAATAATCTAGGAAGCTATAGACCTGTCACCTTGACATCAGTCCTGGGAAAACTGATGGATGCCGTCATAAGGTGTTAGATAAATATGCACTTAGAGAAAAAAAGTTAATACTGAATCGTCAACATGGCTTTGTCAAGGGCGGGTCACTTCTTAAAAGTTTAATTGATTTCTTTGACAAGATGACACAGACAGTGGATGAGGGTAGACTTGTGGATATTGTATATTTGGACTGTCAGAAAGCAATTGATACGGTGCCATGTGCAGGTTGCTTAGCAAATTAGAAATATTTGGGATTGAAGGGAACTTGGCAACATGGGTTAAAGATTGGCTGAAAGATAGGAAATGGAGGTTTGGTAAAGATGAGCATATCTCAGATTGGAGAGGAGTTGAAAGTAGTGTTTCTCAGAGATCAGTATTGGGACTTCTGCCTTTTCTGACTTATCTAAGTAATTTGGAGATGGGTGTTGAGGGAAAAATCTCTAAATTTGCAGATAATACAAAGCTAAGGAGAATAGTGAATTAGAGTCAGAGTACAGAGGTTTACAGAGTGGAAACAGGCCCTTTGGCGCAACTTGTTCCTGCCACCCAATTTTTACTATTAGTCTAGTCTCATTTGCCTGCATTTGGTCCTTATCCTTCCATACCCATCCCATCCATGTATCTGTCCAAATGTTTCTTAAATGACAAAATTGTACTCTCCTCTGCCACTACCTCTGGCAACCTGTTCCAGACAGTCTCCACCATCTGTGTGGAAAAAATAACTACCTTTTGTATCTCTCCCCTCTCACCTTAATCCTGTTCCCTCTAATTTTAGACTCCCCGACCATGGTCAAAAGCTGTTGGCCATCTATCTTAACTGTGCCTATCATAATTTTATAGACCTCTGTAAGGTCCGTCCCTCAGTTTCCTGTGCTTCAGGGAACAAAGCCCCAGCCTCTCCTTGTACCTCAAACCTTACAGTCCAGGTAGCATCCTAGTAGATCTTTTTCTGCACTCTTTCCAGTTTAATAATATCTATTCTACAGTCGATCTATAGTATAGGAATTGTGAGGAAGACGCTGAGTGACTTCAAAGGGACATTGACGAGTTAGCCAAATGGGCAGACACCTGGCAGGTGATTTTCAATGCAGAGAAATGTGAAGTAATGCATATTGGTAGCAGAAACATGGAGGGACAATATAGGTTCAATGGTACAACTTAGAGGGAGTACAGGAGCAGTGGGATTTCACAGTTCAAGTACATAAGTCTCTGAAGGTGGCCAGGCAAATTGGAACAGTTATTAAGAAGGCTTGTAGGAACCTTGGATTTATAAATAGAGGCACTGAGAATAAAAGCGAAGAAATGATGTTACACCTCTACAAATGATTGGTCAGACCACATTGTACTGTGTTTAGTGCTGGGCACCTTTTTTGTAAGGAAGAATATTAATGCCTTGGACAGAGTGCAAAGGAGATTTACTGGAATGATAGCAGGAATGAGAGATTTTAGATACAAGAAAAGATTAGAGAAATGGGGCTTATTCTCCTTGGAGCTGAGAAGATTAAGAGGTGCCCTTGTTGAGGTGTTCAAAAGTATGAAGCATTTTGACATTAAAGAAAGATTAATCTTTTTGTGCTCATTGGTATGTCAGTAACTCGGGATCACAATTTCAAGGTTGTCAGGAGAGCTAGGAGGGAGATGAGAAACTTTTTTACTCATAGAGCGTTGTTAGGATTTAGAATGTGTTGCCTGGGAGAGTGATACAGGTGGATTCCATTCGAGGTTTCGAAAGAGAGTTGGGTGTACATTTAAAAGTGATTAAATTAGAGGTCTGCGGACATAAGGCTGAAAAGTAGGACTAGCTGCGTAGCTCTCTCAGGAGCTGGTACAGGCACAATGGGCCCAACAGCCGCCTCCTGTACTGTCAAATGCTGTGATTAGCTGTGGGGTTTTTTCTGTCTCATTCCCCTACCTTACTAACTGGCTTTTCGTTCCAACCAACGAGATCAACAATTGGAGGACATTAGAGGTCAATTTGATTTGTGTGACATCGAGTTATAGAGTTATACAGCACGGAAACCGACCCTTCAGTACAACTTGTCCGTGCTAACCACATATCCTAAATTAATCTAGTCCCATTTGCCAGCGTTTGGCCCATATCCCTCTAAACCCTTCCTGTTCATATACCCATCCAGATGCCTTTTAAATGTTGTGATTGTACCTGCCTCTACCACTTCCTCTGGCAGCTTGTTCCATATGAATGTGAAAAAGTTGCCCCTCACGTCCCTTTCAAATTTTTCCCCTCTCAGTATAAATCTATGCCCTCTACTTTTGGACTCCTATTCCCTGGGAAAAAGATTCTGGCTATTCAGCCAATTTTATAAACTTGTATAAGGTCACCTCTCAGCCTCAGACGCTCCAGGGAAAAATAGCCAGCCTATTCAGCTTCTTCTGATAGCTCTAACTCTCCAATTTGGGCCACATCCTTGTGAAGCTTTTCTGAACCCTTTCAAGTTTAACAACATCTTTCCTATAGCAGGGAGACCAAAATTGAACACGGTATTCTAAAAGTGGTCCAACCAATGTCCTGTACAGTCGCAACATGACATTCCAACTCCTAAACTCAACGCACTGACCAGTAAAAGCAAGCATGCCAACAGATGCTTTCACCACCTTGTCTACCTGTGACTCCACTTTCAAGGAACTATCAACCTGCATTCCAGTGTCTCTTTGTTCGGCAACACTCCCCAGGGCCCTACCGTTAACTGAACAAGTCCTGCCCTGGTTTGCCTTAGCAAAATGCAACACCACACAGTTATCTAAATTAAACTCCATCTGCCCCTTCTTGGCCCATATGATCAAGGTCCCATTGTATTTGAAGGTAACCACCTTCACTGTCCACTGCACACCAATTTTGGTGTCGTCTGCAAACCTAATAACCATATCTCCTATATTCACATCCAAATAATTTATATAAATGATGAAAAACAGTGGACCCAGCACCAATCTTGTGGCACACCAATGGTCACAGGCCTCCAGTCCGATAACCAACTCTCCACCATCACTGTCTATCTTCTACCTTCAAGTCAATTTTGTATCCAATTGGCTAGCTCTCCCATGGTATTTGACCTAGCTAACCAGTCTACCATGTAAAATCTTGTAAAATGCCTTGCAGAAGTTCATATAGATCACGTCTGCAGCTCTGCCTTCATCAATCTTCTTTGTCACTTCTTCAGAAAACTCAATCAAGTTACAAAGACACAGTTTCTCACCTGCAAAGCCATGTTTACTCTCCCTAATCAGCCCTTGCTTTTCCAAATGCATATAAATCCTGTCCCTCAGGATCCCTCCAATAACTTACCCACCATTTACAACAGGCTTACCAGTCTGTAATTCCTTTGCTTTTCCTTACTACCTTTCTTAAATAATGGCACCTAGTTAGCCAACGCCCAGTCTTCCAACACCTCACCTGCGGCTATGGATAATGCAAACAACTAAGCTAGGAGCCCAGCAATCTCTTCTCAAGCTTCACACACAGTTTTGAGATATACCTGATCGGTCCTGGAAGTGTTTTTTTTTACTCATTTACGGGGTGAGGGTGATGCTGGCTAGGCCAGCATTTATTGCCCATCCCTAATTGCCCTGGTGACATTGCTGTTGGTCTGGAGTCACATGTAGACCCGACCAGGTAGGGGTGGCACTTTCTTTCCCTAAAGGACATCAGTGAACCAGATGGGTTTTTCCGACAATTGACAATAGATTCATGGTACAGATAATTCTGCTATAACATGTGTTTTGTTAATGCTAATTGGCCATAAGGCAATTGATGAATAGTGGATGCTGTTTGGATAACACGAACTTTCTGCTGTACTGGTACAGTGGTTTTCTATAGTGATTTCCGTACAATGATTTTCTACAGCATGAGGTCACACGAATACAGCTGTTGTGTTGTAGGAGAAGTACCTATAATTATTAGACTCTTAATTCCAGATATTTATTGAATTCAAATTCCACCATTTGCTGTGGTGTGATTGAGACCCAGGTCCCCAGAACATGATCTGGGTCTCTGGATTAACAGTCCAGCGACAATACCACTCGGCCATCACCTCCCAATCTTTATTCACCCACTTTTATGCATTTTAAGACATCCAGCACCACCTCTTCTGTAATAGAAACACTTTTCAAGATATCACCATTTATTTCCCCAAGTTCTCTGGCTTCCATATCCTCCTCCACAGTAAATACGCTGCAGCACAGTGAGTCTTTTACCTTCTGGAGCACCAGTAGCAACAAAAAATCCTAATCTGTTTTATGATCATTGTTTGAATATTGCATATTGCAATTTAACACAAAACATCAATTACGTATAAAACATTCAATATTTTCCCTTTGAGTGTTTATATAAGGAAAGAAACTTGCCAAGCAGTATTATTTGCATTTTGAATTTAACAATTATTAACTTTTAGCTTAAGTCTACTGAGTGACAGTTGTGAACTGAATGTCTGATGCTGACATTAAGGGTATAGTCGCCATGTTAAAAGAAATTGTTCAATTCTGTTTACACAACTATTTTTAGTAATTCTTGTCATAAGCTGCACCTGTCGGTCCTTCACTATGAATACAATTGAGGACTGACAGCAAGAAGGTTAGTCATTGGTGCTGAATCTACTCCGAGCATAAAACAGTCCAGGCCCTTTGGCCCACAATGTTGTGCCAAACTCTTACCCTAAACCTAAGGTCTATCTAACCTCCACCGCTACCTTATGGACTCTTAATTGACTTAGTATGTGTGATCGGTTGGCCGTTGACTTCAATAGCTGTCTTTTGAAATGGCTTTAAACTTTAGTATTAATAAATAACCTTATCTCTTAGGTTTGGACAAAGGGAGAGATGATGCGTCTCTCTCAAAGGATGATGCTCCACACACAATATCAAAAAGCAAGGTACATTCGATATTTGTATTTCTGTGTCCTGTCACTGTGACGCTGCAGGGTTGCGACCAGTTCGTGTCAATTGAAGTGTGATTTTCCATTAGTTCCATTTGATATGCGGCTAGTTGATTGCATTTATTGCGATTTTTTAAAAATCTTTGGCTTGATCTGTCCCACGATCACATCTAACTAATGGTGTCAAAAATGTAAACCTGAAATAATGAAGGGTGAATGATCTTGATATAGTGCATGCTTTTTAGAAAAATATATAAAGACAAGACCAAGTGAAAAACAGCTTAAAATCAGCCAAAAAGCAGAATCTGAAGTAGCCACTCAACTTTTGGGCTACTAAATGCAAAATAATGTGTCCATGTCCAATTTTTTAAAGTTTGGAGATGTGAATGTGTCTTGATTGATTTCAATTTTATTTTGGAAGACTGGCAGATACACTTCCACTTATAAGCATCTGCCAGAGAAGTTAATATTGTACAATCAGAACAGGGAAACAAATCTAACCTCTTCCAGAAAGTGTGAATATCAGAACAAATCAGCATCAGGTTAATTGTATCCTGAGCTTGCATATATGAAGGGTTTTTTGGGAGAAAGATTAGAAGATTCCAGATGATGTTTCTTGGCCAAGCAGAAAGTGTCCAACTTCAGAAGACTGAGCTAGAATACTTGGTAACCCATTCCATTATATTACTAGATGCACATGAATGAGAAGTGAATTTTTCAGGAAGTGTGAGGGGCACTCCAGAATAGTTAAGATTTCCGAAGTTTGATGTACACAGTTCTGCTGACCTCAACGAAGTTGAGGTCAATATCCAGAGATTGTGTATTCATTATTACATTGCGATGGTTCTGCGAAACAGTTGATGGCCCCTCAGAAGTACTTGATTGGCTGTGAATGCTCTGGGTCTTCACATGGTTGTGACAGGTTGAATGTAAATTCAAGTCTTGCTTCTTAATGAGCTATTTTCATGTACTTAAATCATGTGGAAAGTTGTATACTGCGAGTCTACGACTGAGAGAAGCAAGGGAGGAAATTTCTGGGGCATTGAGGGAAATCTGTTTCCTCCCTGGCTACAGGGGAGGTCCCAGAGGATTGGCGAATTGTTCTTTTGTTTAAGAAGGGTGGCAGGGATAATCCAGTTAATTACAGGCCGGTGAGCCTTATGTCAGTGGTAGGGAAATTACTGGAGAGGATTCTTTGAAACAGGATTTACTCCCACCTGGAAATCAATGGGCGTATTAACGAGTTGCAACATGGTTTTGAGAAGGGGAGGTCGTGTCTCACTGACTTGGTTGAGTTTTTTGAGGAAGTGACAGATCATCGCTGAGGGTAGGGCAGTGGATGTTGAGTACGTGGACTTCAGTAAAGCCTTTGACAAGGTCCCTCATGGCAGGCTGATACAGAAGGTAAAGTTGCATGAGGTCAGAGGTGAGCTTGCAAGATGGATAAAAAACTGGTTCAGTCATAGAAACAGAGGGTAGCAGTGGAAGGGTGTGTTTCTGAATGGAGGGCTGTGACTAGTGGCGTTCCTCAGGGATCAGTGTTGGGACCTTTGCTGTTTGTAATATATATCAATGATTTGGAGACTAATGTAACTGGTCTGATTAGTAAGTTTGCTGATGACACAAAGGTTGGTGGAATTGTGGGTAGTGATGAGGACCGTCAAAGGATATACATCGGTTGGTGTCTTGGGCGGAGAGATGGCAGATGGAGTTTAATCTGGAAAAACGTGAGGTAATGCATTTTGGAAGGTCTATTCCAGATGGAAAATATACCGTAAATGGCAGAACCCTTAAGAGTACTGATATGCAGAGGATCTGGGTGTACAGGTACACTGGTCACTGAAAGTGGCAACGCAGGTGGAATAGGTAGTCAACAAGGCATAAGGCATACGGCATGCTTGCCTTCATCGGACGGGGCATTGAGTTTAAAAATTGGCAGATAATGTTGCAGCTTTATAGAGCCTTACTTAGGCTGCATTTGGAATATTGTGTTCTATTCTGGTCGCCCACACTACCAAAAGGATGTGGTGGCTTTGGAGAGGGTGCAGAAGAGATTTATCAGGATGTTGCCTGGTATGGAGGGCATCAGCTATGAGGAGATGTTGAAGAAACTTGGTTTGTTCTCACTGGAACGACTGATCGAGGTCTACAAGATTATGAAATGCATGGACAGAGCGGACAGTCAGAAGCTTTTTCCCAGGGTGGAAGAGTCAGTTACCAGGGGCCATGGGTTTCAGGTGCAAGGAGCAAGGTTTAAAGGTGATGTACGAGGCAAGTTTTTTTACACAGAGGGTGGTGGGTGCCTGGAACTCGCTGTCAGTGGAGGTAGTGGAAGCAGGTACTATAGTGACTTTTAAAGGGCTTCTTGACAAATATATGAACAGGATGGGAATAGAGGGATACGGTCCCTGGAAGGGTGGGGGGGTTTCAGTTGTGATTTGAAGCATGTCGGTGTTGGCTTGGAGGGCCGAAGGGCCTGTTCCTGTATTGTAATTTTCTTTGTTCTTAAGTTAATGAGCCTGTTGAAGGATTAATTCATCAGATTGTCTCTTTGCTGGATTGGAAATTGGTTCTGGACAAGATTATTTCAGGACCTTTGCACAAAATGAATGAAATCCATTCACTGATATGCCAATTTACCATGACCAGAAGGTGTGCCCAGACTCATCAGAAAGAAGCTATTGTTGCCTTGCTTGCTGGTAGTATGTATGACTCTCAATCGGCTGGAGTTTTCAGTAAACACAGGTTATAGGGAGTTGGCAGGAAAGTGGTGTTGAAGCTCAGGATTACCATGATCATCCTGAATGGTGGAGCAGACTGAGTGGTCTATTATTGCTCCAATCTCTTGTTTTCCTGTGGGAGTCTGAGCAGAAACTAGTGAACTTCCAAAAATGTTGCTGTTGATTTATCAAATTTCCATCTCTGTTTCTTTATAACTCAGGGATACGTAGTTTTTACTGCCAGTATTCAGCCTTGTGTTTTTTTTTTAAGTAATCACTTCTGTCTATAGAAGTTTATAAACCAGCCTATCCACTATGGAGACTTGGTAATGTAATATCTGATCAAGCCAGATCTACAACTGTCCAGGGCATTATCGTAATAAGTTTCATCAGGCTCGTTCAAGATCACCTTAGAAGCCAAAACTCTAATGAGTAAACTGGCCTTGGTCAGGCAAGCAACCAGTGCTTTTATTTTTGACATCTTTCATGTGATGCAGGTCTCACTGGCAATGTCATAATCTGTTGAACATCCCTAATTACTCTTCCAAAGGTGGCAGTGAGCTGCTGCATTGAACCACTACAATCGATGTGTTGTAGGTACACCCTCAATGCTGTTTAGAAGGGAGTTCCAGGATTTTGACCCAGTAACGGTGAAGAAACGGTGATGTTTCTAAGTCAGAATTATCGAATGGCTTGGAGGGGAACTTGCAGGTGGTGGTTTTCCCATGCAAGTGACGCTGTTGTCCTTCTAGTTGGCAGAGTTTGCAAACTCAGAAGATGCTTTTGAAGGGATCTTGGTGAGTGCAGCAGTGCATCTTGTAAATAGCACATACTGCAGACACTGGTAGTGGTGGTGAGAATGTGTGTTTCTAAGTTGGTGGATGGTATTCTAATCAAGCTGGTTGGTTTGACCTGGCTGGTATTAAGCTTGCTGAATATTGTTGGATTGCTGGTCACCGGTAATCGCAGGGTGTTGATAATGCGGGATTCAGTGATGATAATGCCATTGAATGTCAAGGGGCAGTGGTTAGATTTTCTCTTAGTAGTAACGGTCATTGCCTGGCATTTGTGTAGTGTGAATGTTACTTTGAAATTTCAACCCAAGCCTGGATATTGTCCAGGTCTTGTTGCCTTTGGACATGGACTGCTTTAGTATTGAGCAATTACCACTGTCGCCACTGTATTGATATGGCAAGCCCAGTTCCATTTCTAGTGTATGGTAACCCCCAGGATGTTGACGGGTAATTCAGTGATGGTAATACGATTGAATGTAAAGCAAAAGTGGTTGGTTTCTTTGCTTTCTGTTTCTTGACGGCCTGCTCAGTGTTAGTTTGTTTAATCCCACGAGTACCAGCAGTGAATGTTTAGGTGTTTCTGTGCTTGGCTGTGATCATTTAGAGTATCTGCTTAAGTACCAGACTCCCGCTTGTCAAAGAACCCTTTATGCTTGCTTCCTTCCTCCCCTAGGATTTAGCTTTAGAAAAAGATTGTGTTTTTCCTGTGTAGAATAGTGATTTAAAGACTCATTGTTGACCATTCAATGTCAAATAGACTTTAAGTCGATGTCAAAATTGAAGGTACGTTTAATTTACCTTTTGGATGCATAATAAAGATGTGGAAAGCTCTTGACTTTTGCTAGATGTTGAATTTGACATTTGTTAAATTGTTCCTTCTGTTCTCAGGAATGAGAGGTGACCTTATTGAAATTTTAAAAATTCTTGGGGAACTTGACATGGTAGATGGTGAGAGGCTGTTTCCCCTTAGGGGAGAGTCGAGGACCAGAGGGCACAATCTGAGTAAGGGGTCACCCAGTTAGGATGACAATGAGTTGGTACTTTATTCACTTGGAAGGTAATGAATTTGTGGAATTCTTTGTTTTGGAGGCTGAGTTGCTAAGAATATTCATAAGAACATGAGAACATAATAACTAGGAGCAGGAGTGGGCCATTTGGCCCCTTGAGCCTGCCCCGTCATTTAATAAGATCATGGCTGATCTTTTGAGACTCAGCTCCACTTACCCGCCCACTCACCATAACCCTTAATTCCTTTACTGTTCAAAAATTTATCTCGCCTTGCCTTAAAAACGGTCAGCGAGGTAGCTTCAACCGCTTCACTGGGCTGGGAATTCCACAGATTCACAACCCTTTTGGGTGAAGAAGTTCCTCCTGACCTCAGTCCTACATCTGCTTCCGTTTATTTTGAGGCGATGCCCTCTAGTCCTAGTTTCACCTGCTACTGGAAACAACCTCCCTGCCTCCACTTTATCTATTTCCTTCATAATCTTATATGTTTCTATACGATCTCCCCTCATTCTTCTGAATTCCAATGAGTTTTCAGGGCTTTTTGAAAGATTTTTGATCAGTAATGGAATCAAGTTAAGGGGAAAGGTAGGAAAATGGTGTTGATGACTATCAGTTAATGGCTATCACCATTTGGAGCCAAGATCTCGTTGAGTTATAGAGTCATACCGCACAGAGGAGGCCTTTTGGCCCAATGAGTCTACTTTCTATCACTTGGCCCAGCACTTAGTGCCGATAGATCACCTCAGACTCAACGGGCCAACGGGCCTCTTCTGTGCTGTATGAGTCTATGACTCAGTGAGATTGTAGCCTTGTATGTTATGAGATTTTCAGTACGTTTTAAAGGTTGTGAGATTTTCTGCCTCAACTAACCTCCAAGGCAGCCCATCCAGACTCATAACCCTCTGGGTGAAAAACATTTTCCTCAAATCCCGTCTAAACCTTCTGCCTTTCACTTCAAAATGATCCCCCCTTGTTGTTGACCCTTCAATTAAGTGGAGCAACTGCTTTCTATCCACCCTGTCCATGCCCTTCATAATCTTATACACCTCCAGGTGCCTTCTCAGCCTTCTCTGTTCTAAAGAAAACAACCTGAGCCTACCTAGCCTCTCTTCATTGGTCAACATCCTGGTGAAGAGCGATAACAAGGTGTAGAGCTGGATGAACACAGCAGGCCAAGCAGCATCAGAGGAGCAGGAAAGCTGACGTTTCGGGCCGAGACCCTCCTTCAGAAATGGGGAAGGGGGTTCTGAAATAAATAGGGAGAGAGGAGGAGGCGGATACAAGATGGATAAAGGAGGAGATAGGTGGAGAGGAGACAGACAGGTCAAAGAGGCAGGGATGGAGCCAGTGAAGGTGAGTGTAGGTGGGGAGGTAGGGAGGGGATTGGTCAGTTCAGGGAGGACGGACAAGTCAAGGGGGCGGGATGAGACTAGGCAGTAGGAGATGGAGGTGGGGCTTGAGGTGGGAGGACCGCGTCAAGCCCTATCCCCATCTCTTAACTACTCCCCACCTACACTCACCTTTACTGGCTCCATCCCTGCCTCTTTGACCTGTCTGCCTCCTCTCCACCTATCTTCTCCTTTTATCCATCTTGTATCTGCCTCCCCATCTCTCCCTATTTATTTCAGAACTCCCTTCCCCTCCCCCATTTCTGAAGAAGGGTCTCGGCCCGAAACGTCAGCCTTCCTGCTCCTCTGACGCTGCTTGGCCTGCTGTGTTCATCCAGCTCTACACCTTGTTATCTCAGATTCTCCAGCATCTGCAGTTCCTTCTATCTCTGAAACAACATCCTGGTGAATCTCCTTTGTACCCCCTCCAATGCACTGACATCCTTCCCATAGAGTGGTGACCGGAACTGCATGTGCAGCTCCAGCTGTGCCTGAACAAAATCCTCTACAGCCTGTACAGATGACAGGACGCATTGTGTCTGCAGCCTTAACTATCCTATAAACCTGTACTGCCACCTTCGGGGATCTGTGGGCAAGGACCCCAAAATCTCACTGTTCCTCTGAACTTCCTAACATCCTCCTATTCATTGAGTACTCCATTGTCTTGTTGAATAGAGGGAGTAGCAGTATCGATGGGCTGAATAGCCTATTTCTCCTACATCCTATGGTGTTTTGTATTCTGACTATCTGATGGTTAAATTTAGTGTCTTCTTTTAAATTTCTCATTGAGTTTAATGATATCACTGGTACTCAAGAACTTAGGCATAGGAGCAGGCCATTCAGCTCCTCGAGACTGTGAGATTATGGCTGATCTGTGGCCTAACTCCACATGCTGCCTTTGGTCCATGTCCCTTAATGACTTTGCTTAACCAAAATTTACTTCTGTCAGCTTTAAAATTAACAAATTAACTAGCATCAACAGCCATTAGTGAAAGAGAGTTCCCAACCCCTCCCACCCTTTGTGTGTGGAAATGCTTCCTAACACCGCTCCTGAACAGTCTGGCCCTAATTCTCAGACTATGCCCCGAGTTCAATAATCCCCAACCAGTGGGAATAGTTTATCTTTATCCACCCTGTCTTCCTGTTAATACCTTGGAAACTTCCATCAGATCACCCCTTCACCTTCTAAATTCTAGAGAAAACATAACTGGAAACAGTAGCATAATGACACTGTTACTGAAGTCTTAATTCATAGACTCCGAGATTTGAGTTCAAAAGGAAACTGGTGGAAGTTAAATTCAGTTCATAGATTTAGAATGAAAAGCTGTTTTCGGTAACGGTAACAAGACACTGCCACATTGTTGCTCAAATCCAACTAATTCATTTTTGCCCTTTTAAGGAAGGACTGGTGTCCTTGCTTACTCCTACCTGTATGTAATTCCAGCAATGTGGTTGACTCAGAACTGCCCTTTGAAAAGGCCAAGCAAACCATTCAGTTACATCAAACAGGCTACAGAAAAGCAGAAAAAAAATATGAAACAGGATAGGCCACCTGGCATTGGACTAGGCACCATGAATGATGAAGGCTCTGTTCCCTTGCTGTCACTGGGTCAAAAATCTGTAACTCCCTCCTATCTTCCTGGTGAAGCTGCACCACATAGACTGCGGCAGCTCAAGGCTGAAACCTGCGGACAGTTGGTGCCAGGCAATAATCTGCAATCAACTGTTTCATCCCGGTAATGAATAAAATGTTGCATTGTACACTCAGGTGGGGACCATGGCTACACTATCGACCATGAGCTGGGGTTGAGGACTTGCACTTCAAACACTCTGTTCCTCAGATGTCTGAAGGCTGCATTGGCACATTGGAGTCAGTGCTTGACTTCATCATCAGTGTTAGTTCGCACTGAGAGGAGGCTCCGTAGGTCTGGCAAAATGATCCACATAGGGATTTGCCATGGATTTCGATGGTCAGGGAGATGGTCGGCAGTGCTGTGCTGCAGAGGTGGGCTGGTCAAGAAACTTTGTTTTCCAAATATTTATTCGGAGGCTCGTTCTCTCATACACATCAGTGAAAGCATCGATGATGGTTTGTAGCTTGGTCTCAGCAGTGCCTTCAGCATTTTGCAGCTCAGTGACAGAGGTTGGGGTTGGCTTGGTTCTGGCCCAGAGGCATTAAAGATTGAACAGCTTCCCACTCACCCTGTAGATTAGCTCCATTCCAACAGGGAGCTTCATAGAGATAGGGTGGAGTGTTGCAGTGAGGAAGGTGAAGTAGAGCAACGGTGCAATGACGCAATCCAGCTGGACCCCATTTTGCACTCATAAGTGGGTCTGTGGTGGAACTATTAGTGGGATTCACTGCTTTCATGACACGCAGAAACAGGCAGAGAATGATGGCGAATTTCTGCTGAATTTGTAGAGAATATCCCACAATTCCATATGATTGACGAAGTTTAGGGCTCTTGTGAGATCAAAAAAGGCCATGTACAGACATTAATGCTGTTCCCTGCTCTTTTCTTGGCTTTCTCAGGCATTAAAAATCATGATAGGCAGAGTTAGACAGGTTTTCAATCAGTAGTGAGGGAATTGAGGGGTGTGGGAAAAGGCAGGGAAGTGGAGTTGAGGCTTATCAGATCAGCTGTGATGTCATCGAGTGCCGGAACACTTGATGGGCTGAATGACCTACAACGGCTACATCTTATAGTCTTAAGCTCTGAATTAATTACAAAATGGAGTCTAGATATAATTATCGGTTTTCCTTTTAGAAACAGAGCTGTATTAAAACTTCAGTCAGACTTTCATCTAATGCTTAATACCTTCATAAGTTACTGAAGTAGTTTGTGTAACAAGAACCCAAAAAATAAATAATAAACAAAAAAAGAAGGAGCCGTGGATGTTGGAAATCTGGAACAAAAACAGAAATTGCTGGAGAAACTCAGTAGGTGTAACAGTATGTGGAGTGAGAAACAGAGTTAATGTTTTGGGTCCAGTGAACACCCACCCCACCCTTCAGAAAAGTTCAAACACATACATAGAACATAGAACAGTACAGCACAATACAATACAAGCCCTTCGGCCCACGATGTTGTGCCGAACTTTTACCCGAATCCTAAGGTCTGTGTAACCTCCACTCCTACCTTATACTATCGTCCATATGCCTATCTAATAGCCGCTTAAATGCCCCTAATGAGGCCGACTCCCCTACCCTCTCCGGCAATGCATTCCACACCCCTAGCAGTCTGAGTAAAGAACCTACCTCTGACGTCTCCCCTATATCTACCTCCGCTCACTTTAAAACTATGCCCCCTCATAATAGCTACCTCCACCCTAGGAAAAAGTCTCTGGCTGTCCACTCTATCTATACCTCTGATCATTTCGTACACCTCTTTCAAGTCAAAACCTGCTGAGTTTCTCCAGCAATTGCTACTTTTGAGCCAATAAATAAACTTGGCCCTGGAAGTGGGTTGACCAAAAGCAAGCTATGACCTTGTTAATGGACATTCTCTCGCATTTGTTTTATGCAACCTTCTGGTCCATATCCCTCATTCCACTGTGTGCTTCTGCTTTTGTGACAATGTTTTTCAGCTTCTGTGCATTCGGTTAGCACAGTGTTCCTTTACTGCTAAATTTAACTGGGTTGTTAATGAGAGCTCATTTAACAATTTGTTGAGGGTTAGGAGATCAGTGTTGACTTTCATAAATATGAAACATGGTGCTTGTAGGGGTGGGGGTAGGGCACATTTGTTGGTGATATGGTTTTTTTAAAAAAACTGTTGCAGGAATTGGTCAATTTAATCTTCCCCAACTGAAGACCCCTATTGCTAATTTTGTGTCCCGATTGGGATGCAAGTAGGTTCCCTGCAGCTGTGTTACAGGGAGAATTTGCAAATATTATTCTGAGACTAGAATAACTGACAAATAACTCTACAGGGATCAACGTAGATCGGAGGTGAAATCTTGTGTCACCCCTGTAAGTAGGTTTACTCATGATGGGTGGGAACCCCACAGCCTTCCAGATTACGGTTGCCAAACCTCCAAGACTGGCTTGGAGTCTCCAGGAATTGAAGATATGTTTCAAGGACATTTGTGTACAATCCTGGAGAAAACGGGTACATTAAAAAAAAAAATTGGGCTGAAGCATAGAGATAGCAAGAACTACAGATGCTGGAGTCAGAGATAACATGGTGTGGTCACCCGCAAACTGGAGGAGCAGCACCTCATACTCCGCCTTGGGAGTCTACAGCCCAATGGCCTAAATGTGGATTTCACCAGTTTTAAAATCTCCCTACCCCAGGACCTGACACAACCTGTCCATCTTCTCTCCCACCTATCTGTCCATCCATCCCACTGACCAATCCTCACCACTGCCTACATGTACTCACCTGTCACCATCTCACCTGCCTTCCCCAGCCCCACTCCTCCTCTCTTTATTTCTGAGCTCCCCTCCCCCTCTCCCATTTCTGATGAAGGGTCCTGACCTGAAACATCAGCTTTCCTGTTTCTCTGACGCTGCCTGGCCTGCTGTGTTCCTCCAGCTCCACACTTTGTTATCTTTGGGCTGAAGCGTATGTCTTTTTGACTAACTGAGTTGAGTTGATTGCTTTGGTGTGTTCACCATGAGGCCTAGTGAGTTCTCTCTCAATATTTACCAGATATTCTGCATTAGTTACTGACCCCACTCCGTGGTGTCCCTCATGTCTGACTTCCATTTCATCTCAACATGCATCAATCCTGGGACAGCTCACCGCTTGCCACTCACCATTTATACTGGGATTCACTATTATCCCTTGCTCATGCACCATCTTTAAAAGCCTGCTGTGTACCCGAACAAGCACTGTTAGTCCATAGCTGCCCTGTATGGTTCCTGATGTTTTCCCTGGAAATAACAGATAAGGGTGGGTGGAGGTGGGGGTGGGGGGGTGGGGGGTAGGTGGTTTTGGTGGGCGGAGACGTGGGTGAGTATTGGCACCTGCTTTGTGGACAGGGCTATGGAGGTCCCGTTGGACATGGTTGCGCAGCCACAAGGCCACCTCTTCCCCCAGGGCTTATTGTGGAGGCCATGACATAAGACCTTGCCACTGAGGTTAAAGCAGTCTCCTCCATCTGGAAAAAGGTCTCCACTCCTTCCATGTCAGTGCCACCATCTTCTCTCTGATATCTCTCTCTCTTATGTTTGCTACTGTACCCACCTCTAACCAGGTCTCGTGCTCTGCCATTCTCACCATTGCCTCCAGTGTCTTCTCTTACTTGCTGCCATCCACCCCAACACCCAGTACCACTAACTCTGTTACACCCTCTACACTGCCCCTACACTCACTTGGGACATCTCCCCACAGTAATAGCTGTGCCACCCATTTTAATTTTCTGTAATACCTGCCCCTTTCTCATTCTGTCCTACTGGGGGCTGCTTTCCTTTTGGAAAGAGTCATGACTGCCTGACATTCAACTCCTCAGCTCTTCTGCGGGGAGGATCTGGATTCTGAGCATCCTGAGTGGCTGGCTGGCTGTGTTTGAGCCCCTGTCTCTTCCTCCCCGCTTGTCTTAACAGAGACGTGCTGGCAATGATGACCAGCTTTCTTCCTTTGTGACTGCACTAAATGGTAGAGCAAGACAGCAGGAATAAGATCCTGGGATCTCTGACTGAGATGGCAATACATGAAAAGGCAGGAATACTCTGAGCATCCAGGTAGGCTGAGCGTGAGTGAGGGCTAAGACAGCAAGTGAAGAGCCTGGAGATGCAGCCTGGTCCAGTCTGCCGGTTGTTGGTGTATCCCTGAGTACACCATGTTCTTGCTGCAGCATTACGATAATAGTCACTGGTGCTGCATTGAAACACGGAGCTGACCTGTAAGTGGACTGGAGACATGCCATGAAGGTTCTTAGAGTCTGACACATCGGATGCCAATGTCCATGGGTACAGTGGAATAAATTGTTGCTTGACATCATCCAATTGGGTAAGAATTCTTTTTGCTCTCCAAATGATGTCAGGAGACAGTGCATCACAGGATTGATGTGTTACATTATGGCTAAGACTCCTATTTCTGAAGATTCCATCCTGAGAGTCGGTTTGTGGTTCAGAATGTAACCATTGTGCTTTTGCAATGATTTCCTTTTTTGAAACATGGGCAAACTGAAGACCTTAGATAACAAGGTGTAGAGCTGGATGAACACAGCGGGCCAAGCAGCATCAGAGGAGCAGGGAGACTGACGTTTCCGGTCTGGACTCTTCTTCAGAAATGGGGGAGGGAAGGGGATTCTGAAATAAATAGGGAGAGAGGGGGAGGCGGATAGAAGGTGGATAGAGGGGAAGATAGGTGGGAGAGTCTGTCTCCTCTCCACCTATCTGCTCCTATACCCATCTTCTATCCGCCTCCCCCTCTCTCCCTATTTATTTCAGAATCCCCTTCCCTCCCCCATTTCTGAAGAAGAGTCCAGACCGGAAACGTCAGTCTCCCTGCTCGTCTGATGCTGCTTGGCCCGCTGTGTTCATCCAGCTCTACACCTTGTTATCTCAGATTCTCCAGCATCTGCAGTTCCTACTATCTCTGAAACTGAAAACCTTTCCAAGTCACTCTTGACATCTGAAGTTGGCAGCTCTTGTTGCAAGACACTTCATCCTGTTTGTTTACCTTATTGCTTAACTACTGTCTTTGCTACATGTATTATAACATCAACTTGACTGGGACTGATTATATCCTGAATCGTTTATGTTCTGTACAGATGTGTTTCACTTTAAAACTTAAATGAAATAAACATAGCTGAGCAGGTAGTAGGAAGAAACTGAATGTGTCTTTGCAGTACTTCAAATATGTCAGTGTTTGACTCTTTGAGACCTGTGAGCTCAGTCATTACTTCTTGCAATATATGTTTGAAAACTCCAATCTTTGTTAATCTTATTAATTTACATTGTTACAGTCAGAATCCAAGCTTTACAATGGAACAGAAAAAGATCTTGTCTCATCTGGGAGTAAACTCACAAAAAAGGAATCTCTTAAGGTATCTTAATTTATATGCATCATATATGATAGAAAATATATTGTTAACTATAAATAAATGTTTTGTTACAAAATTTGCCAACACAAATACAAAAATTGCCAATGAACTTAAAAGATTTAGTTCAAAGACCGTTTTCTTAAATTGTGTACTCTTGTCCTACATTGTGCCTCAGACTGGAATATGTCTTGAGTATCAGTGCAATGGTATTTCCAAAAACTCACTGAAATGAGATATTTAGCTTTGTTTGCTTAGTGTCTTCTAGAATTTGGGTAAAGAATGATTTTACTTAAGTGGAACTCAAACCAGTAGAGCAATGAAATATTCACTTCTTCAATCTGTGCTAATTTAGATCAAGTTGCTTGAGTTGCAAGGATGACGATTACTGTGTGTCATATTTCACCTTCAAAGACAAGGCAGTAAATCACTTGTTGGTTCAGTGTAAAAAAGCACAAGAATAATGTGTTACCTCACTCTTTTTTTGTTGAAATCTTAGCCTTAAAATTCTCCATCTGTATTATCCCATGCTTTGCGTATATAATGATAGAGAACAATTAATCTTGTTCCTGCTACTCATTTTGTTAACATAACTGTACTAAACTGCGATAACAAGGTGTAGAGCTGGATGAACACAACAGGTCAAGCAGCATCAGAGGAGCAGGAAGGCTGATATTTCGGGCCTAGACCCTTCAGAAAAACTAAACTGCATTGACTTTAGTTCATAATAAATTCACAATTTTGTGGAACATTTAGGGCCTGTCTGGTTGCAGGAGGCCTGCATGTATAAATGTCAGTTTTATAGGTGTTCATTATTAAACAGGTACTATAATTGCAGGTTCAAAAGAAAAATTACAGAGAAGAGAAAAAAAGAGCCACAAAGGAATTGCTCAGCAGCATTACTGATCCTTCTGTAATAGTGATGGCTGACTGGCTAAAGGTGGGTGTGATAGGAGCTCCAGCTGATGCTTATTAACTTTTGGTACATTGCTTCCCAGATGTTAAGATTGATGACCAGTTACATTTACAGATTTAATTCCTCCAGTAAACACGACGATGTAAATTGATAAATATGTTCAAAATATTTATGTTGTGATAAAGCTGTTCTGCAGAGATATTCATTTTTGTTCCTTTCATGCCACATTTTTTCCAAAACCTCGTTATAAGTCGAAATGATTAATGGTGGATATGCAATGAATTAAACATGACCCAGTCCACGTATCAATAGATAACATAATTTTAAAAATAAATGTTATCTTTAACTTGAATAATTTTAAATTGAATGTTATGAGCTGTAGAATCAAGGGAACCTGTGGGATAATGGTGAAGCCACTGTCAATTGAAGTGAAAACCCATTTGGTTCACTAATTTTTTTTATGGAAGGAAATCTGCTGTCCTTATCTGCTCTGGCCTTAACTGCCCTCTAGGCAATTAGGGATAAGCAAGAATAAATGCTGGCCTAGCCTGTAACACCCATATCCCATCAACAAATGAAGATAAAAACAATTCCAAATATTTTTCTTATCTCAATTAACCAATGTATAAGTTCTTATCCAAAGCCAGATCATGTTGCTTTTTTTCCTGTGTTTATCTCTACCTCACATTATCTATTGCTCTGGAGGTCAGTTTTGTGTCCCTTGCAAATCATCAGCCCCAGAAGGATTGAACACACACGATGTGTAATTTAAATATTTCTCCATTTCTGCATCTCTGAATTTTCACTCTGATTAATCAGCTTTCAAATGTTTAAAAAAAATTCAAAAGCTTTCATCAATAATCTGAACACACGTGTGGTCTGGTTCTCTTATTGAGAACTGATGCTTGTTTCTCTCTCAGCCTGATGAGTCGTTAATCCTGGTGATTGCTGCTCAGTGTGATCTCTTCTTTCCATGACAACCTGAAGCTTCAGGACCGTGATGACAGAGTACTGTTGGAATCATTAATTATTTGGAGCAGGGTCAAATAGGGTTGTGTTCTGGTCCCAATAGTCTTTGACATTTACTACTTTTAACTGTCAGTTCCCTTGAGCTCACCTACAGAGGGTACCTGCTTAGAATTAGAATCCCTACAGTGTGGGAACAGGCCCTTCGGCCCAACAAGTCCACACCGACCCTTGGAGCATCCCACCCAGACCCATCCCCCTGTAGCCCACACACCCCTGAACACTATGGGCAACTTAGCATGGCCAATCCACCTAGCCTGCACATCTTTGGACTGTGGGAGGAAACCGGAGCACCCGGAGGAAACCCACACAGACACGGGGAGAATGTGCAAACTCTGCACAGTCACGGAGGCTGGAATCGAACCCGGGTCCCTGGCGCTGTGAGGCTGCAGTGCTTTCATGCCAGAACTTTGCCTACCTGAGGCCCAAAACAAAAGTGCTCCAAGTCCTTGTCAGAAAGTTGTTCTGTGCATTGGCAATGTCACTGGATTAGTAATTCCAGGCTTAGTCTAATGCTCCGTGGACACTGGTTCAAATCTCACCACAGCAGCAGTTGACTCTTAACTTCCCTCAAAGGGTAACTTTGGAATGGACAACAATTGTTGTCATGGCCAGCAGCCACAAGGAGGTGATGACCTCGTGGTATTTTTGCTAAATGATTAATCCAGAGACCCAGGTAATGTTTTTGGGTATCTGGGTTCGAACCCTGTCATGGAAGAAAGTGGTATTTGAAGACAGAAAAATCTGGAATTAAGAGTCTAACGATGTCCATGAGACCATTACCAATTATTGGAAAAGCCTGTGTCCTTCACTAATGTCCTCCTTACCTGATCTGGCCTCTATATGATTCTAGACCCACAGCAATGTGGTTGACTCATAACTGCCTTGTGGGAAATTAGGGATAGGCAGTGAATGCTGGCCCAGTCAGCGATACCGACATCCTGAGGATGAATTTAAAAAAAGGATTAATTTTAGGGACCAAAATCAGTGTTCATTCATTGTCCTGTGCTGCTCTGCAATCGCATGAGGAATTATTTCAAGGAAAATGGAAGACAAATGAGTGGAGTTCTTTGTAGTGCGGCCACGTGATTACCTTTAGAACATGTCAATTATCACCCTTGGGTCAGTTGCCATCCCTCTTTGGGTTATTGCGTAATGGATACAAATTCTTGAAAAAAGGCCAGAGAAGGTTAAATGCTTGTTACCTCGGATTCTGCAGCATCTGCGGTTCCTATTATCTCTGAAGGTTAAATGCATTTCTGTTTGATTAGTTTGTGCAGTTTGGCATTTCTTAGAGTGTTAGTATAGAGAACCATATCAAGTTCTGATATTTGTAAAGCAACTAAACTGGGAGATTGCTTTGTAATTATTAAATTTGCAGAATGATGAAGTCTTTAAGTTTGAAAAAGCTACTGGCAGGACTTTTGTAAAATTTATGCTGGGTACAGTAGCATTGTTGCTGGGTGTTGTTGGGATTACAGATCAGGGAGGCGTGAGTTTAACAGCACATTAGTTATATTACTGGTGTTATAAAGTTGTGTAGCGTAATTGTGAATTGGAAGGCAGGAAGCTAGAATTTGTTTGTAAAGAAAAAAATAAGGGAGAAGAGTGTGTGGTTCCTTTGAGAGGTAAAATGCTCTTCCATGCTTGGAGATTTACACAGAAAATGCATCTGTAAGCAGCTGAATAGAAACAGCCGGTTCTGAAATTGAAATGTATCAGTTTGTCATTCAAGGTATAGAAGGAGAGGGTTTTTGAAAATCGGTGTGAGACCGAACTACCATCTGAGAAATAAGCACTTAGCTGTCATAAAGAAACCGCTAAGCTCTCTCAGAAAGTACCATCTATTCATAAAAGATACCACGGCACTTCTGGCTAAGTTCTCATAGAAGACATCACAGAGAAAACATCCTTGATAGCCAGATGAGCGGAAGAAAGGTGTTGATGACTTGAGAACAGCAAAAGAAAGGCATGTAGACTTTGAGAGATGAAGTTTTAATTTATTTTCTTATTACTTGGGTTTGCATAAGTGGGACTTGCGTTTATTGGAACAGCGTAGCAGTAGAATTTAGTTCAGTTAGGGAATAGTTAGTAGTCAAGGGGGATTTGTTCGGTTTGTTAATAATTCTATTAATTTGTTCACTGTTAGGGTTAAATAAGTAAATTGTTACTTGTGACTTGCAAAGTAGATATCAGGAATTTTCTTTCATTTAACCTCCCATTCTCCATAACAGGTTAACAGATTAGGTGAGGTGACTTGGGCTTCTCTCGGTGTTTTGGATTTAATTATTAGAAGGGGACCTCTACTGCTACCATAACAGATTGGGGGCCTGTGTTTTGATTTTAATTATTAGAGGGGTTAGACCTCCCATTATTAACACCGGACTAGTCCCTGAGACCTGAACTTGTGCTTTGAAGGCATGAATTCACATTTTGCTGAAACAGCTTGGGGTATTTAAATTTAATTGTTAAATCTGATACGCAAAAGCTATTTTCCATAAAGGTGACCATGAAACTAACAGATTGTTATAAAAATCCATCTGGTTCACTGGCTTCCTTTATTGGAGGAAAGCTGCCATCCTTCACAGTCTGGATGTCAATTCAGATCCACAACAATGTTGTTGTTTCTTAACTGCCTTCTGAAATGACTGAGCCAAATATTGAACCAGTACAACAAACTTGAATAAGAATGAAGTCAAACAAGCTACCACCATGAGCTTGGCACTGCATTTAGCAAAGTGGACGCAGGTCAGTTGATCCTACACGGTCCTCCTGACTAACATCTGGACATCTGTGCCAAATTTGGGAGAGTTGATCCACATCCAATTCAAACAAGAGCTTGACATAATTGTACTTTGAGAGTCAAACCTTTTAGGCAATTTCCCCATCCTTAGACATTTCCAGTCCCAGTGGCAGAATTGAAGCAGGCAGGATCGGGAAAAATATAGAATGGACCCTTTGCTTACCATGTCTCTGCTGACCATGATGCCATTCTAATTCCGCCTGCCTGCAGGTGGTCCATATCTGTCTCATAGAGTCGCAGAGTAATACAGCATGGAAACAGGTCGTTTGGCCCAAACTGGTCCATGCTGACCATGGTGCCTACTCAGCTCTTTCCAGTTGCCTGCATTTGGTCCATATCCCTCTCAACCCTTCTCATCCATGTGCTTATCCAAATGTTTTTTAAATGTTGCTATTGTACCTGTCCCAACCCCTTTCTCCGGCAGCCCATCCCATTTACACACCACTCCCTGTGTGAAGAAGTTGCCCCTCACGTCCTCCTTAAATCTTTCCCCTCTCACTTTAAACCTATGCCCTCTAGTTTTCAATTCCCCATCCCTTGGAAAAAAGACAATATAAATTCATCATACCTACGCCCCTCATGATTTTATACACCTCAGTAAGGTCATCCCTCATTCTGCTAGGTTCCAAGGAATATCCTGGCCAACCTCTCCCTATAACTCAGGCCTACTAGTCCTGGCAACATCCTGATAAATCTTTGCACTCTTTCCAGTTTAACTATGTCTTTCCTATAACATGGTGACCAAAGCTGTACACAATACTCCAAGTGCAGCCTCATCTACGACTTCTATAACTGTAACATAACGTCCCAACTCCTATACTCAGTGCCTCGACCGATGAAGGCCAGCACACTAAGTACCTTCTTCACCACCCTGTCTACCTGTGGTGCTGCTTTCAACTATGTACTTGTACTGCTAGGTCCCTCTGTTCCACAACACTCCTCAGGACCTTACCATTTCCTGTAGAAGTCCTACCTTAGTTTGAGTTTCCAAAATGCAACACCTCACACTGATCTGTATTGAATTGCATTTGCCAATCCTCAGCCCTCTTCCCCATCTGATCAAGATCCCTCCGTAATTTTTTGATAACCTTCCTCGCTATCAACGATACGTCCTAATTTTGTATCATCCACAAACTTACTAATATTGCCTGTACATTCACATCTGGATCATTTATGTAAAGAACAAATAAAGGTCCCAGCACTGACCCCTGGGGCACACCACCAATCACAGGCCTCCAGTCCAAGAAACAACCTTCAACCATCACCCTCTGCTTCCTACCATTGAGCCAGTTTTGAATCCAATTAGCTAGCTCTCTCTGGATCCCATGCGACCTGGCCTTCATGACTAGCCTGCCATGTGGGACCTTATCAAAGTCCATATAGACAACATCCACTGCTGTACCCTCGTCCATCCTCTTGGTTACCTCTTCCAAAAACTCAAAAGATTTGTCAGATATGCCTTCCCGCGTACAAATCCATGCTGACTATCCCTGATCAGATGTTCACTATCCAAATCTTGGTTAATCCTGTCCCTCAGTATCCTCTCCAATATCTTGCCTACCACTGATGTCAGGCTCACTGGCCTGTCGTTCCCTGGCTTGTCTTTTCCATTTTTTAAGAAAGGAAGCACAATTTTTTTCTGACTTCCAGTCTTCCGGAACTTTTCCAGTGGCTAAAGATGAAACAAAAATCTCTGCAAGGGCCTTTGCAATTTGTTCCCTAGCCTCCCACAACATTCGAGGATGCATTTGATAAGGCCCAGGGGATTTATCCACATTAATGCGCTTTAAGGCTACAAACACCTCCTCCCTGGTAATATGTATGCAGTCCAAAACATCCGCACTTGTTTCCCTTATTTTCTTCACATCCATGATTCTTTCTTCACAAAACACTGAGGAGAAATATTCATTGGAAAAAATCTCCATTTCCTGCGGTTCTACACATAGATGATCATGCTGATCTTTAAGATGACCCGTTCTCTCCCTAGCCACCCTTTTACTCTTGATATAGCTATAAAACCTCATGGGATTATCTTTAACCTTATCTGCCAGATCAATCTCATGCCCTGTTTTTGCTCTTCTGACTTCCCTCTTAACCGTGTTCCTACACTTTCTATAGTCATCTGGGGATTCACTTGAGCCCGATAGCTTAAACCCAGTGTATGCCGCCTTCTTTTTCCTGACCAGAGCACCAATATCCCTCATCAGCCAGGGATCCCTAAACCTGCCAGCTTTTCCCTTCACCCTAACAGGGACACACTGTCCCTGGACGCTTGATGTCACACTTTCAAAAGCCTCCCATTTGCCGGTCGTTCCTTTTCCTTCAAACAGACTCACCCAGTAGACCACTGCTAGATCCCGCCTCAAGGCTCCAAAATTGGCTCTGCTCCAGTTCAGCACGTTAATTTGTGGGCCTGTCCTATCTTTTTCTTTAACTATGTTAAAACTGAGAGTGTTATGGTCACTGGACCCAAAGTGCTCTCTGATTGATGCTTCAGTCACTTGCCTTGTTTCCTCAGAGGAAGTCCAGTGTTGCACCCTCTCGAGTAGAGCCCTCTACATATTGATTTAGGAAACTTTCTGGGACACATTTGACAAATTCCACCCCGTTCGGGCCTTTTACACTCTGGGTGGCCCAGTCAATGCAGGGGAAATTAAAATCTCCAACCAATACTACTCTATTATTCCTACAAGTATCTGCAGTCTCTCTACACATCTGCTCCTCTAGTACCCGCCGGCTGTTTGAGGGCCTATAATACAGTCCCAACAGAATGACCGTTCCCTTCTTGTTTCTAAGTTCTAATCAAATGGCCGCATTTGATGACCCCTTAAGAATATCCTCTCTAAGCACTGTTGTTATGTCCCCCCTTATCAAAAAGGCAACCTCCCCTCCTCGCTTACTTGTATTTCTGTCACACCTGTAGCTTCTGTATCCAAGAACACTGAGCTGTCAGCCATGTTTCTGTTATGGCTATAATATCCCAGTCCCCAGAGCCAATCCAAGCTCTGAGCTCATCTGCCTTACCAGTCAGGCCTCGTGTGTTGAAATAAATGCCCTTTAAACCAGAAGTCTTTTCCGTCCCTTTACTGTGCCTCTGGCTATCCTGAATAGTGAACTTGCTCTTGATTGCTAAAGGATTTTCCCCTGACTTCTCAATGGCCCCTATTCTCTATTCTCTGCCTGTTCGTGCATCAGCCCAAACGTTTTTAACATTGCTGTCAGATTTGCTTTGACCATCCTCTTTGCAGTGTGTTCCTGGCACCGACCACCCTCTGTGTGAAAAAATCATGCTACACATGTCTCCTTTAAACTTTACCCCCTCAGCTTAAACCTGTGCCCCCCTTGCGTTTGACATTTCCACACTGAGAAAAAGACTGTGTCCACTCTATACATACCCCTCGTAAGTTAATGTACTTCTATCAAGTCACGTGTTAGCCTTTGACGCCCTAGCAAAAAACAACCCATGCTTGTCCAACCTCTCCTTAGAGCTAATACACTCCAGTTCTTTGCAGAAACCACTTTTACACCCTCTCCAATGCCTCCACGTTATTCCTATAGTGTGGTGACCAGAACGCTAAACAATACTCCAAATGTGGCCTCATTGAAGTTTTATGCAACTGCAGCATGACTTGCCAACTTTTATACTCTATACTCTGACCAATGACATTGGTGAGGCCGTTTTTAGAGGATGGCATCCAATTTTGGTCTCCCTGGTGTAGGAAAGATGTTGTTAAAGGTGGAAGGGTTCAGAAAAGATTTACAAGGATTTTGCCACGATTGGAGAGTTTGAGCTATAGGGAGAGGCTGAATAGACTGGGACTTTTTCCCTGGAACGTCAGAGGCAGAGGGGTGACCTTATAGAGGTTTACAAAAACATGAGGGCATGGATAGGTGAATCGCCAAGTTCTTTTTCCCAGGGTAGGGAATCCAAAACTAGAGGGCATATGTTTAAGCTAAGAGGAGAAAGGTTTAAAAGTGACCTAAAAGGCACCTTTTTCACACAGTGGGTGGTGCATCTCTGGAAAAGCTGCTAGAGCAGGTGGTGGAGACTGGGACAATTGCAACATTTAAAAGGCATCTGGATGGGTATGTGAATAGGAAGGGTTTAGAGGGATATGGTTCAAATGCTGGCAAATGGGACTAGATTCATTTAGGATATCTGATCAGTGGGGATGACTTGGACCGAAGGGTCTGTTTCCGTGCTCTATGATTCTATGACTCTTATGAAGGCAAGCATGCCGTACACCACCTTTACCACGTTATCTACTTCTGTTGCTACTTTCAAGGAATTATGGATTTGCACTCCCAAGATCCCTCTGTATATCAATGGTCCTGAGGGCCCTGCCATTTACTGTATACTTCCCTCATGCATTTGGCCTCCCAAGATGCATCATCTCATACCTGTCTAGATTAAACTGGATCTGCCGTTTTTCCGCCCAATTTTCTGACTGGTCCATATCATTCTTTTTCCTTTAATAACTTTCCTCACTGTCTACAATTCGGTCAATTTTCATGTCATCTGCATGTTTTCATTCTACGTTTTCATTCAAATTATTTATATCTGAGTAGATTACAAGCAACAGAGGTCACAGCAGTGATCTTTGCAGAACACCACTGGTCACACACCTTGAGTCAGAAAAACATCCTCCTATGACTACCCTCTGTCTTCAAGCCACTTTTGTATCGAACTTGCCTACTCACCATGGATCCCATCTAACTTGACCTTCTGGACCAGTGTACCATGAGGGAGGGACCTTGTCAAATGTTTTATAAAGTCTATGTAGACAACATCTACTGCTGTTCCCTCATCAATCATCTTTTCAATTCATCAAAAAACTCAAATCAAGTTTGTGAGACAAGACGCCCCTGCATAAAGCCATGTTGATTATACTTAGAGTCCATTCTTCTCCAAATGCAGGTAAATCTCAGAATGTTCTACAATAATTTCCGTTCTACTGATATAAGGCTCACCATCTTGTAATTTCCTGAATTATCCCTCTTGCCCTTCTTAAACAAAGGAACAAGATTGGCTATTGTTCAGTCTTTTAGGATCTTATCCTGTGGCTCATCAGGATGCAAAAATCTCTGGCAAAGCCCTAGGAATCTCCTCTCTTGCCTGTCTCAGTATTCTGGGATAAGTCCCATCAAGCCTTGGGACTTAACTACCTTAATATTTTCCAAGACATCCAACACCACCACCATCTTAATATCAACAAATCCTGTGTGCTGAGAAGACTGAGGAAGATATCAATTTGGGGAAACTATGTTAAGTTATAGTGTGCAGTTTGTTTTAAGAATCTTGTGAGAGACTTAACGTCGTATGACACCTTGTTGCCAATAAGAAACCAATTACAGTTGTGCCAGCTGAGCAGGAAGCATTAGCCTTGAGATGGAGGTGATTCTTCACTGATGTTTTGAGTGTTAAAGTGTATTGCTTGGAAAAACGCATCTTTCTTTTGATGTTTGTAATTAGATCATTTCAGTAGTTCTTGTCTAGTGTTACATAGGCAATGTTTCTCTCTTGTGTAATAAAATTTTATGGAGTTTTGTTAAAAGTACATCGACAGTGTTGTGTATGTTTACAGACTGAACGTTACGGTTAACAAAAAAAAGGAAATAGAATTTATGTTCTGTATAGCCAGGTTTCACTCTGGCATCTGATTTGTCCAGTATTACAACCAGTTGGTCTTGTAATAAAATGAACAATTGATTCAGCTTTTTTTGCAGTTTGTGGAAAAAAGTTCCAATTTCTACCCTCATCTCCCAGTCACCATCTCATCAGCCTCTCTTGATAATCAGCAAAGTGGCTGTCAAGTTTATATTCCACTAACCTTCTCACTGATTTTTTTGAGTTCCATCAGAGGCATTTTGGCTCCTGACCCCATTGTGGCCTTGTTCCAAACATTGGCAAAGAATTAAATTCTAGATGTGGAGTGACTGACTGCCCTTAATGCCTAGTTAGCAAATGACTGAATGTGGAATTAAAGAGAGCTAGCAACTGGGGATGGAGTGGGAGGAATCTCCACATTAGTTTGTGTTCTATCTAGTGCAAATGAAGATGGCTGTTGTTGGAGGCTAATCATCTCGGTCCGGGCACAATACCATCCTCGGCCCACCATCTAACTTGGATTGGAAGTTAGAAGTGGATATGTTCACTGGTTTCAGTGTGTTCAGTCGCATTCAGAACTCCTTGCTATTGAAGTGATCGCAAGAACTGCAAGTGCTGGAGTCAGAGATAACGCAGCGTGGAGCTGGAGGAACACAGCAGGCCAGGCAGCATCAGAGGAGCAGCAAAGTTGACATTTTGGGTCGGGACCTTTTCTGAAGAAGGGTCCTGACTTGAAACATCAACTTTCCTGCTTCTCTGATGCTGCCTGGCCTGCTGTGTTCCTCCATCTCCACACTTTTTCAATAGCAAGAAGAGATAACACTTTTTTAAAAATCTATTCAAAAGATTGAGGATATCACTAGCTAAACCAACACTTATTGTCCCATCCCCAATTGTCTGGGAAAATGTGGTCGCGAGCTGCCTCCTTAAACTGCTGCAGTCCTTGTGCTGTAGGTACATTCTTCGTGCTGTTAAGAAATTTTGTATAAAATTCAGGCTTGGGCTAAATGGCAAGTAACATTTTTGTTATGTAAGTGCCAGGCAATGACTGTTGCCAATGTGAGAAAATCTAATCGTTATCGCTTCATATTCAGTGGCATTACCAATGCCAGATCCCTAATTCAACATCCTTTGGTGTTGCCATTGACCAGAAGTTATAATTGGATCAGCACAAATACAAGGGCAGGTTGAACACCCGGAATTTTGTGATGACTGCTTTACTTCCTGACTCTTCAAAGTTGTCCACCATCTACAAGGCATAAGTCAGGATGTGATGGAATGCTTTCCACTTGCATGGATGAGTAGAGCTTCAATAACACTCAATAACTGTGGCCGCACAGTGGCTCCGTGGTTAGTATTGTTGCCTCATAGCATCAGAAACCTGGGTTCGATTCCAGCCTTGGGAGACTGTCCGTGTGGAGTTTGCACGTTCTCCCCATGTGTGGGTTTTCTCCAGGTACTCCAGTTTCATCCCACAGTCCAAAGATGTGCAGGTTTGGTGGATTGGCCATGCTAAATTTCCCAATAGCGTCCAGGAATGTGCAGATTAGGTGGATTAGCCATGGGAAATGCAGGTTGTAGGATAGGGTAGGGGGGATAGGTCTGAGTGGGATGGTCTTTGGAGGTTGGTGTGGACTTGATGGGCTAAATGCCCGGCTTCCACACTGTAGGGATTCTATGATGCTGTGAACACTCATAAACTCAAGACCATCCAAGGTGAAACTGCCAGCTTTATTGACACTCCACCTGAAACCTCAACCATTCATTCCTGCCTTCACTGGTGTACAGACAGTGGTGTATACCAGCAACAAGACACACTGTAACACCTCAGCAAGGCTACCTCAACAGCATCTTCAAAACTTGTAACCACTACCACCAAGATAAAAAAGAGCAACAAATGCATAGGATCATTTAGTTTTAAACGCTGAATTTTTCACTTGATTGTTACAAATTCCTGTCTTCCCAGGGGTTTTTTAATTTGGACTTTCTGTTCAGGTACCGATGTTAAAGAACATACAGACAGTAATAAAGCTATGGAAATGGTTGACCTGCTTTTGTACTGAATTGAAAAACAACAAAACCTTCATTCTTAGATAACAAGCATGGGGCTGGATGAACACAGCAGGTCAAGCAGCAGCATAGGAGCAGGAAAACTTGACGTTTCGGGCCGAAACCCTTCACCAGAAAAACCTTCATTCTTATTTTGTTGCTCCTCAATTCCTTATTCTGTTTTTTATTCCCCTGGATCCTATCTGACTTATTTCCCTCAAACTTAAACATGATGACATTTATCCTTTTATCTTCCATTGCCTATTGTGCACATAGTGGCAAATTTCTTTTAAGGTTTTTGTGAACTTTTAGGTTTGAAAATTCTATAGGAATAGGAGAATTTGATGACCTATTGTTCCTAAGTCGGTCTGCTGAGTTCATTTTCTGTGCTATGACAGGAAGATTATGTGAAACACTGAGTGGATATTTTGGGTTTGAGAGCTTCCTATTAATGAGTCAGCAATCTTCTGCTAACGCAGTTGCACCAACTCAGTGACATTTATGTCACAAAGCCGGAAGGTTCTTGTGTAGAGCGATTTCTCTTGGAATGTCATATAAAATAAAACCATGTTTTCATTTCTGTTCACCTGTTTGCAAACCTGTCTCTTATTTTTTTCCAAATAAAAACTGAAGGAACTGCAGATAGTTCTGAGGAAGGGTCACCAGACCCGCAAAGTTAACTCTGTTTTTTCCTTCACAGATGCTGGCAGACCTGCTGGGCTTTTCCAGCAACTTTGTTTTTGTTTCTTATTTTCTTCTCCTTTGTATCTCTCTTTCACAGTCGTGAGGTAATCTGTACTCTGTGAACCCCAATCTGATATTTGGAAACTTAAGCAGATTTGTAATGTTTTCAAAATCTGTAAGAGTGTAAGCAACCGGTTTTAATAAGTGCATAAAATTGGTAAAATTTATAATTGAGGCTTGATGGAGTTGCTGTGTAAAAGTAAATGTAAGTTCTCTTTTATATATTTTGTCCTTTAAAATGATTATGAAAAGCATTTCAGAATTCATTTTGAAAGCACAAAAGAAGAGTTCTGCACATTTTGCAGCGACTGAAATTGATATCTAAACAAAATTCAACAATGGACAGTATTGCAAGCTTATCGTTTCCCTCAGTCCACTGAGTTACACTGCACCCTATTAGGAGATGTTAAAATTTTGCAGAAAACTGATGTATCCAGCTTCTCTCAGACCTTTGTTTCTTTACCATTGCAAGCTCACAAGGCTGTGCACCAAAGCAGGAATGTTCTACTTAAATGTATGAACAGATTGGTTAGTTTCAATGAGCATCATAACAGATGGCTGTAAAGCAAATTTCAGCAGATAATACTGTGATGAACACCATAACATACAACCCTTGAATACAGTCCACGTTCATATGTGGAACAGTGACTTGTGTAAAGTAATTGATCTTTCAAGTCCATTTAGAACAGTAGTGCTGGTGGAATTAACACAGAGGAGTGTGGAAAAGAAAGTGGGTAACTTTATTAATTTGTAATATCAAGAATTATTGTTCTCACTGCTCAATGTTTTTCATCTATAAAGGTATATTATCCACAGTCCTTTTCTTAACTGCATATATTTTAATTCATAAATAGATTGCAGACATTTCAACTGGGATTAAGCGAACCTTTTTGTACAAGTATAGTTTACATTTTGAAGATGGCTCAGCAACTTTGTTGTGTCATCAAAATTACTAGGACGTAAGGTTCAATAGAAATTAACAACTGAAACGTAGCAGACACTCAATGGCTGTGGATTACATTTAATTCATGTTGCATTGTCATAAATTCCATTTAAATACTTTTCCCTCCCTACAGCATTTGCCTTGTGCATTTTTTGGCTTTTGATTTGTATTTTTTTTGAACACTCGTGGATTATAAAATGACGTATTATGCCGCAGACAATCCAAATGAAACTGGCTAGGTAACATGAGCAGCATTGTGAATTATGGTCTTTTTTAGTATAAAAGGAACTTGCTGTATGCTTATCTAGTCTCTTTACCAACCTTGTTCTATGAGCTCTTTATAAGAGCAGGTCAAAAGTTAGAAATTCTATGGTGAGTACCTCACCTCCTGAATCCTCAAAGTCTGCCTACCCTCCACAGGGCGCAAATCAGTGGTTGGTTGGAATGCTGTCCACTTGCCTGGATTACTGCAGCTCCAACAATATTCAAAAACTTGGCATCATCCAGTACACAGCAGCCTGCTTGATTGGCACTCCATTCACCAGTTTGAGCATTGACTCCATTCACCACTGGTATACAATGGCAGCTGGGTATGCCATCTACAGGATGCAGTGCAGTAACTCACAAAGGCTCCTTCAACAGCACTTCCAAAACCTCGAAGGACAAGGACAGCAGATACACTGTATCATCACCACCTGCAACCTCCCCTCAAACCATTCACCATCCTGCTATAGAACTACATCACTGCTCCTTCAGTGATGCTGGGTCAGAATCCTGGAATTGCCTACCTACAGCACATAGACCAAAGCATTTCAAGAAGGCAGCATACCATCACCACCTTAAGGACACTTTTTGGGATGAATCATAAATTGTAGCTTAGCCAGTGACACCAACATCCAATGAATAAATTAAAACAAAATGTCTGTTTTCAAACTGGGGTGAAGTATTGCAATTTTCATTTCATGAAACTGACATCTTTCTTTGCACTATCATTTCAGTAAAAGAAAATGATTTGTACATTCACTCAGATTTCTCTGGAGAAATTTGTTTTCTCTTTCTCTGATTTTTCTTAACAAAAATATATTTCAATTTTATTAGATTCGTGGAACTTTAAAAAGTTGGACAAAGTTATGGTGTGTGCTGAAGCCTGGAGTGCTGTTGATCTACAAAACCCCAAAGAATGGCCAGTGGGTGGGAACAGTGCTTCTGAATGCTTGTGAACTCATCGAACGGCCATCAAAGAAGGACGGCTTTTGTTTTAAAGTCTTTCACCCTTTGGAACAGTCTATTTGGGCTGTAAAGGTTTGTGGAGGCTGTATTACTCTTCTTAAAAGATCATAAGACCATAAGATGTAGGAGTAGGATTATGCTGTTTGGCCCTTTGATCCACCATTTGATCATGTCGATACGTTTCCCAACCCATTCTCCGAATACAGAGTACTGAATGCTGATTTTTAGATGCAAGATGAATTTGGTGTTGAACTGTATTACTGCAGAATTTGGTCTTAAGATTTTATGCTTTATCATGTGTGCATGTTCTGTCACTCAAAGCGAGAAGTTAATAGATTTATGACTTTCTCCTTCTATGCGTGTTAAATTCTCGGTTCTCTTTTGTGCTTGAACTCCCTGCAGTGTTTTAAATTGGTGCTTGAATCTTTAAAAAGAGAGGCTATTTGAGCGTTGGATTCTTAACATGAAGCTTGACTTGACATAACTAGGTCAATACCTAGTCGTTTCGAGCTCAGTAAATGGACTGGATTTGGGCCTCCTTGGTCAACCCATTTTTGTCGAAATAGACAAATGGGAAATGAGGCCAGACATAGAAAAGTTAAACTATTCAATTTAGTCATAATTTTGTTATTGTGATATTATCTTTATACCACTAAATCAGAAGGTTGCCTCAAAATTTTAAATATTTGTTTTCCCTCCTCATTTATTCTTTCCTGCTTCACATTCCCATTATCTTAATCTGATGTATGAATTGTATGCACTTCTTTTATCTTAAAACTTGCTTTTTAAAATTTGAATATAATGCTTTTATCATGAACAACAGTCAAATTTCCAACTTTGGCCTGAAAGAGGTCTGACACCCCCCCCCCCCCCCCCCCCCCCCCCCAAAATTTCCAAAAGCACACTAATGTTGGATGAAGTAATTCCATATTGACAACTATGTGGGCTATTGCACTGGATTTAAGGGGAATTCTGAAAATTGTATGCATGCAACTGTGTGATGGGAGAGCACAGACTTGCGGGTTCAGTTGGCTATTAAAATCAATGAAGCCTTGTACAGGTGAACTAAGAGAGTTCCTTGAATATTTAATTAGTTAGTTAGTTGGTATTAAACCAGTTACTTGACTGAGCCAACCAAAATTATTTGATGCGCAAGGGACAGAAAAGAGCTGATGAGTTAACTTCGTGAGCAAGGAATCCATGAAGTTACTCTGCAAACGTGCAAAATTGATGGTTTGAAACACCAGTTCTTCCACGTGCCCTCCCTGCTGCTAACATGCCCTTGTTTTCTGGTTTAAGGCATGGAGTTGATACAATAAATCATTTTTGGCAAAAGAGCTGAAGCAGTACTGTTCAACTGATGGACATCACAGCTGGGCCCAGTGACTGCATAAGCATTTTTCAGAAGGAATCACGTTTGCTGCCAAATATACGTGGAACCACTGATAATTTCACCTCTCACGAGCACCATCCCAGCCTGGGAACAATAAGACCACCATCGTCCCTGCTCCATTTGCCAGTGAAGAACTGCCAATTCATCAACAAACAGGGACTGGTTTTGGACCTAACCATCTCCATAACACAGTATTCCTATGCATTTGCTGACCACACTATTTGGAAATAATTTTCTTTTTATTTGTAATTGGCAATTGTTGTGCCCGTCAGGATGCTTGTCTTGCTATTCAGTTTCCATGTTCTTTTTCATTCATTGTTACATTCCAAAATACTGTACACTAGCTGTAACACCAGCCACCACTCCACTAACAACAGGCACTGCTATTTTAAGGAAGCTGTCTATAGAAACAAAGAGGAACTACTCTATGGGAGCAGACTATGTAGCCTGACCTTTCTGTATTGGTTTTTACCTTCCACGCAAGCACGTAGTTTTAATCCCATTTACTAGGCCTTTTCGCATTTAAGCTAATCTTCAATGTTGTTTCTTGTATCTCTTGTATCTATAACCCCTCAGTCTAGACTCCAGAATTGTGGGGGAACAATCTTATGTCTTGTGTATTGTATCCTATCCTTTCCTGATCTTTAACGTCAATTTAGCTTTTCCCCGTTATCTATATTGTTGTCATAAAAAGAGACTTAATTTTTGTACATGAAGTAAATGTATTCATTTTATGGAGATAATATTTAGAACCTGTCATGTCTTCCACTGAATGTAATTTTGTTTTAAAGGGTCCTAAAGGTGAAACTGTTGGGTCCATAACTCAACCACTGCCCAGTAGTTACCTGATATTTCGAGCTGCTTCAGAATCCGATGGTAAGAACTTTTCATAAAACATTAGATCTTCACGAAATGTTGGACAAATGCACACGGTGTATTAATTGTGTGTTTAGATGCACAGGTTGGATACAACACAGTAGGACACCAGATGGCTTGTTGTGTCTGTGCTAGGTCTTTGAAAAAAAAATTCACCCACAGATACTCATAACCTTCACCCCATAATTGTACACACTTTTACTTTTTATGTAATAACTTTCTGCTTGAAAGCCTCAATTGAACCTGCCTCCGCTAGACACTCTGGCAATTTGAAAAATAGCTTTCCTTATGTCACCATAGCTTCTTGTGCCAATTCGTTTAAATCTGTGCCCTCTGGATCTTGGTCCTTCAACCAGTGGGGGCTTTTGTTTTGCTGTCTACTCTATCTAGCTATTATTTGAGTATCTGTTTCAAAGCTTCTCTCAACTTCTCTTCCACAAGGGAAATAGTGGAAAGTTCTCCAATTTATCTGTGTGTTGAAGTTCCTTGACCCTGTAACCATTCTCATGAATCTTTTCTGTACTCTATCCAATGGCTTTTTATCCTTCCTAAAGTGATGTGCCTGAAACTTGATACAATATCCTAGCTAAAGCTGCTAAGTATTGGAGTCAGGACTTGGAAGAAGCCCTGGGGAGCTGAGAAAGTGCATTCTGTCTTTGTGTTTGGAGAAGCCACACTGCGTAAGTGTTTCAGTGTAACTGACAGGGTGGAGGCTAGAAAGGTTGTAAGCTGCATTTGCGTGATGCGATGAGCCTCGGGATGGGCGTAAAACCCAGAGACAAGATTTTTGTTTTTATTGATTTTGATGTGGATGTGCTGGTGTTGGACTGGGGTGGACAAGATCAGAAGTCAAGGATACAACACCAGGTTATAGTCCAACAGGTTTACTTGAAATCACAAGCTTTCGTAGCGCTGCCCCTTTATCAGGTGAAGTGAAGAAAAGCACACAGGCTCAGAATTTATAGGAAGAGAGATCAAAAGATCATACAAACGGTGTGAGTGGAGTGTCAACAGAATGAATAAATCTCTGCAGTGATTAAAAGTATCAGATGGTGTAAGTAAAGTGTCAGCAGCTGAATAGTAAGCGAAGGGATGACCTATAATCCGATTAATTGAGGCAGAGAGATAATTACAAAAAATTGAAAAAATATGTTGGGGCTGGAGACAAACCAAATGGCTGGAATAATATAACAAGGTGTGAAGCTGGATGAACACAGCAGGCCGAGCAGGAAAGCTTGACGTTTCGGGCCTAGACCCGATGCTTAGCCTGCTATGTTCATCCAGCTCCACACCTTGTTATCTTAGGTACTGCAGATGCTGGAGAATCCATTATCTCGGCTGGAATAATATGATAGGTATTAGAGTCGCATGCCGAGGCTCTAACCAAAGTAACAAGTAATTCCAAAACTGTACAAACTAATTAAGGTACAGAGATCATAACAAGTTAGCAAGGTGATGGTGTCAAAACAGGACAGTAAGAAACATTTTCCAGATACAGAACAATGTGGTGTGATTACATGTAGTGTGACATGAACCCAAAATCATGGTTGAAGCTATCTTCATGGCTATGGAACTTGGCTATAGGTTTTTACTTGGCGATTCTGCATTGTTGTGTGTTGTATATCTCGAAGTCTGCCTTGGAAGATGCCATGTACGTCGTGGGTGGTGTTCCTCCGTGTGATGGTAGCGTCCGTATTGATAATCTGATATGCCTCACAGAGGTTGCCGTGGCAGGGTTGCATGGTATTGTGGTCAAAGTTGTCCTGAAGTTTGGGTAGTTTGCTGTGAACAGTGGTCTGTTTAAGGTTTGGCAGTTGATTGAGTGTGATAAGTGGAGGCATAGGGATGATCTTGGAGAGATGTTCATAGTCATCGATAACATGTTGGAGGCTGCGAAGAACATGACGTAGTCTCTCCACTGTCGGCGGAGTACTGGATGATGAAGGGTACTCTATCGGTCGTGTCCTGTATCTGTCTTCTGAGGAGGTCTTTGTGGTTTTTCATTGTGGCACATCGGAACTGGCGATCAATGAGTTGAGCATCGTATCCCGTTCTTATGAGGGCATCTTTAGGTGTCCTTCACATTCCTCTTCTTCTGAGCTGATCCTGTGTATATGCAAGACTCATCTGTAGGGGATGGCTTCTCTCGCATGTTTAGGGTGGAAGCTAGAGAAGTGCAGCGTCGTGAGGTTATCCATAGGCTTGCGGTAGAGTGAGGTTCTGAGGTGTCCATCCTTACTGGAGACGTGTGTGTCTAACCATGAGACTGATTCTGAAGAGTAGTCCATGGTAAGTCTGATGGTGGGATGAAGCTTGTTGATATCGTTATGTGGTTGTTTGTGATTCCTCGCCAGAGGAAAAAAATGTCATCACTGTATCTGGTGTATAGCGTTGGTCAGAGTTCCTGCTCAGTAAAGAAGTCTTGCTTGAATCAGAGATAATAGGTACTGCAGATGCTGAAGAATCCGAGATAACAAGGCGTGGGGCTGGATGAACACAGCTGGCCAAGCCGCATTATAGGAGCAGGAAAGCTTGACGTTTCAGGCCTAGACCCTTCATCAGAAATGGGGGAGGGGAAGGGGGTTCTGAAATAAATAGGGAGAGAGGGGGAGGCAGATAGAAGATGGATAGAGGAGAGGATAGGTGGAGAGGAGGCAGACAAGTCCAAGAGGCGGGATGGAGCCAGTAAAGGTGAGTGTAGGTGGGGAGTTAGGGAGGAGATAGGTCAGTCCAGGGAGGACGGACAGGTCAAGGGGGCGAGATGAGGTTAGTAGATAGGAGATGGGGGTGGGGCTTGAGGTAGGAGGAGGGGATAGGTGAGAGGAAGGACAGGTTAGGGAGGCGGGGACGAGCTGGGCTGGTTTTGGGATGCAGTTGGGGGAGGGGAGATTTTGAAGCTTGTGAAATCTTGTGCATAAACATGTTGGCATATTAGGGTGAAAATTTGGTTCCCCCCCCAGCCATGGCTGTTCCGTGTGTGTGGATGAAAAACTGGCTGTTGAAGGTGAAGGTGTAATCGAAGATGTAGCGGATGAGTTGTAGGATGACATCTGGAAATTGACAGTAGTTGTTATCGAGTACTGAGGCTGTTGCAGTGACACCATCATCGTGGGGGGGGTGTTGATGTAGAGTGCTGAAACATCCATTGTGACAGGGGTTGTTCCTGGTTCGACTGGTCTGTGGTTGCTGAGCTTCTGTAAGAAGTCTGTAGTGTTGCAACAGAGGGTGGGGATCTCTTGTACAATGGGTTTTAAGATGCCTGCGACATAGCCAGAGAGGTTGTCGCATAGGGTCCCTTTGCCCGCTACTGTGGGATGTCCACCTATGTTGGCTTGTGTATCTTCGGAAGGCAGTAGCAGTCTCCTATGAGAGAAGTACATGGGATGACAGTGCAAAAGATACTCTGAAGGTCTGGATCAAAGGCCTTGATCAGTCTGTTGAGTTGATGGGTGTGTTCTTTGGTCAGATCAGCAGGTAGTTGTTTGTCGTATTCTTGGTTGTTCAGTTATCAGTAAGCTTCTTTGCAGTAATCCGTCCAACAATGAATCTGGTGTTAATGCATACTTTGATGGCTTGAGCATACTTGTCAAGCCAAGGGAAGTGGCCTTTTGGAGGGGTCCAATTTGACTCTTTCTTCTTTGGTCACTGCACTACGGATCTTTTGATGTCTTGGGGCTTGTGGAAGAATTTCCAGAGCCTCATTCACCTGACGAATTCCTCTGTGTCTGCCACAAAAGCAATAGGGTCCATTTTGATCGTGGGCAGAAGTTGAGCCCTTGGATGAGAACTTCGATTTTGTTTGGTTAAAACGTGTGGTCAGCCAAGTTGACAATGGATTTCCCTGTGATGATACCAGTTTCAACCGCGGTGCTGGGAAGGCTTGGTTACTGCTGGTGGTGATGCCAAGTTTCTCCAGTTTCCTGTTCTTGGTGTGCAGGTAGATGATGTAGTTCTGTTCCTTCATCTGCTTGGCAGTGTCTTATAGCTGGTCCACTGTATCCTGAGTGCAAGCTGTGAATACGGACTCCATCTCAATTTCAAGGCTGTGGTGCCTGCTGTAGAGCTGGTGTACAGGATATTGAGGAATGTGCAAGATGTCCAACAGCAGAGTCTCTCCGTGTAGTCTGTGTTGTAGGTTGACTTGAGTGGGTTTGTGATCTGTAGTTGTTTTGGGATCTTCTGTGCTTTCTTCCACTGCTGCAGAAACTTGATGTCTGTGCCCATTAGCATGACCTACTTGGAGATCTGCTCCACTTTGAACCATCTGCACTTTTATCACCTGCAGAGACTTAGTTTCAGCCTGTCAACAGTCCACTCATGCTGTTTTTATGATGTTTTGATCTCTCTGCCTATAAGTTCTGTTCCTGTGTGCATTTCTTCACTTCATCTGACAAAGGAGCACGGCTCCAAAAGCTTGTGATTTCAAGTAAACCTGTTGGTCTATAACTTGGTGCCGTGTGACTTCTGACTTTATTGATTTTATTTGAAGAATACAGATATAGTTATTTGTTTCTCACTATTATTGTGATGGTTCATAAATTAGAATATTTCAACTAAACATGTTTGTCACATATCTTTGGATCCTTTCTGCTTCCAGTTGCCGACCATGTTTAAGTCATAAGGTCCTGTTTAATTTTTTCCTGTTCTTAGAGTCTCTTGAAGATGAATGTACATTTGTTCGCAAGTGCTGTACTGTTACGCTTGCAAGGATATTGTTTAACTGTCCAAAAAAAGAAGTTGTTGGAGAAACTCAGCAGGTCTGGCAGCATCTGGACCCAAAACTTTGACTCTGCTTTCTCTGCATAGATGCTGTCAGGACTGCTGAGTTTGTTCAATAATTTCTGTTTTTGTTTCAGATTCCCAGCATCCACACTTCTTTTGTTTTGTTTTTCTGTTTTAACTGCTTACTTTACAGACTTGTAGATGTTCTTCTAGAATCAGGTCTTTCACATTGCTGGAACAAACACAGTACAGTATTTGCAGTGAGGCAAATACAATAAAAATGCAGAAAGCAACATCTGGATCTATATAGAGATAGTGAGAACTGCCAATGCTGGAGTCAGAGGTAACGCAGTGGGGAGCTGGAGGAACACAGCAGGCCAGGCAGAAGAAAGGTCCTGGCCCAAAAGGTCAGCTCGGCCGTTCCTCTGATGCTGCCTGGCCTGCTGTGTTCCTCCAGCTCCCCACTGTGTTATCTCTGGATCTATATATGCTATTTGTAGATCCACCTGAAGTTTTCAACAGTGATGTATAGCAAACTCCAAACTCGGATCACTGAATATGTTTGTCGCAATCCTGAACCAAATCCATAATGGCATGGCTGGATGTGCTGGCACTTGTGATGACTTATCTGCTGCCTTCTGTGGCAGCAAGTGGCATGAAGCAAGGATGCATGTAACTCCCTAGCTCTTCAGTATCTTCTCTGCTGTAATACTGAAAGAAGCTGCAGAAACGTGCCTACAAGCATGAACGTTAGGTTCCATTAACGGAAGCTGTTCAATTCTCCCAGACTGTATTCCTCCATCAGGTTCCCAGAGGCAAAAATCAGATAGCTTCTGTCTGCGAGCGACTCCGTCCTACCTGTGAACAACGAGAACATTCAGACCGTGGTGAACAAATTCTTGAGTGATAATAAAATGTTTTGTCTGCAAGTAAGTTTCACCAAGTCCAAATTTGCATTTCAAACGGCACCAGGTGGAGTCTATAAAGCATTAGACATAGCCGTTGATTCCACCATTCTCAAGGTTATGGAAAAAAAATTCTCACATTTGTAGTGTACTTTCTCAGGATTCCAGGAGTGATATTTCCAGAAAGCAAATCCACCCAACAGACGACTGAATAAGTGTGCTGAAAGCCGCATGGCATGACATTAAACTGACAACTAAAATCAAACTCCAATAGGCCATTGTCCTTTTCACTGTGCTGGAGAGCACAGAATCCTGGGTCTGTGAGATGTGCCACGTTAAAACTCTGGAAAGTTTCCCCCGAAAAACCCTGACATGCACCATGAGATTTTTATGGCTGGGCACGAGACTAACAGTCTTCTTCACACTGGTGGTGAAACCATCCTCCAGAAAATTCAACTTTATGGGCAGTCCATGGCTGTCATGATCTTAGTCATGTGTGCACGATTAATTGGAGGTAGATACTTTTTTATTAACCTGTTCATCGACGTTACTATACACCTCTGCAGAAAGTGGGACTTGATCCTGAGCCTCTTGGCTCAGAGGTAGGGACACTACCACTGTGCCGAAAGGTCCCCAACCTCGCATTGTAGATATTTTTATTTTCAGAACACTGTAGTATTTCACTTTGAGTTGTTTTTCGGTCACTGCTTTTATGCCCTCTGACTTGGCATGTTCGGCCAGCTGCCTGGGTAGCAGGAGCGCACAGCGGTCTGGATCTCCCAGGAGCTGATGGTGCTGCGCCAGTTATAATGGGCCAGGCAGGAAACCTCCCCCACAAAGCACTTGAAAAGATCATTGACAAACAAGCTCATGATGTTCATGGCCTTGGAGGAGATGCCAGTTTTGGGGTGAACCTGGGGTGAACGCTTCATCACTTTGAGGATTGAGTAACTTTATTGCCTTGATTTTCTCCTCCTCTTGCCATTCTTCACTGGCAACTTGATGATTTTCTTTGTGCCCTTCTTGGAGGTTTGATGTGTTTTCTTTTCATCAACCATATTGACAGTAGATGTCTTTATATCGTGTTCAGACATGTTATGACACATGTTTGAATCACGGGGCGACTTGAATCCAGACCTTATGGCCCAAAGATAGGCAAAGGACCCTGCATCACAACAGCCCTTCGCATGTGACATTAGATACTTCTTAATAGACCTGTTCAGATGTATTATGACAAACCTTTGAAGCAGGTGATACTTGACTCCAGACCTCCTGACTCAGATGCAGGAACGCTGTCACTGGGCCACAAGATCAGTTTAGTGTTAATAGAACTGTGGACCTAGTGCAGGAAAGTGGGACTAGTATAGGTGGTCATGTATGCGTTGGTGGTTCTGACTCGATTGGCTGAATGGCCTCTTCTGTACTCTGTGATTCTAACCTGTCTTGCCTGACTTCAGGGATCTGTGAACAAGAATCCCTTGATCCCTCTGGTCCTCTGAGCTTCCTAGTGTCCTACCATTCATTGAGTACTCACTTGTCTTGTTTCTTCTTCCAGAGTATATCACCTCAAACTTATCAGGTTTAAATTCCATCTGTCACTGATCTGACCACTGGCCAATTCATTTATATCCTTGTGTAACCTAAGACCTTCTTTCTTACTGTCAATCACCTGGCCAGTCTTCGAGTCACCCATAAGCTTAATTAGCATCCATCCACATTCTCATCTATATGATTATTACGTATATCATGAACAATAAGGGACTTAGCACTGACCCCTGTGGTATGCCATTGGACAGCAACCTCCAGTCACGTAGGGTTAATTGTGTCCAGGAGGTGAGTTCGAGGATTATACTCCTTTGTTTGCAAAGAGGTTTGGTCGGAATTGCACAATACGTAATTTATTTCCATAAATAAAAGCTTAGAAGTGAAGAGAAACTTCAAATCCTCTGTTCAGTTCTTCACCACCTACCTTTCAAACTTATGCAGGAAGATGTTGGATGGATGCTTTGGAACTTGCGCTGAAGTGTTCAAGTCTCCTTAAACGAACAATGATTAGAGAAGGCAAAGAATCTGATCCATACACCTCAGAAAACTGCCACGTGGCGCTTTTTGGTCTACTGCGAGCAAATGCTCTCCAAAATCCAGAACATGACCAGTAAGTGACTCTTTTGGCACTTGATATTAAATGTGTACTGAGGAGTTTCATGCATTTTGTTAGCATTTCAAAGGAATGGGGTACAAAAGTAGGGTGGTTTTGCTGAAATATACCACAGCTGGAATACTGTGAACTGTTTTGGCCCTTTTATCAAAGATATACTACATTGGAAGCAGATCAGGGAAGGTTCACTAGGCTTATATAGGTATGGAAGACCTTCTGATGGGGAGAGGTCGAGTAGGTTAGGCCCGTATTAAACTGTGATAGAAAAGTGACCTTATGAAATATGCAAGACAAGGGGACTTGAGAGGGTGGATAAGAAAAGTTGTTTCCCTTTGTGACAGAGTCTCTGATCGGGGGCATAATCTCAGAGTAAGGGGTCATATATTTAAGGCAGAGATGAAGAGGAATTTCTTCTCTCAGCTGGCACTGAATCTGTGGAACGCCTAAGAGGGCTTTCGAGGCTGGGTTAGTATGTATGTTCAGTACTGAAATAGGCAGATTTTTAATGAGGAAGGGAATCAGGGTTTGGTGTAAAGGCAGGAAGTGAAGTTGAGGATTATTAGATCAACCATAATCTCATTGAATGGCTGAGCAGACTCGATGGGCTGAATGGCCTACTTCTACTTCTCCATCTTATGATTCATGTCATTTGTTGAGAATTGTGAAGAGCTGCATATTCAGAAACCAAGCTCTCTGGCACCTGAAGTCATACTGAGGCTGTAGTTAAAATGCTCTGTTAGGAAGGAGTGGTCGTTCCCCCCCACCCGACAACTAAAACTGAAACACCCAGAGAAGCTCGCCTTGCCTCGTAAGCTATTAAAGGAGTGGTTAAATGTAGGAAATCCCTGATACTCACTTTATAATCAACAATAATAATTTATTTATCTAACTCTAACTGTTAACAAGTTAACAGAACTAATAACAGATCGAATAATTCCCCCTTAACTATTCTCAAATAAAACAAAATTCTAATGGTATGCTGTTCCAACAGATTCAAGACTCACTTATATAAATGAAATTAATTTAAAAACTTAAAGCTTAATCTCTCTAAATTGCAGCCAGCATAAGTCTTCCAGAATGTTTTTTGCCTTTTCCGTTGTCCTCCAGTCAGGAGCACCTTCCTCCATCAAATTCTTGTGTCAGGAATATTAGCTCAGAGTGCCGTAGTACCTTCATCTAGATGGTACTTACTCTGAGATCTTAGAGATTTCTGTGAGAGCCGGTGATTTCCTCTTTCTTTAGAGCTGATGGCTGTTGAGAGCTGTTCTCTTAACAGATGGCAGTTTGCTTTCACCCTGATTTTCAAATGTCGTCGTCTTTTATCCCCTCGATGACCTGTTAATTTCTTGTAGTAGTTTTGGTCCAAAGTTGTCGAAACCATCAAATTTAAGTGTAATTGGGCTTTCTTACATGGGGCCTGGTTTAAATTAATTGGCCAAATTCAAAGACCTGTTGTTTTGGTAAAAATACTGCTTTGCCTGCTAACAGCATAGCCTTTTGATGCAATGTTTCAATTTCAAGAACTCTGTGCATCTGCTACTGCCCACATTTTTTTAAACATCGAAGCCTAAAAAACACACCTTTTAAAGGGACCACGCGCTCTTTTCCCCACCTCCCCCCCCCCATTATTTTACAAACAAATTCCAACATCTTGACTGCCAATCCATAAGTACTATACCAACTTTGCAGCATCACTCACTATAGATTTGTCTTTGAAGCACACATTCTCTAATTTCCAGAATTGTAAATGTATTGGCTTTCCAAATTAAACTGATGAAGCAACAATTTGGTGGAATGGAATTTTATATGTAAATGTCACTGCTTGTTGTTCAGCCAATGCCATTGAAGCAGATTAATTGATCAATAGCACTTTGGCCTGTGGAATTCTGGTTTGTCCACATTGGTTGCCATGTTTTCTATATGGCAGGAAAAACTTCATTTCAAAGATAATTCTCTGACTAAAGTACTTTGGGCAACTAAAGGACATGAAAAGTGTTCTGTTGGTGACTTTTTCTTATTTTTAATCATTTCTTTAGTGAAGGAAATCATGTCCACTTGTAGAAAGGATAGAACCATTATTCAATCATTTGCCTTTGGTTATATTTGACTTTGATGTATGCTATTGAAAGTGTTGTGAGATTGGTTGTCTTCTGAATGGCAAATGTAATTTTCACAGAGTGCTGCTGTCCTCATATGTACATGTTTAATTGGGGCCCTATCACCCTCTTCTTGCTGTTCAGGTATATGTTCAAGTCCAGCCAGCATGAGTTGAAAAGTTGGGAATTCTTTCAGTATTTCTGATAACATTTCTATGTTAGCCAATGCCACCAATAAAAAAGTGATTTAGCTACCCATGTATCTTGTAGCTAGTTATTCCTTTCACTGGAGCAGAATGGCTGTCTTATACCTCAGTACTTCACTTTGAGGATTGTACATTGTGTCAATAATCCAATTGTAGAACAGCATTTCAACTCCTCTGTAATTCTTGTTCATCTTTATAATTTTTTGTCAGTTTGTGAATGTACATTGTTCCCTGTATTTGATGGCCTTTTGGTTACACTGAGCAATGTAATTGCATCTTTTATCTCTCATCGAAGAGGTTCAGAGGTTGACCCCTCTTGGGCAGTCTCTCTCTGCAGCACTGCAATATTATCCCTAATAAATTATTAATAATCCTCCTCATTTCCTTTGTGTACTGATCACCTTGTATCCAGAAAAATTTCATATCCAGTGCTGCCCTTCTTTGAGCCAAGTCCTCTGGTTTTATCGCTAGATCATATTTTCACGTGATGGTCTGCACCTGCATTCCGTGAATGGTTATACTTGGTGGGCTGAATAAATAATTCTGGACTGGATGAGTCTGTGATTCTAATCCAGTTTTCTAGTTTCATCAGGTTGATGCCTTATTTATCAGCGTGCCCTCCTGCGTTCTTCAATAGACTATCCTTGATGGTAATGGTAGAGTACCGGAGATTCCAGGCTGCATGGTTGCAGATTATGTTGGAATGCAATTTACTTGCTGCTGATGGCCCACTGCACCTTGTGGATGCCCTGTCTTGAAGCGGGCAAAGGTAATGGCCTAGTGGTACTATCACTAGACTATTCATCCAGAAACTTAGCTAATGACCTGAGTTTGAACCCCACCATCTACCTTTCAGAGCCCAATCAAAGAATCTTTACAGTGCGGAAAGGGGCCACTCGGCCCATCGAGTATGCACCGACCCTCCGCAGACCATCTCACCCAGACCCTGACCCTAACCCCAAAACTCCACATTTACCATGGCTAATCCATTTAACCTGTGCATATTGTGGTTGGTTAGCTCACTGAGTCGGTTTGTTGTTCCGCAGACCTTTTGTTACCATGCTGGGTAACATCATCAATGTAGCCTCTGATGAAGCGCTGTTGCGTTTTCCCACCTGTTATTTGAACTCTGGAGTCTGTTGAGCTGGATCGCCTCATTTCTGGTTTTCCTTCGCAATGAAGTGTAGATGGGGTCTAGCTGTATGTGTTTATTGATGGCTTTCAAGTGGAGTACCAGGCTTCTAGGAAGTCCCGTGCTTGTCTCTGCTTTGCCTGTCCCAGGACCATGGTGTTGTCCCAATCGAACTGGTGGTTCTCCTTATCCATGTGGATGGAGATGAGTGAGTATTGGCCGTGTCTTTTTGTTGGCAGTTGATGCACTAATGTCCTTTAGGGAAGGAAATCTGACATCCTTACATGGTCTAACATACATGTCGAGGTTAGCACGGGCAGCATGGTGGCTCAGTGGTTCACACTGCTGCCTCATAGCACCAGCGACCCAGGTTCAATTCCATCCTCTGGCGACTGTCTATGTGGAGTTTGTATGTTCTCCCAGTGTCTGCATTGGTTCCCTCCCACAGTCCAAAGATATGCAGGTCAGGTAGATTGGCCATGCCGAATTTCCCTTAGTGTCCAGGGTGTGCAGGCTAGGTGCATTAGCCATTGGAAATGCAGGGTTACGAGGATGGGGTGGGTCTGAGTAGGCCCCTCTTCAGAGGGTCAGTGTGTACTCAATGGGCCAAATAGCCTGCTTCCACACTGTAGGGATTCTTCTTTTTCTATGTGACTCCAGACCCAGAGCAATGATTTGACTCTAAACTACGCTCTGGGTGAAAAACTGTGCTCGGCAGTCGGGGGCAGGCAACAAACGCCGGCCCAGCCATAGACACCCACGTCCCGTGAGTGAATTAAAAAGAACGTTTCCTGATTTGTTTGAACATAGCATTTAGGAAGATTGAAGACAAAACTTGGTTTCCGTAGGCATGTGCAGTGGTCGCTTTTACTGATAGTGTCATGGAGAGATATATCTGTGGCAAACGTCTTGGTGGGAATGAGGTCAAATATGTTTTTTTTTCTCTTGATTCCCTTATTGCCTGCCAGAGAACCAGTTGAGCAGCTATGTCCTTTAGGACCTGATCGTTTTGGTCAATAATAGTGCTGCGGATCCACTCTTGGGAAACTACATTAAAGTTCTCCATCCAAAGTACGTTCTGAGCCTTTGTCACCCTCAATGCCGCTTCCTGTTGGTGTTCACATGAATAGGTATTGATTCACTAGGTATGGGAAGGTGGTGCGTGATAATCAGCAGGGACTTTCCTTGCCCACGCTATGACATTTCATGGGGTGCAGAGTCCCAGTTCAGTCTCCTAAGTTAACTCCATCCTGATTGGATACTGCTATGTTGCCGCCTCTGCTGGGTCTGTCCTGCAAAAGGCTGCTTATGTGGATCACCAGCATCATTCTGAAGAAGGGTCTCTTGACCCGAGCTGCTACCTCTGATTTCTCTCCACAGGTGCTGCCAGACCTGCTGAACTTTTCCAGCAATTTCTGTTTTTGTTGCCAACATCATTGTTGCTTCATGTCTGGAGATCCTCTTGACTTGGTGCTGGATTCAAACAGCCCTCAGGAAAGGTGGAGCCGGTGCAGCAGAGGTTGCCAGATCTCTGTGGATACATTTCTTCAACATCAGAGATGAGAAACATTGCTTTCTCACTGACCACAGAGTCCAGGCCATTATGATTAATTATTAATTAACTGAACCAAGGTTCCAGATTGATCAAGATTTCCCAAAAAGCGAATACCAGATTAGAAGGGTGTTTGATTCTGGTAATTGAGCTTTGGCACAAGCTGATCTACGATCCTATATTCTAGCTCCCTTTCAGTGTGCAATGTTGAAGTAATGTTTGTGCTCCTTGCTGCTTATTCAAATCATAACACTGATTTCTAAAATGTTAGCCTGTGTACTTTGAAGTAGGTACACGTTTTCTGTTAGTTGGACCTGATCACATGGACAATTATTTCCAAGATTGTAGACTCTTGCTGTGATTATTTTAAAAACCACTTAAGGGTTGGTCACTTCGAGATATGGTACATTCATGCTTTTAAGATGCTGTGCTATAAAATCAAGTGCAGTTTTGCAGATGTGAATTGATAGAAAATTGAACGAAATGTCACAGAGACCATACTCCTGCAAGTTCTAATGCTGAACTCAAAAATACAACATTAGTTACTCAAAAATGTAATCCTCAAGAAGCCATACGTGGCTACAGATATCTAAGGAAGATTAATGAATTATTCTGGAATGTTAGATATTAAAAATAATTTTTCCAACAATTATTGCTTTATTCCTCTTTTGAGGATGGGCTAAATGGGTCAAGAAGTGGTCCAGTCTCACTTGTTTCACAAGTCCCATCGACCAGAATATTGAAATGCTTTATGCAAGTTGTTGTTCACGCCAGTAAGGTTGATGCATTAATTCTGCAGCTGCTGACTCAGCAATATTAGTGATACAGAAGCTGGGGTTTGTTACAACTTTTCAATTAATAGTAGCCCATTAAAAAAGAATCAACCTTGAGATATTTTCTGATCAACCTGTTCAGAGATGTTATCACACAGCTCTGAAGTAAATGAGACTTCTACCCGGGCCTCCTTTCTCAGAAGTGGGGACACCACCCCTGCACAACAGACCCCCTTAAGAATGAACATATACTTCTCCAGTTGAAATACGGAAAACTGTCTTTTCAGGTTAAATGAAAGTGAGATAGAACAGCAGCACTTCAGAGACCATGACCTTTACTCGGATAAGTCAGATCGTGAGAATGAGCCTGATCATGAGGAATCAGATAATGATGCACTTGAGAAAAGCGGAAAAAGTGAGGAAAGTGACTCTGACTTATCAGAAAGACATGATGACCTGTACAGTGATCTGCAGCCTGTGGATACAGTTAAGGAAACAAGTTATGTTGAAGAAAGCCATGAAGAATTGGGAGAGGTAAGAGAAGCTGCCTTGGATATAATGGGGTGAATCTTTTTGTTTTGGCTACTTCTGAGTTGTGTTGAGTCTTTTTTTAAAATTGTTTCTGCAAGCCCTAGTGAGATTTCTCACTGTATTTTACTAAACTCACCACATTAACTACTGACCTTGGCTCCACAGTGTCCCTCCCATCCAGTTCCGCCCCATTGTACTCCATGCTGTGCAACCAGACAAGTGTTGGCGATCAGTGTGGCATTGCCCCTCACCAGGAACATAATGGTACAGCAATCACAAAGCCACAGAACATAGTCGGCGCAAGTTGCACTCCTACATCCAAACAACTGCATTCTCTCATGTTACTCACTGTTTAAACACCACGCACATAGTTTACCTCTTATTAGCTGCATTCCATCATATCACCCTCTAAAACACTGCTGCTCTGACCCCAAGGCTTACGAGAGAGCCAGCGCCTTTGAGAGTCCAGTTGGAGAGCATCGCATTTAGACAATTGCAAAGATGAACTTTTATTTACAGTCAGCAAAAGGGGTCAGGGGTTTCGCAAGGTCGGATGAGCAAAAGATGCAGTAGGTAGCCCCTCGTCCCCCAAAAGCTAGCCTTGTAAGGACCTGCACCAAGTATATAAGAGTGTTGCAGGAAACAGGAGTCATTGCAGTTGCAAGAGTAGTGAGCAAACACCTCTCGGAAGAGGTGACAATGATTACACATCACCTGAACATGAATGGAATAGAACCCCTTCCTGCTGATGAATTCTGCAGCATTGTAATATGATCCTGTCAATGCCATGTATAGGCAGTTGTTAGCTCTTGGCACCTGGGAGAAGCCAACTGTGTTCCCAAATCCTACTGTCTGGGCTGCAGCATTGACCCTGTTATCGGGGAACAAAGTGAATCAGTGTGATCTTATACAGATGTCATCGGGCGCTGTCCTGATGCGTTTGTTGGAGCACGACTGAGCAATCCCACACAGATAGTCCATCGTCCCCTGAAAAGAGCCAGTCACATAGATGTTCAAAGCAGCTGTCCGTTCACAGTCCCGGGAGAGGGTAGTTTCCCAGTCCTCTACTACTGTAGTCCTCGAGTCCCACTCCAGCATCTGGCGCAGTGTTTCTGGACATAAGGAGCCTGTGCCACCACGTGTGCCTTGGTCATCCTGAGAAAATGGAATTGAGGACAAAAATCTCTGACCTTCCGATGGACACTATGCATCCTGAGGGCCCCAGGCCTTCTGCTGCTCCTGGGCTTTTCATTGCTCTGATCCTCCTTTCTCTGCCTTTGCCTTCTTGGGAAGGCAACCAACATCCCACCACAAGTTTGAGACAGGCTCTTGTTAGAAATACACTAAGTTCTGAAGCAAAGTCATGTCAGATTTGAAACAATAACACTTATTCTCTTCACACATTGCCAGACCTACTGAGTCTCTCCAGCGTTCTGTCTGTTTGTTTTAAACAAACTGTGTTAGGAACATCGAGTGGAGCAGATTCTAGGCCTCAGAACAGTCAGTGGTGGTAAACCCTCCAGATAAGGGCTGCACACACTCCTCCGTTTATGATAGTCATGTTGTGACCATGTCTCCATCATTCTTTCATCATTAACCTCAGCATGGGCACCAAACTGAAGATGCTGCACCCATTGAGCGCCCAACACGTGAAATTAAAAAAGGAGTGCCTACTGTGCTCTCATTCCCTTCCCCTCCCAGACCTACATCTGCCATGAAACCTTTCATTGCATTCAGAACAGACCATCATTAAATTTAGATAACTGGTGATGAAGCAAGATGTTTAAGTTTATTTATTGTCATGTGTATTTTGTTGCAAAAAACAGTGAAAAGTGTTTTGTAGTGTCGCCACTCTTCAGCACCATCTTAAAGCAGAAAAATGAACCAAACTATTGAATATAAAGGCAGAAATTTCAATGTCCCTTCAATGCCCTAACATCCAGCAGACATGGATCCCATGTTTCCAGCCTCAAACTGACACTGACTGTGTCCACCTTGAGTGTTGCTCCAGCTATTTTTCAGTTGCATTTCATATTTACAGAATGGTGAGTGATGGCCAGGAACACAGCTTGTGGCAAACGCCATTGGCTCCGATCTCCATCTCATTGCCAGGTATTCCATCACCTCCCAGCACCAGCTTCCATGCCCCTTTACCTCCAACTACGCTGACAGTCTCTTTCGACTCATTTGGAGACCCACCATAGTAAAGTTTGCCTCAAACTCCCTGTCTTCTGAGCCATGACATGGTACCTCAATGATGTCCACACTAATCCTCTATGCTCCCTCTCTGGAGGCCACTGGTGGGCATTGCCAATAAACTCTCCCTCCCCATAATCTGCTATGCCCTCTAATGCTGTCAGTCTTACCCCAAACCCCCAATGTACATTGAGTTTTTCCCTGCTACTGTCCTTGTCTTTCTAACATTCCCCCATACCTAGCTCTGTTTCAAGCCCACTGTTAACTCTTCCACCCCATTTAGCTGTGATCCCCCTTTTGGCTGTACAAATACACACATACGTCCTCCTCCTTCCAAGCATTGACCCTCAAGACTGTGTATGCCCCGACCTCAAACAGCCCCTAGACTTGACTGACCAGACACCGGAAGCTGTCTTTTAGCTGACTGGCAATACACAATTCCCCTGACTGCTTCTGCTGGTTAACAATTGCCCACTCCCTAGACTGTGCCTCTCTTGACCAGACTAAGGAGTTTCCATCCCATCCACATTTTGATATGATCTGTGGTTGAATAAGTATGCATTACACTTACCACTCGGGTAATATATGCTGAAGGTGGCACACTGAGGTTCCGGTGTACTATTCATAAACAAATCATGACAGATCGCATGATATGTGCTAAGAGTAAAGTGTATGTGTATTAATGGTTTAACCGTCGGTGAATTCACCATCACATCCTCCTTATTCAACGTGATTCCTAAACTGATTAAAATGAGGAATATTGCATTTCACTACATACCAGCAACTTTTTCTTATTTATTAAAACATTGATGTTTCATTGTCTGGGTGACATAGAACATAGAACAATACAGCGCAGAACAGGCCCTTCGGCCCTCGATGTTGCGCCGACCTGTGAACTAATCTAAGCCCATCCCCCTACACTATCCCATCATCATCCATATGCTTATCCAAGGACTGTTTAAATGCCCCTAATGTGGCTGAGTTAACTACATTGGCAGGCAGGGCATTCCGTGGACATTGGTGAGAAGGGGCGGACCAGGAGCTGAAGGTTTAGCTGAAAGTACAACTCCTTGGAGATTTGATGTCATTCTTGCTCATCAGTATGGCTGTATTGCCATCCACCATTGGCTGCTGTGCTGTATTGTCCCTAGGCTCTCAAATTCCTTGCTGCCACTACTTTTCTTCTACCCTATTCTCCATTAAAATGCTCCTTAAAATTTTTATTTTTGACCAAGCTTTTGGTCGTCTGCTGGAATAATTTCTTCAGACTGAATGTCAAGTTTTGAACGTGTCTGATATAACTTGATGCACAAGCGGTTCTCATTTTAAATGTCTGGTAGCAAACTCTGCCCAGCCATTAAGATCGATGTCCCATAAAAACCAAAAGAACTGCGGATGCTGTAAATCAGGAACAAAAACAAAGTTGCAGGTAAAGCTCAGCAGGTCTGGCAGCATCTGTGGAGGAGAAAACAGAGTTTACATTTCAGGTCCGGTGACCCACCCTCAGATCAATATTACCATGCTTTAGGGAGAGCTTCGGAGCCTTTGGGGTGTTTTCTTTACCCTCCCTGGAAAGTTCATCTTTGAGAGTTGAGAGAACAAGAGCTGCAGATGCTATGATATAATATGTTACTTGCTGTTTATATACAGAACAAGAGCCCAGGTCTCTGTTGTTTCCTGTGATTCTATCTATGGAGGTTTCCATGTCTTGCATCACTGCTACAATCTCCAGGAATTCACCTGACCAGCAAGTTTTCTTCCTGTTTGACATGTTGGTGCAGTAGTGAGAGAGGAAGTTTTGATTTCCTGCATTTCGAATTTTCTTCCGTAATTTATGATTTTCCAACTTGTGAATGTTTATCCGAAGAGGTGACACACTGCGAGGTGGATAGATATAATGTGGATGTTGTAAGACAGTGGTGGGTAGATATAATGTGTTTGATTTTCTGTTGCCTTTCATGGGGTGAGATATAATATTGACAAAACAATCAGAAGTATAGTGCAAATTTCATAATTCATATCAATTTGTTAATGTTGTAGCTTTGCAGAATTCTGTTTAATTTTCTGCAACACAAAACTGCCGCCAACATGTTTACTGCATGCAAAGTAAGTTGCCCAATATAATTCCATCCCCAGTTGATTGGGGAGTATTTTTGGAAAAACATTATTTTCTTTTCTTTTTCCCCTTTCCACAAAAAAAAAAGACAGGTGAAGATTCTCAGACAGAAGTTGTATCTGAAGAAAACAAAAGTCTGATATGGACTCTCCTGAAACAAGTTCGGCCAGGAATGGACCTCTCGAAAGTAGTGCTGCCTACATTTATCCTGGAGCCGAGGTCATTCCTAGACAAGTTATCAGACTACTACTACCATGCAGACTTTCTATCACAGTGAGTACACTCTGCTGACGTAGGTATTTTGTTTCATCCCCCGATTTGCAGAGGGGAAAGGTGTGGTAATTTCCTCTTTTCTCACATTGCAAATGACCATGACAAAATGCACCTTGGGAACTTCGTCTCTTGTGTCTGATCCAAATAGGCTTTCTCAGAAGTTTAAATAAAAAAAGGCTAAATCTTATTTTACCACATTTAAGTGCAACGGTCACCCACTCCTCATTCCCACGGATGCACATGCACATATGAACAAGTAATTTCTGAAGATTTAGTATGCACTAGTTATCTACATGTTTTTTGTGAAAAGTCACTTCTGATTGTGTGGATAGTATTTGAGATGTTGCAGACCCTGTCTCAACATACTGAAAAAAGAAGAAAGTTGGAGGTCTTTTGTGAAAATTCACACTGGTCCGTGCCAATCAACCCCACGTTTCTGGCATTGTAATCAATGCTGGCCAAGCTCCCTGTTGTGAAAGACTATAATCTTGCATCTAAAAGAAGTAACCCTCTCTTCTCTGCCTGAAGTAACTTTTTTAAGGCATGGTCCCCTTTTCATGCTGGTGAGAGATGACTTCCCTGTAGTTTTCACAAGACAAACGGGCCTGTCATGGAATCGTAGAACCTCAATCGTGCAGAAAGAGGCCATTCAGCACAAAAAGCCTGCACCTATACTCGAAAGAGCATCCAGTCCAGACCTGCCCCAACCCTCCCCACTCTATCACCGTAATCCCGTACTTCCCATGGCCAATCCACCCTAACCTGCACATCCCTGGAAACTACGGGGTAATTTATACTGGCCAATCCACCTAACCTACACATCTTTGGACTGAGGAATCTGGAGCACCGAGTGGAAACCCACTGAGGAAGAATGTGCAGACTCCACACAGACAGTCACCCGAGGCTGAAATCAAACCTGGGTCTCTAACGCTGTGAGGCAGCAGTGCTAACCGCTGAGCTACCCTGCCACCTTGTCCTGGCCAGTTCTTGTCAATAATAAGGTACTTTCAAATTTTTCTCATCACAAGCCAACTTCAGTCATATGTCTGAACAGTATCACAATAGAATGGATAGTCAGAGACTTTTTCCCAGGGTGGAAATGACTATTACGAGGGTCATAATTTTAAGCTGATTGGAGGAAGGTATAGGGGAGATGTCAGAGGTAGGTTCTTCACACAGAGAGTGGTGGGTGCATGGAATGCGCTGCCAACGGTGGTGGTGGAGGCAGATTCATTCAAGCGACTCTTGGATAGACACATGGATGATAGTAAAATGTAGGGTATGCAGGATAGTTTGATCTTAGTAGGATAATAGGTCGGCACAACATCATGGGCCGAAGGGCCTGTCCTGTGCTGTACTGTTCTATGTTCTATGTTCATCTATATTTTCCATTGTCCACACATTGGTTTGATGATTTAGCAATTGCTCCATGACGAGGAGGATTTGATTTGCTTGTATTCCACAAATGAATTATGATAGAATCATACATATCTACACTAGAGAAAAAAAACCCTTTGGCCCAGCACATTGCACTGGTTAAAAAAGAATCATTTAACTCTTGTAATCCCATTTTCTAGCACTTGGCCCACAGCCTTATCTTCACACTGTTTGTTTGAGCTGCACTTTCATGGTGCCAGCAGATTTAACTGTCATTGTGACTTTTGTCTTTTCAATGGAAGGTAGCAGTGCAGGTAGGTAAGGTGGTTAAGAATGTACGTGGAATACTTGCTTTTATTACCTGAGGCATAAAATACAAGAGCAGGAAGATTATACTGTATAAAACACTGTAGACCACAGCTGGAGTACTGGGTGCATTACTGGTTGCCACATGATAGAAAGGATGTGATTGCACCAAAAAGGGTGTAAAGGAGATTCACTAGGATGCTGCCTGGGCTGGAGGATCGCACTATGAGGAAAGGTTGGATAGTCTGGGGCTTTTTCCCTGGAGCAGCATATGTTGAAAAGGGACCTGATAGAGGTGTTTAAGATTATAAGGGGCAGAGGGTGGATTGGATGGTATATTTTTTCCATTAATAGAATCGTCAGTAACATGATGGCATCGATTTAAGATCAGAGCAAGAAGGGCAGGAGAGTTGAGAAATAATTTTTTCACCCAGTGGGTGATGAGAATCATGAACTCACCGCCTGAAAGGGTGGCTAAGTCAGAAACTTCCAGAACTTATAAGTAGTATTCAGATATTCGTATCCATTACTGTAGCTTTAGGGCTGTAGAAGAAAAGCTGGAAATAGGGTTAGTGTCCCTCTGGAGCCCATTTTATGAAGGTCCACATTATATGCTGCCTTTTAAAACTTGTATCCATCTTCCCATCGAATTTACAGGCTCTTGACACGACCATGACACCCCACCCAGCTTCAACTGCTTCCCTACCCCCGAACCAAGAAGTTTCCATAATTATGTCCCATGGTTTTCCTTTTCCTCACTCCAGACCTCCTCCAACTTGGTGATATGAGCTGTCATCCTCTGAAGATGTGACACCAAGAGTGGCAAATGTGTTTTAATATTTGGGACTGTAAGGAAATTGAGGAATTATGAAGATCAGGTAGAAAAATTGAAGTTGAGGGGGGAAAAAACACCTAAGACGTAGGAGCAGAAATTAGGCCACTCAGTCCATCGAGTCTGCTCCGCCATTCAATCAAGGCTGATAAGTTTCTCAACACCATTCTCCTACCTTATCCCTGTAACCTCGATCCCCTTGACAATCGAAACCCAATTATCTCTGTCTTAAATATACTCAAAAAACAGCATAATCTTAACTGAATGTCTGAAGAGTCGATGAATTTCATTACATATTTATGCTACCAATATTTATGTTCTTAGAAATTGAAGATCAGGATCTTTAGAAATCTGCCTGGGGTTTTTATGCCTCGTGATGTTTGATCACTCCTTTGGATCATAGGTGCTGAGGATAATTGTGTCCTTATAACCGCAGGTCAGCTGAGTGACACCCTCAGAGTCATGGAATCTACCAAATATCACAAATAATTACGGTTTCAGGAAACCTTCTCCACATTCCCATTTCAAGGAATTTTGCATTAAATCTGAAAAAAGGACACCTTTCTGATGAATAATACAGAACTTGACTCTTGAACCCTAATATATTTCCTTCCAATAACTTGGTCTAATACAGCAAGCATCCGAGAAACTTTAAGAATTATTTTGTATAATATTAGTCTTAATAAGATTTGGCATGCACCAAGTCTAAGTATTTGTTTCTCCCAGAGCTGCAGCAGAGGAAAACCCATACAGTCGCTTGAAGAAAGTGACAAGATGGTATTTGTCTGGTTTCTACAAAAAACCAAAGGTTTGTTTTTATTAGATATATTGCTTCAACTCCTTGAAAGAAAAGCTCTTTCTGATTAAGTCTATTTCTTATGTTCAGTTTATAGATATTATGTATTTGAAGAACAAAATGCTTTGAACTAACATGTAAAGAAAGATGTGTATTAATTTAGTGCTGTTAATAATCATGACATATTGCAACGCCTTATACCGAAGGATGTCTTTTAATGAGCAATCACTGTTGCTGTGTAAGCTAACATGACATTGCTTACATACTGCACAATCTCACAATTGACAAGTAATCCAATAATTTGTTCCCCTTTGGACAGTGTGGCAGTGATGACAGATATTGTCATATTGATGAGCTCAGTGGAAGAACTTCCTTTAAATGGAACCATGGAAATTTCATCTCTGCCAAAGAGATTTCAGTTAATTTGCGATCCACAATATGCAGCTCTTAATTAATAATACAAAATTCTCTCAACCTAGACTATGTGCTTAAGTCCAGAGTGCAGACTGAACTGCTTCAATGTCAGAGTGCCCCAAATTGCTCCGTGATGCCCAGTTTGGGTTCCACCAGGTCCATTCAGCTCCTGACCACATTACAGCTTTGGTTCAAACATGGACAAAAGAGCTGAGTTACAGAGATGGGGTGAGACATCAAGACTGCATTCGACCGAATGTGGCATCAAGGAACCCGAGCAAAACTGGAATTAGTTGGGAATCAGGCGACAAACTCTCCATTGCTTGGAGTCATACCTGGCACATAGGAGGATGGTTGTGGTTGTTGGAGGTCAGTCATCTCAGTTCGAGGACATCTCTGCAGGAGTTCCTCAGGGTACTGTCCTAGGCCCAACCATCTTCACCTGCTTCATCAATGACCTTCCCTCCATCATAAGGTCAGAAGGTGGGATGTTCAGCATGATTGCACAGTGTTCGATACCACTCATGACTCCTGAGACACTGTAGGAGCCCAAGTCCAAATCTATCAAGATCTGCACAATATCCAGGCTAAGGCAAAACAAGTGGCAAATAAGATTTGCACCACGAAAATGCCAGGCAATAACTATTTCCAATAGAAGACAATCTAACCACTGTCCCTTGACATTCAATGATGTTACCATCACTGAATCCCCCACTATATCCTGGCGTTTACCACTGACCAGAAACTCAACTGGACTCGCCATGTAACAGTGTCTACAAGAACAGGTCAGAAGCTGGGAATACTGCGGCGAATAACACACTACCTGACTCTCCAAAGCCGATCCACCATCTATAAGGTACAAGTCAGGAATACTCTCCAGTTGCCTGAATGGGTGCAGTTCCAAAACACCTCAAGAAGCTAGACACCATCCAGAACAAAGTTGCCTTCGGCACCACATCTGTAACTGTCCACTTCTCATCCCCACTAACACCTGAAGAAGGACTGAGACTCTGAAACCTTGTGTTTTCAAATTAGCCTGCTGGACAAGAACCTGGTTGTTGCGTGATTTCTGACTTTGTCCACCCTAGTCCAGCACCGGCACCTCCACATTATCCCCACTGATAGCAGTGTGTGTTATCTACAAGATCCTTAGACCGGACCTTCCAAACCAATAACTACTTCCATGTAGAAGAATAAGAACAGCAGACATATGGGAACGCCACCCTTTGCAAGTTCCCCTCCAAGCCTGTGACCATCCTGACTTGGAAATATGTCACCGTTCCTTCATTGTCGCTGAGTCAAAATCTTGGAATTCCTTCCATAATGGCACAGTGGACTGTAGTAGTTCAAGTAGGCAGCTAACACCACCATCTCAAGGGCAATAAGCGATAGATAATAAATGATGGCCAGCCAGTAATGCCCATATCTCATGAGTGAATTCAAAACAAGCTGAACAAATCTGCACCCTATTCTTCTGTGGAAGTACGATGCTAGATACATGCTGGTTTCATTATAATCAGGCATGGAAATTTGTAAACTTAACCAGAAAGGCTATGCATACATATGTGTGGAGTATAAGAAAATATTTAACTATAAATGGATCATTTCTCGGCTTCGCAGCTTTACTTGTACTTTAAAATATTGTATGTGATTGGTCTGGGTTCTTCTGTGAGACTGACATAGCATTTTATAGTAACAAGTTTGCTGTTTTATCCTTAGCAAGCAAAAAAACAGCAATTACCTTTAAATTTGGGGTATACATTCTTGGTTCTTTTAGTAATTTTGGTTTTCCTTTGACAAGAATCAGTTTCTTTGCAATAAACATACTTTTTTTTGGTTTTCACAAAGGGCTTGAAAAAACCATACAATCCAATTATTGGTGAAACATTCCGGTGTATGTGGATTCACCCGAAAGCGAACAGCAGGACATTTTACATTGCCGAACAGGTATTAAAAAAAAGAAATTCAGTCATCAGAAATGGGCTGTCATGCTAGAATAATTACTAAATTTATAGCTTATTATGGTTATTCTTCCCAAAATAACTGGCAATCTGTTGCTGCTCTTTGAAAATGTCACAAGCAGTTTGTACAATCTTCGCACTGTGTCCTTTGGTGTCCTTCACTTATCAGTTAACGGTTGTAAAGTACAATTCTAGAAAAGACTTCAAAAAGTCTCTTGCTTCCCATTATTAGTGAGAGACTTGAATCATGAACTCTTGAATATATTTTCACCAAATGTTTGTTTATATTCAACTACTTTTGCAACATAACTGAATTGTCTCCCCCCTCTAGGTGTCTCATCACCCTCCTGTGTCTGCATTCTATGTCAGTAATAGAAAAGATGGGTTTTGCATCACTGGCAGCATCTTGGCCAAATCAAAATTTTATGGTGAGTTTGTTTTGTACCGAAGATATGAGAAGGAATTCATTTCAAATGGGGAAATATGTAATATACTGAATCAAAACCAGGTTGTTGGTTTATGTTTAAAAATTTCAACCTTGACTTTGACTTAATTAATTCAAAGGATTAGATGACAGTTGATGACAGTTTCTAATTGGCCTATCAGCATGAGAAGTAACATCCAAAGAATGGTCATTTATTGACACAATACAAAAGCACCTATAAATACGAAGTCTTGCTGCTTTGAGTCTAACTGTGTCCAAAAGAAGTTGGATAACATGGCTACCACCTGCTGGTGTTCGATGTGGGATAAGATAGGTGCTAAATCAGGGTGTCCAGATTTGATGGGGAAGTAAGCTGATAAATTAAGGCAATCAGTAGCTCAATAGAAGTGTACAGAAAAGAAAGATAACTATTAAAAGACGTACATGTTTAGATTTCTGATTTGGTTTATTTCTTAGTGTTGGGGTTGGCTTATCTCAGTTGGTAAGTTTCATTAAATCAAAAGATTGTGTTGAAGCCCTTTGACAGTAAATGGGAAAATAATCTGTTGACACAGTCTTGTGTGGTCTTTCAAGAGTGTCATGTTGTAATATTGTCTTTGGAAGAAGTGTTCAACCAAGATCTATACTCCCTCTTCACTTGACAGTTACAAGGTTATTTATCGTATGAGAGCAGGGTCATCAGGTGGTATCCAAATGACCACTCCTTCATTGGGCAATAAATACTCAACAGATCTGGCAGCATTTGTGGATTGAGAAACAGAGTTAACATATTAAGTTATTGATTAATTATCCAATCAGAACTAGGAAAGGTTGGAAACTTAATAGGTTTGGAGTAAGAGGGAAGGTGGGGAAAAGGAAAAAAAAATCTATTTCACACCATCCCTTTCATTTTTTCCCAGTTTCCCCTTACTTAGAACTTTTCACACGCAAACATAGAAAATAGGAGCATGAGTAGGCCATTCAGCCCTTTGAACCTGCTCCATGTTTCAGTATGATTATGGCTGATCATACAACTCAGTACCCCATTCCCACTTTCTGTCATATCTTTAATCCTGAGAATAATATCTACACCTTTCTTGAAAGTCTTCAATGTTTTGGCCTGAATAATTTCCTGAGGCAGAGAATTCCACAGACTCAACATTCTGTGAGAAGAAATTCGTTCTCATCCCTGTCCTGAGGGTCTACCCCTTGTCCCAAGACCATGACCACAGGTCTTCGCTTATCAAGAACATCAAACATATTCACACGTGGGAATTCCTAGACGCATGGTTCTCCACCGTAATGCAATCAACAAACATAGAATTGGACCCCATATACAAACCCATACAGATCAGAACCAGAAATGACAGTGCTCACCATAACGCACCAAACAGTGTAAATTCCAAACAGAGTAGAATAACATCGCTTCATTGGATGCTCCACTGATGATGTCACCTAGCATGGTGACGAAGCGTCTGAACGAGAACAAGCCAGCTCGGCGAGCAAGTCAACAACTTCACCCACAACCTGAGCTACAGATCTTTGCCAAAACTTTAAGTTCAAGAGCATTTCTGCAGGAATTTCTCTGGGTAGTCCCCAGCATCTTCAGCTGCTTCAGTGACGACCTTCCCCTCCGTCATAAGGTCAGAAGTGAAGTGTTCACTGATGGATTGTATGATGTTTATTACCATTCATGACTGCTCAGATACTGAAGCTGTCCATGTCCAAACGCAGCAAGACCTAGACAATATTCGGGCTTGGGCTGACAAAGTAGTATGTAATATAAGCATTTCGCAATTGCTAGGCCATGACCATCTCCAACAAGAGAGAATCTTAACCATCGCCCTCAACATTTGATGCCATCACCATCACTGGATCCCCCACTATTAACATCCTGGGATTACCATTGACCAGAAACTGAGCTGGACCATTCGTATAAACATAGTGGCTACAACAGCAACATAGACACTGGGAATCCTGCCATGAGTAACTCGCCACCGAACTGCTGAAAGCCTGTTGACCATAAACAACGTACAGGTCAGGGGAGTGATGAAATATTTTGCACTTGCCTGGATGAATATAGCTTCAACAGTGCTCAAGAAACCTGCCATCATCCAGGGCAAAGCACCCCTCTCAATTGGCTTCCCCCATCACTGATGCTTAATGGGATCAATGTGTAACATCCACAAGATGCACAACAGAAATTCTCCAAGACTCCTTAGACAGCACCTTGCAAACCCACAAACTCTAGCATTTGGAACGACAAGGGTGGATGATGCATAGGAGCACCAACCCCTGAGAGTTCCCCGCCAAGCCACTCCTCATCTAGATTTGAAAGTATATCACCATTCCTTCACCGTTACCAGGACAATATCCTGGAACTCTTTACTAACAGCATTGTAGACCATATGGACTGCAGCACTTTAGAACGACAGCTCACCCCACTTTCTCAAGGGCTGTTAGGCATGAGAGATAATAGCTGCCTCCCACATCCAGTGAAAGATTAAAACAGAGATGTCTGCCTTCCACAACATGACTGCACTTGCTGTTTGATTGCTCGTTTCACCCTTTGGGACTTCTCACATAAAGTGTATGTAAATTCATATTATTGGAGTGAAAAAGAGAAATGATATTTTCAAGAATCATCTTCCAATATGCAGAGTCAATTGGTATCATAATCATCATTTTTTTGTTAAATAGTTCCACATGCAAAAAGTGTTGAATTTTAGCTAACAGGGTAACACACATTAAAATATATGTTCCTGGAAAGCGCGGTTTCTACTTAAGAGTTAATTATGGAACAAATTAGGCAGTGACATGGGAATTTGGGAATTGTATTCCTGCACAGGAAGCTGAACTGGATATTTTGTATTTATAAAAATTTCCAAGCTGACCCATTTGCAATACAGTGTTAAAACAGCAAGTAATTAATCCCATTTTCTGTGATGCTATCCAGTGCTTTTGGTGGCAGCTATCACAAATTACACTGTATTTATAATGAATGTAAACCAAAAGAACTGCGGATGCTGTAAAGCAGGAACAAAAACAAAGTTGCTGAAAAAGCTCAGCAGGTCTGGCAGCATCTGTGGAGGAGAAAACAGAGTTGATGTTTCAGGTCCAGTGACCCTTCTTCTGAATGTGTTTGGATCTGTTTGACATAACTTGAATGCCAATGAAGAGTAGGAGATTGTGAAGGCAGGTGGTGAGCTGGACTGATAACTGCATGAATTTTGCTTTTGATCTCCATGCTCTGCTGTTTTGCCTATTTTTTAAAACATTTTGAAGTGATTTCTTTCATTAACTAATTGCACAAATGCAAGCATTATTCCCCACAATGGCTGAGTTCACTCATTTCTTTGGTGATACGGGGGATATGACAGGTAGCTTCTGTGGAACAAAAACAAAAATTGCTGGAGAAACTTAGTAGGTCTGGCACCATCTGTGGAGAGCAATCAGAGTTAATGTTTCAGGTATAATGAGCCTTCTAAACATCACTGGACCCGAAACATTATCTCTGCTTTCTCTCTGCAAATGCTGCCAGACATACTGGGTTTCTCCAGCAGTTTCTGTTTTCATTTCAAATTTCAAGGGCAGTACTTTGTTCTATTTCAGAAACCTTTTGGAGCCCTGCGTTAGACAGAAAATTATATACTAAAGTTGTCATCTTCAGATTGTGATCTGGGCACCTAGATGGAAGTGGGTGAGAGTATTAGCAAATTTTGCTGTGATATTTCAAGTGTTGTAATTTGTCACAGTATGAGGATAGCATTGGTGAAACCATGTCTTAACATGGGATCCAAGCCGAGAGGTGGCACGGTAGCTCAATGGCTAGCATTGCTGATTCATAGGTTCCATTCCACCTTCGGGTGACTGTCTGTGTGGAGCTTGCACGTTCTTCCTATGTCTGTGTGAGTTTTCTCCAGGTGCTCCAGTTTCCTCCCACAGTCCAAAGATGCGCAGGTCAGGTGGATTGGCCATGCTAAATTGTCCATAGCGTCTGGGGATGTGCAAACTGCGTGGATTAGCCAGGGAAATGCAGGGTTACAGGGATAGGGTAAGGGAGTGGGTCTGGGTGGGATGCTCTTCAGAGGGTCACTGTGGACTCAATGGGCTGAATGGCCTGCTTCCACACTGCAGGATTCTGTGATTGAAGAAGAGTTACAGAGAAAGGTGGCATGGTGGAATAAAACAACAGAATGCACAACCTACTCAGGATCACTGCGCTTAGATACAAGCTGCAGCGGGAAGACTTTCATGTGTAGAAATAATACCGATCCTTTGCTTTTATATTCCAGGTAATTCATTATCTGCCATATTAGATGGTGAAGCTAGACTTTCATTCCTCAACCGAGGAGAAGACTATATGATGAGTATGCCCTATGCTCATTGTAAAGGTAATTTTGCAGATTTGTTCGTTTTAAGTTGCATTTCTTCCCAGATCAGTATGTACAAACATGGAAAATAGGAGTGAGAGCAGGGCATTCAGCCCTTAGAGCCTGCTCTATCGTTCATAATGATCGTGGCTGATGATCCAATCAATAATATGTCCTGCTTTCCCCCCATATCCTTTGATCCCTTCAGCCCCTAGTGCTATATCCAACAATTACTTTTACTTTGGTTTGACACTTGGCACGTGACTCTTAAACCTGTCGTATAATTCCAGCCATTTGGTTTGTCTCCAGCACAGTCTTATTTTTAATTTTCAGTAATTGTCTCTCTGCCTCAAGCTGTTGGATCATAGGTCATCCCTTTACTTGCTATTCAGCTGTTGACACTTTACTGACACTATCTAACACTTTTGATCACCTGCAGAGACTTGTTATTCAGCCTGTTGACACTCCACTCACGCCATTTTCGCTATCTTTTGATCTCTCTGCCTATAAATTCTGTGCCTGTGTTACCCTTCACTTCACCTGATGAAGGAGCAGCGCTCCAAAACCTTGTGATTTCAAGTGAAGCTGTTGGACAATAATCTGGGGTTGTGTGACTTCTGACCATCTCCTCTTTGAAGTCATAGAAAGGCATATTCCCTACTCCACCATTGCTATCGAGCCAGAAGATCAATCCTGGTTCAACAGAGGGAGTAGGAGGGCATGCCAAGACCAGCACCAGTCATACCTATAAATGAGGTATCAACCTGGTGAAGCTATTTGTATGCTGAATAGCATAAGTCTCTGATATACAGAGCTAAGCGATTCCTCAACCAACAGATCAGACCTAAGCTCTGCATGAATGGTAGAGGACAATTTACAGTGGAGGAGGAGGTTCCACAAATATCCTCAATGATCAGAGAGCCCAGCACATCACTGTGAAAGATAAAGCTGAAGATTTTGCAGCAATCTTCAGCCAGAAGTGCTGAATTCATTATTCATCTCAGCCAGCTCCAATGGCCCAGGCATCACAGATGTTAATCTTAAGCCAATTCATTTCTCTCCATGTGATTTCAAGAAATGGTTGGAAGCTCTGGAGACTGCAAAGGTTATGGGCCCTGACAACATTTCAGCAATTGTATTGATGACTTGTGCACTGGAACTTGCCACTCCCCTTGCCAAGCTTTCCAGCACAGTTCCAACACTGGCATCTACCTGACAATGTGGAAAATTGTCCGGGTATGTTCTGTACGTAAAAAGCAGGACAAAACCAACCCAGCCAATTACTGCCCCATCAGCTCCCTCTCGACCATCAGTAAAGTGATGGAAGGTGTCAGTAACAGAGCTATCAAGCAGCACCTGCTCAGCAATAACCTGCTCAGTGATGCCCAGTTTGCGTTCTGCCAGGACCACACAGCTCTCATAACAGCCTTGGTTCAAACACAGACAGCAGTCATCTCAACTCCCAGGACATCTCTGCAGAAGTCCCTCCGTAGTGTCCTAGGCCCAACCATCCCCAACTGCTTCATTGATGATCTTCCCTCCATTATAAGATCAGTAATTGGGATGTTCAATGATGCTTGTGCAATGTTCCGTACCATTCATGATTCCTCAGACACTGAAGTAGTCTATGTTCAAATTCCCTCCCTGACAGCGTTGTGGGTTAACCTACAGCTTGTGGACTGCAGCAGTTCAAGAAGGCAGCTCACTACCACCTTCTCAATGGCAACTAGGGATGAGCAATAAATGCTGGCCAGCCAACAATACCCATGCCCCCTGAATAAATAAAAAAAAAACTTGGCTAACTTTGACTGTTTTTTTGTTAACAGCAAGCTTACTCTCGTAATCTATCTTACTTTTCTTAATCAATCCCTTTGTTCCCTTTTGCTGAATTCTAAATGCTGCCACTCTTCAGGTCTGTATTTTTAACTAGCTAATTTTATGCCTCTTTCTTGAGTTGAAAATTATCTCTAATTTTCCATGTAAGCCATGGTTTTTACTATCTTTTTACATCAGACAGGAATGAACAATTGTTGCTGTTCATCCATGGGCTTTTTGAATGTTTGCCATTGCCCATTTCCTGTCATCCCATTTAAGTGATATTATCCAATCTATCATAGCTAATTTGCACCCCATACCATCATAATTTCTTCTATTTAAATTCAGCATATTGTCAAAAGGGGGAGTGAAAAGTCAGAAGTTGTTGTACATATTGGTGAAAATGGCATAGTTAGAGAAAAGGCTGAGGCTTTGCAGAGTGAAAATAGAAAGTTTAGGCAGAGGTTAAAAAGCAGACCCTCAAAGGTAGTAAACTCTGGTTTACTCCCTGTGCCAGATGCTGGTGACAGTCGGAATAGGAAGGTAGGGCTGATAAATGAGTGGCTGAAGAGATGGTAGGGGACCAAGAATTCTGATTTTTGGATTACTGGGACCTCTTTTGGGGAAGAACAGACCTGTTCGAAAGGGATGAGTTTGTCCTGAACTGAAGGGGGATGAATATCCTAGCAGAGAGATTTGCTAGTTCAATTTGGGAGCCTTTAAACTGGTAGGCAGGGCGAGTGAGGGAGTCTAAGTAATATAGAGACAAGAATAGAGAGACAGATGGGGATGGTTCTGAAGTTAAAGAGAGCAAGTTAATTAAAAAAGGCAGGGAAGACCAAGTCAGAGAGTGAAATGACTCTGATGAATTAAACTGCATTTATTTCAATGCAAGGGGCCTTACAAGTAAGGCAGATGAAGTCGGCGCATATATGGAAACATGGCAGTGGGGCAACATAGCTACAGCAGAAACGTGACTGAGGAAGGGATAGGACTGGTAGCTCAATGTTCTGCGGTTTAGATGCTATCAGAAAGATAGAAAGGGAGGCAAATGAGGAGGGAGAGTGGTGTTTTTGATTAGGGAAAACATTACTGCTGTACTTAGAATATTTCGGAGGGATCGTCCAGTGAAGCAGTTTGGGTGGAACTCAGAAATAAGAAGAGGATGATCACCTTGTACTGAAGGCCACCCCCCGCCAGTCGTCAGAAACCGTAGGGAAACCGAGGAGCACATGTAGAGAGATCTCAGATCTGTGTAAGAATAATAGGGCTGTAATAATAGGGGATTTTAACTTTCCGAACATAGACTGGGACTGCCAAATTGTTGAGGGCTTGGATGGAGAGAAATTTGTTCAACGTGTTCAAGAAAATTTTCTTTATCACTGTAGAGATGTGCCTACTAGAGAAGGAGCAAACCTTGACCTTCTCTTGGGAAATAAGGCAGGGCAAGTGACTGAAGTGTTAGTGGGAGAGCACTTTGGGACCAGTGATCATAATTTTATGGGTTTTGAAATAGTTATGGAAAGAGATAGGCCTAATATCAAAGATAAAGTCCCAAATTGGAATAAGGCAAATTTTTATGGTATGAGACAGGAGCTTTGAGAGTTGAGTGGAGTAGACTGTTTGCAGGTAAAGGGATGACTGGCAAGTGGGAAGCTTTCAGAAGTGAGACGACGAGAGTTCACAGATAGTAGGTTCCTGTTGGAGTGAGTGGTAAGGATAGGAAACAACGGATGACTAGCGATTGAGGCTGTGGTCAAGAATAAGAAGGAGGCATATGTTAGATATAGACAACTGGGTTCAAGTGAATCTCTTGTGTAGTATAAGGGGTGTAGGGGCATTCTTAAGAAGGAAATCAGAAGGGCAAAAAGGAGACATGAGATATCCTTGGCGGACAATTTTAAGGTTAATCCAATGATTAGCAAGTACAAGTACATTAAGAACGAAAGAGCAATGAGGGAGAGAATACGGCCCCTTAAAGATCAACATTGTCATTTATGTGTGGAACCACAGGAGATGGGAGAGATACTAAACGAGTATTTTGCATCAGATTTTACTGTGCAGAAGGACGTGGAGGCTAGGGAACTCGGGAAAATAAATGCTGTTGTCTTGAAAACAGTCCACATTACAGAAGAGGAGGTTCTGGAGGTCTTAAAAAAAGCAAAAGATGGATAAATCTCCGGGACCTGATCTAGTGTATCCCAGGAAAGTTAGGGAAGAAATTGCAGTGTCCTTTCAGGTAAGGCAAGGTGCTGGAGAACTGGAAGGTGGCGAATGTTATGTCTTTATTTAAGAAAGCCTCTAAGCAGAAGCCTGGCAACTACAGATTGGTGAGTCTGACATCAGTGGAGGGGATTCTGAGAGATAGGATTTACATGCATTTGGAGAGGCAAGGACTGATGACGGATAGTCAGCATGGCTTTGTGCATGGGAAATCAATTTTCACAAACTAGATTGATGTTTTTGAGGACATAACCAAAACGATTGAGGGCAGCATGATAGATGTTGTCGACACGTACTTTAGTAAAGTCTATAACAAGGTTCTACGTGGTAGACTGATTAATAAAGATTTATCACATGGGATTCAGGGAGACCTTGTCAATTGGACACAAAATTGGTTTGATGGTAGGAGACGGAGGGTGGTGGTGAAGGGTTGTTTTTCGGACTGGAGTCTTGTGACTAGCAGTGTTCTGCAGGCATCAGCGCTGGGTCCACTGTTTGTCATTTGTAGAAACGATTTGGTTGAGAACTTAGAAAGCATGATTAGTAAGTTTGCGGATTACACTAAAATTGGTGGTATAGTCAAGAGTGAAGAAGAGTTCTTGATCAGTTGGGGCAATGGGCTGAGGAGTGGCAGATGTAGTTTAATTTGGATAAATGCGGGATATTGAATTTTGGTGAAGTAAACAAGGGAAGGACTTAGACATTTAATGGCTGAGCCCTGGGTTGTGTTGTCGAATGGAGAGATGGAGTGGTTCAGGTACATAGTTCTTTAAAAGCTGCATCACAGACAGGGTGGATAAGAAGGTGCTGAGCATGCTTGCCTTCATTGCTGAGATCATTGTGTATGTTTTCAGGCTGTACAGGACATTGGTGAGGTCAATTTTGGAGAACTGTGTGTAGTTCGACAGTTCAGCCCTGCAATAGGAAGGATATTAAATTGGAGATGGTGCGGTCCTTTCCAGCTGTAACCTTCTCCACCTACTGTTACAAGGGGAATGGCTGAACTATTTGAATAATTAAACTAAAACTAAAGCTCCGATCTGTTATGACAGGAGTAGGGGTTTCCCTCTAATGATTAACCTCTGAAACATCTAGAAAAGCTCATCTTTTTCCTCGTAATAAAAATTGGGATTAAAAGAAAGAAAATTCCAGATATCCACTTTACAAGTAACAAGAAACAATTTATTTATTTAACCCAGCAATGAATAAATTAACAAAATTATGAACAAACCGACAATTCCCCCTGAGACTACTAGCTACTTCCTACCTGATCTAAATTCTACTGGAATGCTGTTTAAATAAAAACAAGTCCCACTAATATCGACCCAATTAATAAGAATCAATAAATTAAAGTTTAATCTCTCCACGTCCTCACAGACTGTCTTCTGAAATATTCTGCTGTCTCCACGCTCTTCACAAATGCCTTTCTTAGGTTAATTCTGCTGCCAGGAATGTTTTATCTCTATAATTTCTTCAATGAGGACTTGGATCTAAATTAATTAGATGGGCTTTCTCTGAGAGCTGAATGGTGCTAACTCTGGCAGGTGGCAGTTGTCTCTCCCTTTCAGGTGACAATTGGCTCTCTTCAATTTTCCAAATGCCCTTGTCTTATATACCTGCAATGACATAATCAAATCCTTATAATATGGTTGGTTTCAGGTTGCCAACACCATCAGATATAAATTCAATTGGCTTTCAGTTTCTAGATGCTTCATTTGAATTAATTGGCCAAGTTCAAACTCGTGGTCACAACATCAAAACAAGAGCCTGTGGAATTCATTACATTACTCTGTGGCACCCAGCTAGTTACTGCCTGCCAATTTGAAAAGGACCCATTAATTCCTACTCTGTGTTTCCTCTCTGCCAACCAGTTTCCTATCCATCTCAATATATTTCCCCCAATCCCATGTGCTTTAATCTTGCACATTAATCTCTTATATGGAGCCTTGTCAAATGCTTTCTGAAAGTCCAAATATACTACATTGACTGGCTCCCCCTTTTCAACTATCCCAGTTACGTCTTCACAGGATTCCATAAGACATAGGAGTGGAAGTAAGGTCATTCGGCCCATCGAGTCCATTCCGCCATTTAATCATGGCTGATGGGCATTTCAACTCCACTTACCCGCAGTCTCCCCGTAGCCCTTGATTCCTTGCGAGATCAAGAATTTATCAATCTCTGCCTTGAAGACATTCAACATCCCGGCCTCCACTGCGCTCCGTGGCAATGAATTCCACAGGCCCACCACTCTCTGGATGAAGAAATGTCTCCTCATTTCCGTTCTAAATTGACCCCCTCTAATTCTAAAGCTGTGCCCATGGGTCCTAGTCTCCCCACCTAACGGAAACAACTTCCCAGCGTCCACCCTTTCTAAGCCATGCATTATCTTGTAAGTTTCTATTAGATCTCCCCTCAACCTTCTAAACTCTAATGAATACAATCCCAGGATCCTCAGCAGTTCATCGTATGTTAGGCCTACCATTCCAGGGATCATCCGTGTGAATCTCCGCTGGACACGCTCCAGTGCCAGTATGTCCTTCCTGAGGTGTGGGGCCCAAAATTGGACACAGTATTCTGAATGGGGCCTAACTAGAGCTTTATAAAGTCTCAGAAGCACATCGCTGCTTTTATATTCCAACCCTCTTGAGATAAATGACAACATTCCATTCGCTTTCTTAATCACGGACTCAACCTGCAAGTTAACCTTTAGAGAATCCTGTACGAGCACTCCCAGATCCCTTTGTACTTCGGCTTTATGAATTTTCTCACTGTTCAGAAAATAATCCATGCCTGTATTCTTTTTTCCAAGGTGCAAGACCTCACATTTGCTCACATTGAATTTCAGCAGCCATTTCCTGGACCACTCTCCTAAACTGTCTAAATCATTCTGCAGCCTTCCCACCTCCTCCATACTACGTGCCTGTCCACCCAACTTCGTATCATCAGCAAACTTTGCCAGAATGCCCCCAGTCCCTTCATCCAGATCATTAATATATAAAGTGAACAGCTGCGGCCTGCGGGACACCACTTGTCACCGGTTGCCATTCCGAAAAAGAGCCTTTTATCCCAACTCTCTGCCTTCTGTCAGACAGCCAATCCTCAATCCATGCCAGTAACTCACCTCGAACACCATGGGCCCTCACCTTACTCAGCAGCCTCCCGTGAGGCACCTTATCAAAGGCCTTTTGGAAGTCTAGATAGATAACATCCACTGGGTTTCCCTGGTCTAACCTACTTGTTACCTCCTCAAAGAATTCTAACAGGTTTGTCAGACATGACCTCCCCTTACTAAATCCATGCTGACTTGTTCTAATCCGACCCTGCACTTCCAAGAATTTAGAAATCTCATCCTTAACGATAGATTCTAGAATTTTACCAACAACCGAGGTTAGGCTAATCGGCCTATAATTTTCCATCTTTTGCCTTGATCCTTTCTTAAACAAGGGGGTTACAACAGCAATTTTCCAATCTTTTGGGACTTCCCCTGACTCCAGTGACTTTTGAAAGATCACAACCAATGCCTCTGCTATTTCCTCAGCCACCTCCCTCAGAACTCTAGGATGCAGCCCGTCGGGGCCAGGAGATTTATCAATTTTTAGACCTTTTAGCTTTTCTCGCACTTTCTCTTTTGTAATGCCTACCATACTCAACTCTGTCCCCTGACTCTCCTTAATTGTTGGGATATTACTCATGTCTTCCACTGTGAAGACTGATGCAAAATACTTAAGTTCTTCAGCTATTTCCTTATCTCCCATCACTAGCCTTCCAGCATCAGTTTGGAGCGGCCCAATGTCTACTTTTGCCGCTCGTTTGTTTCTTATGTATTGAAAGAAACTTTTACTATCATTTCTAATATTACTGGCTAGCCTACCTTTGTATTTGATCCTCTCCTTCCTTATTTCGCTCTTTGTTGTCCTCTGTTTGTTCTTGTACCCTTCCCAATCTTCTGATTTCCCAGTGCTCTTGGCCACTATATAGGCTGTCTCTTTTTCTTTGATACATTTCCTGACTTCCTTTGTCAGCCACGGCTGTCTAATCCTCCCCCGGATAATCTTTCTTTTCTTTGGGATGAACCTCTGTATTGTGTCCTCAATTACACTCCGAAACTCCTGCCATTGTTGCTCTACTGTCTTCCCCGCTAGGTTCTGCTTCCAGTTGATTTTCGTCAGTTCCTCTCTCATGCCCCTGTAATTACCTTTATTTAACTGTAACACCATTACATCTGATTTTGCCTTCTCTCTTTCAAACCGCAGACTGAACTCCACCATATTATGATCGCTGCCTTCTAAGTGTTCCCTTACGTTAAGGTCTTTTATTAAGTCTGGCTCATTACATAGCACTAAGTCCAGAATAGCCTGCTCCCTTGTGGGCTCCATCACAAGCTGTTCCAAAAAGCCATCCTGTAGGCATTCCATGAATTCCCTTTCTTTGGATCCACTGGCAATATTATTCACTCAGTCCACCTGCATATTGAAGTCCCCCATGATCACCGTGACCTTGCCTTTCTGACATGCCCTATCTATTTCCTGGTGCATCTTGTACCCCTGGTCCTGACCACTGTTAGGAGGTCTGACATAACTCCCATTATGGTTTTTTTGCCTTTGTGGTTCCTCAACTCCACCCACACAGACTCCACATCATCCACCCTATGTCATTCAGTGCTATTGATTTGATTTCATTCTTAACTAACAAGGCAACCCCACCCCCTCTGCCCACCTCCCTGTCTTTTCAATAAGTTGTAAATCCTTGGATGTTTAACTGCCAGTCCTGAACCCCCTGCAACCATGTCTCTGTGATGCCTACCACATCATAATCGTGCAAGATGATTTGTGCCATTAATTCATCTACTTTGTTACGAATACTACGAGCATTTAGATAAAGTGCCTTAATGCTAACTTTCTTATCATTATTGGAAGTCATAAAATGTCCTAAGTTATCCTTCCTTTTTGCTGCATTCCTAGTCTGCCTCGAGCTTAAACCCACCTGCTCACATGTTATCCTGCTGCTTTTCTTTCCATTTAACTCCATACACCCTGTCGCTTTCCCTCCCCCCCCACCGACTCAGAAGTTTAAAGTCCTACTGACCACCCTATTTATTCTTTTCGCTAGAACACTGGTTCCAGATCGGTTCAGGTGGAGACCGTCCCAACGGTACAGATCCCCCCGGTTCCAAAACTGATGCCAATGCCCCATGAAATGGAAACCCTCTTTCCCACACCAATCCCTTAGCCACGTGTTTACTTCCCTAACTTTCTTATCCCTATGCCAATTGGCACATGGCTCGGGCAGTAATCCGGAGATTATGACCCTTGAGGACCTGTACTTCAATTTCTTTCCTAGTGCTTGATAATCCCTGAACAGGTCCTCTACCTTAGCTTTTCCTATGTCGTTAGTCCCAACGTGGACCACAACAACTGGATCCTCCCCCTCCAATATCTTTTCAAGCCGGTCGGAGATGTCCTGCACCCTGGCACCAGGCAGGCAACACACCATGCGGGACTCCCGATCCGGCCTGCATAGGATACTATCTGTCCCCCTAATTATAGAATCCCCTATAACAACTACTTGTCCTTTTGCTTCCCCCTCTTGAATGGCCTTCTGCACCATGGTGCCGTGGTCAGCTGGCTCATCCTGTCCACAGCCCTTTCCCTCATCCGTACAGGGAGCAAGAATCTCATACCTGTTGGACAAGGTCAAGGGCTGCGGCTCCTGCACTCCTGAACTCAAAATCCCCCTACCTGCCTCACTTACAGTCACACCCTGTTGTCCCCGAACACTTACTGAATTTGAATTTCTTAATCTACCAGGTGTGACTGCCTCCTGAAACAAAGTGTCCAGGTAACTCTCCCCCTCCCGGATGTGCCGCAGAGTTTGAAGCTCAGATTCCAGATCATTAATTCTGATCCGGAGTTCTTCCAGCAACCAACACTTGCTGCAGATGTGGGCGCTGCCTTTCACAATGGGATCAGCCAGCTCCCACATCATACAGCTACAGCACATCACCTGTCCAGCCATAACTACTTATTTAATTAACTTTTACAATTTATGTATTAGATAATTCCTAGTACTTCTCTGCTACGGTCTTATTCAATTAACCAATTAAACTTCTAATCAATCTCACGATACACAAGAAATATAAATTGAAAAGCCTTACCTTAACAACACACGAGTGTCCTTCTTGGTTAGAGCTCCCGCTCTTCCTGCTGCTGGAACAGAAATGGAGGGCTCCGCTGGTCGAGATAAGGATTTTTTAAATCTTAAAGCGGTGACTCACCTTTCCTGTAGGCCCCGATTGACGTTCCCGCTCTTCCTGCTGCAAGTCTGTGGACTCTTAATTAGGTTAGAGGAGGAGGGTGAGAGGGAGGCCCTACTGTGTAGGACCTGGGGCTTAGAACACACCTACTTAAAAAGGACCACTGGCTTCGAGGTAAGTGCTTAAATAGCAAAACACTTACCTTCCCCACAGCCTCTCCGCTCCAACCTCGCTTCCGCCCAGCTCCTGCCGCTCTCTGCTGTAAAAAAGGACCACTGGCTTTGAGGTAGGTGCTTAAATAGCAAAACACTTAACTTCCAACACATTTGTCAAGCATGATTTCCCCTTCATAAATCCATGCTGCCTGTCTGATCCTGCCAGTGCATCCTAAATGCTCTGCTATGAAATCCTTAACAATAGATCCGGGAATCTTCCCTACTATTGATGTTAGGCTCACCTGTCTGTAATTCCCTGTTTTCTCTCTACCACCCTTTTTGAATATTGGAGTGACATTAGCCACCCTCCAATCTGCAGGGATTGTTCCAGAGTCTATAGAATCCTGGAAGATGACTGCCAATGCATCCACTATTTCTAGAGCTACTCCCTTAAGTACTCTGGGATATAGATTATCAAGTCCTAGGGATTAATTAGCCTTCAATCCCAACAATTTTCCCAGCACCATTTCTCTGTTAATATTGATCTCCTTCAGTTGTTCCCTCTCACTAAATCTTGCATCCTCCAACAATTTTTAAGTATGTGTTCAGTTCCTCAGCCATTTCTTTGTCCCCTATTATACATTACCCCATTCCTGTCTGTAGGGGACCTACAGTTTGTCTTTGCCAATCTCTCTCTCTTCATGAACCTGTAGAAACTCTTAGCGTCAGTCTTTATGTTCCCTGCAAGCTTACTTTTGTACTCCATTTTCCCCTTCTTAATCAATCCCTTGGTCCTTTTTGCTGAATTATAAATTGCTCCCAATCATCACATATATTATTTTTCTTGGCCTATCAGTATGCTTCTTCCTTGGATCAGATACAATCTCTAATTTCCTTTGTAAGACGTGGATTGGCCCTCTTACCCATTTTGCTTTTGTGACAGACAGGAATAAATAGTTGCTGCAGTTCCCTAATGCGTCCCTTGAACGTTGGCCATTGCCTATCCACACAACACCAGATGATAGTCCAACAGATTTATTTAAACTCGCAGACACTGAAATTTTTTTTTAAAAAGGCACAACCCTCGGAAAGGAACCACACATTTTAGCTTCCTGCCTTCGACTTCACAGTTACTGTACCCAGCTTGGTTACACTATATGTTCTGTGTGCCTCCCTCCGCTTCACCTGACAAGGGAGCAGTGCTACAAAAGCTTGTGATTTTAAATAAATCTGTTGGACTATAACCTGGTGTTGTGTGACTTTTAACTTTGTCTAACCTCCGCCAGTAGAGTTTAATTACTCTTAGTTACACAAGTTTTGACTATCAGGTAGCCTTGAGAATAACGTTACTCCATCCAACTTGCAAGAATACAATTATCACCAAAAGGGCATGATCCTGCAGAACTTCTTTCACTTCATTCACAAGAGCCCTGAAAAGCATAGCTTCCCCTTCAGTCGACCACTCAATAACACCCCATATGTCGTATGGTTGAGTCTGCTGAAAAAAAACTCCCAGATCCTCAGTTGGTCTGCACTGCTGAAATACACAGCTTCACAGCCAGTGAGTCAACCATGACCCAGCCACCTGCTGTTCGCTATTTTTTCACCAATCAGGACCACTCATCCAGAAACCTGGACTTGGTTTCTGTTTTAAACAACATCAGGTTCTGAGGAAGGGTGACTCAACCTGAAACATTAAGACCGATTTCTCTTCACGGATGATGCCAGACCTGCTGAGCTTTTCCAGCAAGTTCTGTTTTTGTTTCTTGTTTACAGCATCCACGATTCTTTTGGTTTCTGTTCTAGTAGATGACAATGCAGACCAAGTCATGGCTCACAAATGATGGATTTCATCACAGTAGAACATGGCATTTGGGCTGTGTTATCAGACTCTTCGTATTGAGTTTGAATCACAGGTCAGCCATGATCTTATTGATGGAACAGGCAGATTTCATGGTTGTCAAAAGCATAACACTGCATGAAAACAAGCAGACTTCGAGTTTACTGCTTTCCAATCAACCTCAACAGGCACTACCCTAAACCAATACGCAGGCAGTCCCCAGGTTGTGAACAGGTTCTGTTCTGGAGTTTGTTCGCCAACTGACTTGTACGCAAGTCAACACAATGCAGGACATTATGAAGTAGCCTTTTGTAAGTACAGGAAATGTTTGTATTTCAGGTCTTTAAAATTACATTCCTGAGTGATATCGCATACATAAGTCAGGGTCCCCCTATAGGTTATGGTTTTTTGATGTGGGCATCGCTGGCTAGGCCACCATTCATTATCAATCCCTAGCTGCCCTTGAGAAGGTGATGGTAAGCTGCTTTCTTGACCCACTGCAGTCCATGTTCTATAGGTAGATCCCCAATGCTGTTAGGGAGGGTGTTTCAGAATTTTCATTCAACAACACAGAAGGAATTGCAACATATTACCAGAGACTGATTGCAAAGTCGTAAGCTGGAATGGCCCACCTGCTTTCACCAAGCCTTGATCTTTTGACTTAGCAGCATAACCACTATGTTTAGCTGAAGTTACAAGTCCTTCACATAAAAGCTTCACCCCAGCTTGTCATTTCTTCTCCTGATCTTGGATTTTGTATCTTTCTTTGTTTCTCATTATTTACTGCTTTGCTATTTTCAGTAAAAATAGATACTCTGCCTGTTTATTTTTCATTATCTTCATCATTGTTGTTCTGTTGGTATATTGATGTTTCCATGCTTCACTTGTGAAAAGGCCTAAGGACTTGCTTCACTTTTTAAACCTCTAAGTTGTCTGTCATGGCATTGCTTCGACAAAATAAGCCAGAGTGGCTGTCACCTATTTTGTTGAGTTGAAACCGGCACAATGTGTGTCCATGTTCTTTCTGTCTGCAGAGAGCTGGGCCCTGCATATTAATATATGTAGCTTCCAGTGCCTGAAAATATGCCACATTGCAAACCTGACTGACAATCCCAGATTGGTTGACAGCAAATTCTATGAATATTCAGGATTCAAATTGTTTCTTTACTGTACAGAACTTGAGTATTGTTGAAAAATTACGCATTTTCTCAAAACTATTTATCTTGTATACTTCCATGAGTTCAAGGCAAAAAGCTTTGACACAATTCAGAAATACTCAGGATTATTTAGTAAATGTTGCCCAGTTGTCCATCTTAGGTTGGAAGTCACACAACACCAGGTTATAATCCAACAGGTTTATTTGCAATCGCAAACTTTTAGAGCGCTGCTGCTTCATCAAATGGAGTCTTCGCTGACAAAGGAGCAGTGCTCCGAAATCTTGTGATTTCAGATAAACATGTTGGACTATAACCTGGTATCATGTGATTTCTGACTTTGTCCACTCTGATCCAACTCTGGCACCTCTACATCACATCTAATGTTGGACATTGTGGGTTTTGCAGGCATACCTTACTGCCTGTCCTAAGAAAACTAAAAATCTTGGCAGGTAACTGTCAGTCATCATTAACTGGTTGGGTGTCTCTACATCTACCAATTAGAGCCCACTTGTCAGCTACTCAGCACTGTTCTCATAATGTCCATTTGTACCTTAAAAGTACCTTTAGTTTGGTATTTCTGCAAATTCTCCTGATGAGTGCAAGATGGAAAGCATCAACAAAATGTGTCTTTTTTTTCAGCAATACTCAGATTATCTACAACCAAATGACTAAAATTATAAAGTCTGACGTGCAGTTGACATGTGCTCCATCCAAGATGTGCAAAATATACAACAACTTTTCATAAATTCTTACTTCATAGGAATTGTTTATGGTCCAATGACTCTCGAACTTGGAGGCCATGTTAATATCACCTGTGAGAAAACAGGGTACAGTGCAATTATCGAATTCAAATTGAAGGTTAGTTATTTGTTCCTTTTCCTGTACTTCAGCTTAATTTTGGAATGTAGCTTCCAATTCTGTGGCCTTTGATGGGAACATCAATGAGCAAACTAATTTTCTGGTTAGAAATAAGAAAAGGAATTGAAACATGATTTCATTACTCTCATTCTTTGGGCGGGAAGCCAGGCCACGCAAAAAATTAATGTTAACATTATTGTCAGCAAAACCTTTGCACTTGCAATGCATAGTTGTTCCATTTGATCATCGGGTGTGAGTTTGTAAACATGCTTCCCGAAATTTGTTTCAGATGTTTTGGTCAAACTGTTTGAGAGATAGCGGATGCTTCTCTCTAAAACTGAAAGAATAATTGGAAGATTGTGTTTTCCAAGAATACTTTTTATGCAATTTTTGAGATTCTAAATTTTTTTTAAAATGCCTAGATGAAATCCGATTCCTGAAATAAGTAAAGGGGTTTTAATTTAGGAATCGATGAAGTGGCGTATGGAAGATTTGGAACGGTTACCAAACAAATGAATGGTTATCACCTGTCTAAAACATTGTTTTTAATTGAACTTCATACGAAAAGATTATTTTTCAAAAAAAATTGAGGAAATTAAATTAATTTTAAAATAGCATAGTGACATTAGACACTTAATTTAAGGTAACCATGTATATAATTATACGAAAGGGAATTATTTTCTGACAGGAAGTTAATGATCTTTAAAAATAAAAGGTGGATGTGTGTGCAAAACGTGGGTCTAGCAGCATTTGTCGACAGAGAAACAGTGAACGTTTCGAGTTGCGTTACTCTCCATTGACATCTTTGCTGAGAAACAATTGTTTATCTGGATGAGTTGTCCAGCAAACAGACGAGCCAATGTACAGAAATCATCATTTCTAACGTCTTGTGCTTCATTTGGAAATTAAACAAAGTTTGACCTTAATTTGGGTTTCTATGTACCAGTAGTTGTACAGTAAATGTTAAAACCCAAAAACTATTGTTCCAAAATGGTTCTTGCAGTTTAATCTAATTGATAATTTGCTTGCCTCTTGTGAATGAAATTGACAACTCCCTTGCGTTTGCTGTACAGATGTTTTCAAGACAAGGATTTGATAGTTAAACTTTCCTTTCTTGTGGAGTTCATGACTATACTTTCCCGTGTGGTGAGTTCCTAACCTCTGCAGGTGTAATGAGAAAAGCTAAAGTGACTGAATTTGGGGCTTTCACCAGAAAATCATTGGCGATGTCTTGTGATCCAAAACATAAAGTCAAAGGATTAAACAGTAAATCATTTTTGTGCTGGAGCTCAACACTACAAAAATTAACTGGGTAATTTTATCAGAGATAGTAGGAACTGCAGATGCTGGAGAATCTGAGATAACAAGGTGTAGAGCTGGATGAACACAGCAGGCCAGGCAGCATCAGAGGAGCAGGAA
>JAHRHZ010000020.1:242258-264325 GCA_024137785.1 Ginglymostoma cirratum | reverse complement strand
TCAGAAAAGATTTTCTGAAGAAAGGTCTAGGCCCGAAACGTCAGCTTTCCTGCTCCTCTGATGCTGCCTGGCCTGCTGTGTTCATCCAGCTCTGCACCTTGTTATCTCTGGGTAATTTTATATTAGTTTTAACTGAAAACTGTCTGCACACCAAAACATTGTAATGTTATTCTTGTCTTTTCTCACATCTAATGCTGTATTGTCAATAATTGTCATGCACCCAGCCATTTTTAGGCAACAGCAACAATGTTAACCAAATATTTGGAAAACTCAAGTTGGGATCGGAGGTTTTGGCAACTCTGGAAGGACACTGGGTGAGTAGTGTGTCATCTTTTTGAGAACATTATTGAGTGGTGAAGATTTCATCCATTTTGAAATATATAATTGAAAAATAATCTAATATGGACTGCTACTGGGAGAAGGGGTGGCAGAGTCACTGGACAAACATTTCAGAGCACCAGGCTAATATTCTGGGGATATGGGTTTAAAAATTACCATGGCAGATACTAAAGTTTGAATTAAATTAACAGCTGGAATTAAAATGTTATCTCAGGGTGACTACAAAACCATTGTTGATTGTCTTAAAAACCTACTGGGTTCACTAAGAGCATAGTAGGCCATTGAACACGTTGTGTCTGCACCACTATTTAATGAGGTCATGGCTGATCTGATAATCCTGAACTCCACTTTGCTGACATTTCTCCACGATCCTTGATTTCCTTACCGATTAAAAATCTGTCCACTGTTGTTGTAAATATATTTACCAGCCCAGCCGTAACAGGCCTCTGCAGTAAGGTATTCCACAGATTCACCACTCTTTTAGAGAAGATATTCCTCTTCATCTCTGACTTAAATTGGCGATCCCTTATTTTTAAACATTGATCCCTTGTTCTAGATTCTCCCACGAGAGGAAACCTCAAAAGAATTCTCACAGGGTGACGCAAACTAGATACAAGGAGGATGTTTTCTGTGACTCTGTAGTCTAGAACTGGGGCCACAGTCTCAGAATATTGATTAATTGATTGTCACTTGTACAAATTACAGTGAAAAGCTTTGTTTCCGAGCAGTACAGGCAGATGATAGTAATAAGGATGTACAGATGTAAAAGACTCAGACAGAAGCATACAGGGTTATATAGCACGGAGCATGCTCTAGGCAAGATCAGTGTTAGCAAGATCAGCATTATTTGAGGCTAGAGAGTCCATTCATCAGTCTAATAATGGCCAGGAAGAAGCTGTACCTGCACCTGCACCTGCGTGTGTTCAAGCTTTATATCTTCTATCTGATGGAAGAGGCTGTCCGAGATCATTACCGGGACGTGATGGGTCTTTGATGTTGGCAGCCTTTCTGCAGTAGCGAGCCATGTAAATGGAGTCCATGGATGGAAGGTTGGCTTCCGTGATGGTCTGGGTTGTGCACACCACCTTCCGTAGTTTCTTATGGTCCTGGGCAGAGCAGTTGCCATTATGCACCCGGGCAGTGTGCTTTCAATGGTGCATCTGTAGAAGGTGGTTGGTGTTTTATGGACATTCCAACTTTCCTGAGCTGCCTGAGGAAGAAGAGGTGTTGTTGTGCCTTCTTGACTGTTGCATCTACATGGGAAGCCCAGGACGTATTGTCGGTTATCGTCACTCCTAGAAACTTGACGCCGTCCACCCTCCCAACCTCAGTTCTCTCAATGATCAAGTCTTTAGTTTTGCCGACGTTGACAGAGATTGTTCTCATTGCACCACATCACCAAGCCCTCTATCTCCCTTCTGTATTTTGACTTGTGGTTGTTAGATATCCATCCTTTGTCCGCAAACTTGTAGTTGGCATTCATTTGGAATTTGGAAACACAGTCTAGGGTGTACAGGGAGTACAGTAGGGGGCTGAGGATGCATCCGTGGTGGGGGTCTGCAGTGTTGAGTGTTACTGTGCATGCTGTTTAGGACTGAGATGAGGAAACATTTCTTCACTCAGAGGGTGGTAAACCTGTGGATTTTGCTACCGTAGAAGACTGTGGAGACCAGATCACTGATAATATTCAAGAAAGACTTTGAGAAATGTTGAGATTTTGGAAACACTGAGGGCTACGGAGAGAAAACTCAAAGAAACACAAGTTTAACCCGTGCAACCTTGGTGAAACTTCCCACTCATTGCATATTTTAGTCTTGTAAACTTACTGTGAACTGCTTCCAATGCATTTACACGCTTTCACAAATATGTAGAGACACTGAAGCATAATCTGCCGACATGTGCAGTCAAATACCTTCACAATAAATGATAACATTGTGTTAGCTTTCTTAATTGGCTGTTCTTGCTGACCACCCCCAGAACCACCCATAGTAGTAGCGCAATCTCTGAAACAAATTGATATAAAGTCTGATTAAAAACCTAATAAACCTTAAAAGAAGAATCGTGGAAAAAAAATCAAGGAAGAGAAAAAAATACTGTCAAATAAACTTGAAGTTTTTGTTAAGTTTTAAACATTGCATTGCATATTTAAAAATAAAATTGAAGGTGAGCATGCACCATCAGAATTTATCAGACAGTTGATCTCAGTAGACACTCTCTTCTTCATTAATTGCTGTATCTGCTCTCAAACCGTTTGTGATTGAAGCACAAAGACAGCAGATTTCTCTGTATCTCTCCCAACATTAGATAATGTGTTTCTTTTTATTCTTTGTGTCAAAATGATCATTTCAGTTTCCCTCATCATATCTACTTACTGGATCTTTGTCTGCTCAGTAGATCTGTCTGTATCCTTCTGTGGCCTCCATTCTGAACCACCTTTGTGTCATCAGCAAGTTTAGAAACCTTTTGTCCCTTTATCCAACTCTTTTACATAAACTGTAAACAGTTGAGACCCTGTTATAATTTCTTGGATAATAGTTTCAGATATTATTCCTAAACAAGCTGTTAAACTAATTCTTCTAAATTTTCCTGTTTTCTGCCTCCCTCCCTTTTGGAGTAATGTATTACATTTGCTATTTTCCATTCCATTGGAAAATTAAAGGCAGTTTGTCAGCAATCTCAGTAGTCACTTCTTTTAAGAACCCAGAATGAAGAACTGGCAGCAAAGTGATGCACAGTTGGAAGGAAGTTGCCTTGGGAGTCTTCAGTGTTGACTCCAAATTCCATGAGGTCTCATTGGCATCAAAGCAAACATAAGCAAAGAAACCCGTTGATGACCACCTATTTGTTGCCCCCCCCTCCCCCTCATCAGCTGATGAATGGCCAGTGCCAAGGTCACTCAGCTCCTGACCTCATTACAGCCTTGATTAACATGAACGAAAGAGCTAATTCCAGAGATGAAGTGAGAGTGACAGTCATAGAATCATACAGCACAGAAACAGACCCTTTGGTCCAATTCATCCACGCCGACCAAATATCCTAAATCGATCTAGTCCCATTTTCCAGCATTTGGCCCATATCCCTCGAAACCCTCCCTATTCATGCATTCATCCAGATGCCTTTTTAAATGTTGTAAACATACCAGCCTCCACCACTTCCTCTAGCAGCTCGTTCCGTACGCGCACATTCCTATGCGTGAGAAGGTTGCTCCTCCAGTCCCTTTCAAATCTTCCCTGTCACCTTAAACCTTTGCCCTCTAATTTTGGACTCCCCCACCCTGGGGGAAAAGACCTCGTGTATTTACCCTATCCATGCCCCTCGTGATTTAATAAACCTCTATAAGGCGAGTGGTATTGTCGTTGGACTATTAATCCAGAGCCCCAGATAATGTTCTGGGGACCCGGGTTCATATTCTGCCACAGCAAATGGTGGAATTTAAATTCAATAGATATCTAGAATTAAGAATCTAATGATGACCATGATTGCAATGCATTGTTGATTGTCATAAAAACCCATGTTCACTAATGTCCTTGAGGGAGGGAAACTGCCATCCTCACCTGGTCTGGCCTACATGTGACTCTGGACCCACAGCAAGGTGGTTGACTCTGAACGGCCATCTGGGCAATTAGGGATGTGCAATAAATGCTGTCAACCCAGCAACGCCCCCGTCCCCTTTATGAATAATTTTAAAAAAGCCTCCTTTTAATAATAATAAAAAAAAGCTTCTGATGCTCCAGGGTAAAAAGCCACAGCCTATCAACCCAAGGGTAGCATGGTGGCTCAGTGGTTGGCACTTCTGCCTCACAGCGCCAGAGACCCGGCTTCAATTCGAACCTTATGCAACTGTCTGTGTGGAATTTGCACATTCTCCCTCCAAGGGCTCCAGTTTCCTCCCATAGTCCAAAGATGTGCAAGGGGCGTGCGAGGTGGGTTAGTCTGGGTGGGATGCTGTTCAGAGGGCCAGTGTGGACTCTGAGCTGAATTACCTGCTTCCATACTATAGGGAATCTATGTTTCTATTCAGCCTTTCCCTGTAGCTCCAACCCTTCAATCCTGGCAAAATTCTTGTAAATCTTTTCTGAACCTTTTCAAGTTTAACAACATCTTTCCTTGATGTCAAGGCCACTGTTGACTGACTATGGCATCAAGGAACCCTAGAAAAACTGGAGCCAGTGGGAGTCCAAGGGGTGGGTACGCTTGGTTGGCACACAGATGTTGATATACTCCTTTGGTGCAGGTGAGACTTGAGCACTCTCCTTCTGACTGAGAGCTAAGAATGCTACCATGATCCCACAAGAGCCCTGGAGCTCCTCAGGGTGGTGTCCCAGGCCCACCCATCTTCAGCTGCTTCATAAATGACCTTCCCTCTATCATAAGGTCAGAATAGGGATGTTCACTACTAATTACACAAAGTTCATCACCATTCATGACTCTGCTGATACTGAAGCAGTCCATGTGCAAGTGCAGCAAGGCTTGGGCTGAAAAGTAGCAAATTACGTTTGTACCTCTCAAGCGCCAGGTAATGACTGTCTCCGATGAGAGACAATCAAATCACAGCCCCTTGACATTCAATGGTGTTACCATCACTGAATGCCCCATTATCTACATTCTGGGGATTACCACTGACCAGAAAAACTAGACCAATCAAATCACTACTTTGGTTACAAGTAGGTCAGAGGCTAGGAATCCTGCAGCAAATAACTAACCTTGTGACTCTCCGAAGGCCTGTCGACCATCTATAAGGCATAAGTGAGGAATGTGCTGGAACACTCTGATGAGTGCATCTTCAACAATACTCAAGCTCGATACCATCCAGAACACAGCAGCCCACTTGATTGGCACCACATCCACACGGCTTTTTAGACAGCACCCTCCAAACCCATAACCACCTACAATGGGAAGGACAAGGGCAGCAGATTCTTGGGAACACCACCACCTGCAAGTTCCCCTCCAAGACTCTCACCATCCTGACTTGGAAATTTTTAACTGTTCCTTCAGTGTCATTGGGTCAAAATCCTGGAAATTCCTACCTCACAACACTGGGGGTACCTTCAGCATTTGGACTGCAACAGTCGAAGAAGACAGTTCACCACCTTTTTCACAAGGGCAACTAGAGATTGGCAATTGGAAATTAATGCTGGCCTGGCTAGTGATGCCCACATCTCATCTGTGAATAACAAACAGTATAAGCTGTAGTCACCTGCTGCACAGTCCTTGTGGAGACAACCACCCACCATCATGTTGAGGGTGTTTTTTATTGTGTTGTGTAGCACTGTGCTCTGGTAAATAGGACAGATTTCAAAAATCTCAAAACCAAGCGTTCATGAGACTTGAAAGGGTTCAGAAAAGATTTACAAGGACGTTGTCAGGGTTGGAGGGTTTGAGCTCTTGGAAGAGGCTGAATAGGCTGGGGTAGTTTTCCCTGGAGTGCCGGAGGCTGAGGGGAGACCTTAGAAGTTTATAAAATCACGAGGAGCATGGATAAGTCAAATAGACAAGGTCTTTTCCCGGGGGGGGGGGGGGGGTGGGGAGTCCAAAACTAGAGGGCATATGTTTAATATGAGAGGGGAAAAATATGAAACGGACCTGAGGGGCAACTTTTTCATGCAGATGGTGGTGCGTGTATGGAATGAGGACGTGGTGGAGGCTGGTGCAATTACAAACATTTAAATGGCATCTGAATGGGTAGATGAATAGGAAGCGTTTAGAGGGGTATGGGACCAAATGCTGGCAAACGGGACTAGATTAGTTTTGGATATTGGTCGGCATGGATGAGTTGGACCGAAGGGTCTGTTCTCATTCTGTACATCTGTATGACTCTCTGAAGCAGAGTTGGCCACGAGCAGCTGCTATATTGTTCTGAGGAAGGGTCACCGGACCCAAAGCGTTAAAGAACAAAGAACAAAGAAAATTACAGCACAGGAACAGGCCCTTCGGCCCTCCAAGCCTGCGCCGATCGAGATCTTCTGTCTAAACTGGTCATCTATTTTCTAAGGGTCTGTATGCCTTTGCTCCCTGTCCATCCATGTACCTGTCCAGGTACATCTTAAAAGACACTAACGTGTCTGCGTCCACCACCTCCGCTGGCAACGTGTTCCAGGCATCCACCACCCTCTGCGGAAAGAACTTTCCACGCATTTCTCCCGTAAACTTTCCTCCTGTCACTTTGAACTCATGACCCCTAGTAATTGAGTCCCCCAGTCTGGGAAAAAGCTTCTTGCTATCCACCTTGTCTATACCCTTCATGATTTTGTAGACCTCAATCAGGTCCCCCCTCAATCTCCGTCTTTCTAATGAAAATAATCCTAGTCTACTCAACCTTTCTTCGTAGCTAGCGCCCTCGATACCAGGCAACATCCTGGTGAACCTCCTCTGCACTGTCTCCAAAGCATCCACATCCTTTTGGTAATGTGGCGACCAGAACTGTACGCAGTATTCCAAATGTGGTCGAACCAAAGTCCCATACAACTGTAACATGACCTGCCAACTCTTGTACTCAATACCCCGTCCGATGATGGAAAGCATGCCGTATGCCTTCTTGACCACTCTATCCACCTGCGTTGCCACCTTCAGGGTACAATGGACCAGATCTCTCTGTACATCAGTTTTCCCCTGATTTTAATTCACAGATGCTGAGCTTTTCCAGCAACTTCTGTTTTTGTTGCTGCTGTATTGTATTTACCCAAAATATGCTCAGAAATCAATACAAGTTCGAGGAAGAATGCACAAGGGAAAGTCAGAAGCTGCTGCAGATATACTAGTTGGGGTACTGGAGCGGGAGCTGGATGAACTTCGGATTATTCGGGAAACAGAGTTCTGTGATAGATAAGAGTTTCAGGGAAGTAGTCACTCCTCAGCACGAAGAAAGCTGGGTAACTGTTAGAAGGGGGCAAAAGCAGTCAGTGCAGGGATCCCCTGTGGTCGTTCCCCTGAAAAACAAGTATATTGTTTTGGATACTGTTGTGGGTGGGGGACTTACCAGGGGCATGCACTGGGGTGCAGGTCTCTGGCACAGAGTCTGTCCCTCTTGCACGAGGGAAGCCGGGAAAGGAGGAGAGTGTTAGTCATTGGGAACTCAACACGCCCTCACTACTCTCTGAGTGAAGAATCTACCTCTGACATCGGTCCTATATCTATCACCCCTCAATTTAAAGCTACGTCCCCTCGGGCTAGCCGTCACCATCTGAGGAAAAAGGCTCTCACTGTCCACCCTATCTAATCCTCTGATCATCTTGTATGTCTCTATTAAGTCACCTCTTAACCTTCTTCTCTCCAACGAAAACAGCCTCAAGTCCCTCAGCCTTTCCTCATAAGACCTTGCCTCCATACCAGGCAACATCCTGGTAAATCTCCTCTGCACCCTTTCCAATGCTTCCACATCCTTCCTATAATGCGGCGACCAGGACAAAGCTAAGAGATCCCACAACCAGTATTCAGATCTAGGCTCTTCAGCCCTGCTATATCAGAGTTATGAATCATTGTGGACAATTAAACAACTCACTGAAGGCTCCTCAACGAAGGGAGAGCCTAGCACTTTGATGCAAAAGGCAAGGCTGAAGTGTTTGCATCCATTATCAGTCAGAAGTGTTGAGTGGATGATCCACCTCAGCCACTCCCAAGGTTTCCAACATCACAAATGCCAATCTTCAGCCAATTCAGTTTAACTGCACATGGCATCAAGAAACAGCTAATATTGCGAAGGCTATGGGCCCTGACAGTATTCTGGCAAAGATAATAAAGACTTACACTTCAGAACAAGCCATGCATCTCACCCAGCTCTTCCAGTGCAGACGCAACACTGGCACCTACCCAGCAATGTAGAAAATTGCCCAGGTATGTCCTGTGCACAAAAGGCAAGACAAGTCCAACCTGACTGATTATCACCTCTTCAGTCTGTTCTCAGTGATAGGAGGAGTTATCAGTTTCACTTAAAAAAAAACTTGCTGACAGATACTTGCGAAATGTCGAATCCAGGGGAGAAATCTCTGCTGGTTGGAATCATGCCTATAACTAGGAAAGATGGTTTTGGTTAGAAGTGAATCATCTCAGCCTGAGGACATCTGCATGAATTCCAGCCATCTTGATCTTCCCTCGATCATAATGTCAGAAGTGGAGATGTTTGCTGATGACTGTACATTGTTCAGCACCATTTAAAACTCCTCAGACACTGAAGTAGTCGGTGTCCAAATGCAGCAAGACCTGAACAATGTTCAGGTTTGTATTGTTAAGTGGAAAGTAACTTTTCAGCCACATAATTGCTGGTCAATGACCTTCAACAAGAGAGAATCTAATCATCATCCTTGACTTTCAAGGACATCACCATCCCTGAATCCTGCACTGTCGACATCTGAGTGTTAGAATTTACCAGAAACTGAACTGGACTAGCCACATAAATATTGTAACAAGCGGTCAGGGGCTAGGAATTCTGTGGTGAGTAATTTACTCCTAAAAGTTTGTCCACCATCTACAAGGCACAAATCAAGAGTGTGATGGAATATTCTTAACTTGTCTGGATGAATCCAGCTCCAACAATAGTCAAGCTACCTAACTCCTTCCAGCACAGAGAAACCTGCTTGATTGGCATCCCATCTAACACCTTCAACAATTATTCCCTCACCACTGGCATAGCAATGTGTACCTTCTACAGCCTGCAGTAGCTCACTGAGGTTCCCTAGACTGCACCTTGAAACCCCACTGCCATTACCATCAAGAAAACTAAGGGTAGCAGATACAAGGGAACGCCAAGGAGAACAAGGCAAGTTCTCCTCCAAGCCACTCACCATCCTGACATTAAACTATATCAGTGTGCCTGGGTCAAATTTCTGCAACTTCCTGCCTAACAACACTGTGTATAACTACACCAAATAGACTGCAGCAGTTCACCTTCTCAAAGGCAGTTGGGGATGGATAATAAAAGGTGGCCCAGCCAGCAACACACTCATCCCATGGAATGATTTCATTCTAAGACAGTATTAGCAAATAAATATTTTGGAGACAGACTCATTTCTTTTAATTCATCATTTTAAAGATTTAAATGATGTTATAATTACAGGTAATTTTTTTTCTGCTTTTTAACAATTTGTAGGATGGTGAAGTAGTGATTAATGACAAAAAGACTGGTGTATCAGAAGTGTTCTGGAACCCCACACCTGAAATCCGACAGCAGAGACTAACCAGGTACACTGTGCTATTTGATGAGCAGGAGGACATGGAGTCAGCAAGGTAAGCCATTCCTTCCATACCCCATTTCAGTTTATCTTAGCAGAAAGTTTTCGTTAAGATTCAAAATAACCAACTGAACTGCTTTGGTTTTGATCTGATCTGATTAGATCTTTGAATCTAATGCTGCATCTAATCTACAGCAACCATTATCATTCCTTCCAGCCGTCATAGTAAGAACACAAGAAATAAGAATGGCTCCTCAAGCCTGTTAGAACATTCAGTAAAATCATGCTTGATCTGACTGTGACCGCAATTATATTTTACTGCCTGACATCCACTCCTCGACTCACTTGCAGCAACTTGGCTAACTCAGCCTTGAACCCATTCAGAGAACCTCCACTGTTACCTGAGGAAGAGAATGCCAAAGATTGAAGACTCTGAGATAAGAAACTTTCCCCAATCTCCATATTACAGGACCAATCCTTTGAGCTGGATTTTCCAAGGCACAAGGAATGGGCCTTGCTCAAGATGGGAAACTCGTGTCCCTCCCCCACCACCTCCTGTCCTCATTGATTACATCTTGTTATTTTTCACCTAATCATGAGGCCCCACTCTGGATACACAAAAAGACTGTAGACCGAACTATTTGGAATAATAACAAATAATGGCTAATAGGGGATGTGGTGACATAATGGTAATGTGTTGGGCAAATAATTCAGAACCCGTGTTCTGAGGATATGGGTTCAAATCTCACCAGGTGGAATTTGAATTAAGTAATAAACACGTGGAATAAAAATCTAATAAGTCTAATGGCAATCATGTAACTACAGTCGATTGGTCTAAAAACCCATCTGATTCATTAATGTCCTTTCAGGAAGGAAATCTACCATCCTTACCTGTTTTGGTCTACTTGTGACTACAGATCCACAGAAATGTGCAATTGACTCTTAACAATTAGGGGTGGTCAATAAATGCTGGCCGAGCTGGTGATGCCCACCTATCAACAAATAATAAAGAAAAATCTGAAGTACCTTTCTTCTGTTCACAAGTCACTAAGCTGTGCTTGAGTTTGAAAGCTTAGAACTGCTCTGCTTGAAATACAATTCAATTTTTCTATTGTGTGAGCTATTTGATACTTGGAAATGCAACGCCTTCCATACATTATAAATTAATGCTAGGAAAAAGAACTGAAGAACGATACGACTTGTTTAAAACATACAATTGTCCTTTTCAAATAAAAAAAAGGTAATGGCATGTAAGTACTTCATGATATTAACAGGGAAAGAAATGGGAGATGAAGATAAACAACTTACACTGGTTAAAGGTTCTAGAACCAAGAGGCATAGTCGAATAATTAAGGCAGGCCATTGAGTAGAGTTATTAGAAAGCACTCCTAAATTCAGTGTAGTTGGAGGTTTGGAACTCTTTTTCTCAAACAGCAGTTGATGCTAATTCAGTTACTAAATTTTGTTCTGAGATGTACAATTTTTTTATTGGAAAGAGGATTAAGGGATATGGGCCCAAGGCAAGCATTTTGAGTTAGGCCACAGATCAGCCATGTTTTTATTGAGTAAGGAAGAGGGTTGAAGGCCTGAATGGCCTACTCCTGTTCGTATGTTTGACTGCAAGAACATTAAGTAATGTAATCAAATTGAAGTTTGAGTAATTTAGAAAACATTGGGAGAGGGCTCAAACATACAGTAGGGTTGATCATAGACTAAAATGGAACATAAACCCACGCCATATCAAGCCAATGGGTCATAGGAAGGCAAGTGTTGAAGAGATGTCACAGACAAAAATCTAATCCCTAAGTTATGGATTTGCCACCAAATATCATTCATGGAATAGACCAATCAGAATTGCCTTTTAGATTCATGGATGGATTTTGAGACGTATGTCAGTATGTCTTCCTGACTTGCCTATCCCAGTCTGTTACTTGTGTTAAACCATGTTAAACCCCATTAATAATATTCAGCTTACAGTTAGGAGAAATTATTTTTACATTATATTATCTCCAAGGTTAATGTCAGTCATTGCTAGTGGATTTAAAATCTCTTGATTCCTATTTCTGCAAAACTCGTGCATCTTTTTATCATCCATCAACTGAAATCATGGCCAAAATGTTTCTCAACCCCATTCTTCTGCCTTCTCCTGTGTCTCTTGACCCCTTTACCAATGAAAAGCCTAACTATCTCTGTCTTTAAAGGCATCAATGACTCTTCCTCCACAGCTCTCTGCAACAGTGAGTTTCACAGATTAACCGCTCTCTGGCTGAAGAAATTCCTCCTTGTCTCAGTTGTGAATTTCATCCCTTCACTCTGATGCTGTGCACTCAGGTCCTAGTCACTCCTACTAGGACACTTTACACAGAGGGTGGTAGGTGCCTGGAACGCGTTGCCAGCAGAGGTAGTAGAGGCAGGCACGGTAGATTCATTTAAGGTGCGTCTGGACAGATGCGTGAGTGGGTGGGGAGCAGTGGGATACAGATCCTTAGGAATTGGGCGATAGGTTGAGACAGTGGATTTGGATCGGCACAGGCTTGGAGGGCCGAAGGGCCTGTTCCTGGGCTGTAAGTTTTCTTTCTTTTTTTCTTTCTTTTTTTCTTTCTTGCTTTCTTTCTTTCTTGCTTTCTTTCTTTCGTGCTTTCGTTCTTTCGTTCTTGCTTGCTTGCTTTCTTTCTAGTAGTACATGTCCACTCTATCCAGGCCTCGCAGTATGTTCTAAGTTTCAGTATGGCTCCCCTCTCATCATTCTAAACCCATCGGGTACAGACCCAGAGTCCTGAACCGATCCTCATATGACAAGCCTTTCATCCCTAGGAGATAGGAGGAACTGCTGATGCTGGAGTCTGAGATTCTTATTAATGTTCTCTGGACTGCCTCCAAAGCCAGCATATCCTTCCTTATGTACAGGGCCCAAAACTGCTTACAATGTTCCAGATGTAATCTGACGACTAGTCACTAACAGTCCCCATTAACAACTGTTCACCCTCCCAGCCTGATCGTTAGCAACTCCTCTGTCGGTCCAACTGTCTTTCTGTCTCTTTGGGCTCTATCCTATCGTTTACTCCCTACCCCACCCACCTCCCTATTTTTGCATATAAACTGACGTTTTCCCAGCCACCATCATTTCTGAGGAAGGGTCACCGGACCCGAAACGTTGACTCTGTTTTTTTTCTTCACAGATGCTGCCAGACCTGCTGAGCTTTTCCAGCAACTTTGTATTTGTTCCTGATTTACAGCATCCGCAGTTCTTCTGGTTTTTATGTTGTAATTTGACCACAGCCTTGTACAGCTCCAGTAGTTCATCTCTGCTGTTGTATTCCAGCAGCCTTGAAATAAATGCTAATATTGCATTTGGCTTCCTCACTGCCAACTGAACCTACATCTTAACCTTAATACAATCCTAAACTAGGACTCCCAAGTCCCTTTGTGCTTCAGATTTTCCAAGCCTTTCCCCAGTTTAAAAATGGTCTACACCTCGATTCTTCCTCCCAAAGTGCTTTTCCCACATTGTATTCCATCTCCCACTGCTTTGCCCATTCTCCTCACTAGTCCAAGTCCTTCTCTAGCCTCCCCACCTCCTGAACTCTACCTGTCCTCCATCTATCTTTGTTTGTGCAAACTTAGCAATAATGTCCTCCGTTCCTTCATCCTGGTCTGTAATTATAACATGAACAGTTATGGCCCTAACATAGACCCCTGCAGAACTCCACTAGCCACCAGCTACTGTCTCCTCAGCTGTCTTCTTCAGAACTCTGGGAAGTACTCCATCCAGTCCGGGTGATTTATCCAGCTTCAGACCTTTCAGCTATCCCAGCACCTCCTTGGTGATGTCCACTGCACTCCCCTCTGCCCCGATTTACTTGAAATTCTGGTATGCTACTGGTGTCTTCCACTGTGAAAACTGATGCAAAGTACCTGTTCAGTTCCTCAGCGATTTGTTTGTTTCCCGTTATTACTTCTCCAGCCTCATTGTCCAGAGCTCCAATGTCCACTGTTGCCTCTCTCTTTCCATTTCTGTATCATACGCCCCTCTCTTCACCACTCCTCCCCCTGCCCCAAACGGGTTTCTTCAGTTTAAGCTCCCTAATCCAATCTGCCACACTACACATTACCAAATCCGGAATTGCCTCCTCCCTAGTGGGCTCTAACACAAGCTGCTCCAAAAAAATCATCTCATAGACATTCCACAAATCCTTTTTCTTAGGGTGCATTGCTAACCTGATTTTCCTAACCACCTACATATTGAAGTTCCCTATGATTATTCTAATAGTGCCTTTTTTTACGTGCCATTTCTATCTCCTGATTTATTTTCTGCCCCAACATCCTGACTGCTGTGAACCAGTTCATAACTTTCATCAGGGTCTATTTTCCTGTGCAGTCTCTCAACTCTACCCACATAGTTTCTGTGCCTTCTGACCCTACATCGCGTCTTGTTCATAAGAAATGAAACTAAATTGATAACAAGTCACCCCCACATCCTATGCCCATCTGCCTGTTACAAGGTTTGGAATGGTCAAACACTGATACCTGCAGAGAATGTGTTCACAATAAGATTTTAATTTGCACCGTATAGACTGCCTATAGAATCCAAAAGTCATATCTCTGTGCAAATTACCCTTTTCTCGACTCTTTCCATTATGCTGTCAAAGCAATGAAACCACAAAATGTGCATAAAATAATATTCTGAACTGTGTATGCTGCCTGCTGGGTATATTTCTTTGATAACTCAGTATTTTAAAGCTGTCTCTCTCCATGGAATTGGTCATCAATAAAATAGTCCTCCAATTCATTGTCACTATCTTTTTATTCTGTAAACTGTTTCAGTTCAATTGACAAAACTCTTGGATGAATGCATGTTTTTAATAATCCTTGTTTGCTAAGAGTTCATTGAGAATTTGTTATATTTTGTATAATTCCATTTGTAGAATTTTAACAAAATGTCAAACCATTACTGAAGGAAATGTTTAATATTCAAACATTTTTGGCTTCCTTCTGTGAACATTTCCTCAGATTGTGGCAACATGTAACCCGTGCAATACACAACAAGGACCAAAATGAAGCTACTAGTGAAAAGTTTGTCCTCGAAGAAAATCAACGTAAAGCTGCCAAACAGCGGAAAGCAAAGGGAGAGGAATGGATTCCTCGCTTGTTCGAACAAGATCTAGTTACCGGAGAGTGGCAATACAAATATGCAGAGTAAGCCTTCAGAAAATCAATTTTTTTTCTTGCTGTCCTTGTATCACAGAATATTGTTGAAAGAACAGTATGCATTTCCATTCAATACTGCAGAGTTTAGGAGAACCCTGTATGCGCTGAAACTCTGCAGTGAAAGATATGCGTGAGTTTCTTTGCATGGATAAATTCCAGTATTTTTACCATAATATCTGCAAAGTAAACATTGAAAAGCAGAGAGTTCTCACTATTCAGCACTTAGAATAGATTAATAGATCACTTACAAAAGTCGAAGTAGCTGGAAAAGCTCAGGTCTGGCAGTATCTGTGAAGAGAAGTCAGAGTTAACGTCTCAAGTCCAGTGACCCTTCCTCAGAACTTGTGAAACGTTAACTCTGAGTTCTCTTGGCAGCTGCTGCCAGACCTGCTGAGCTTTTCCAGCAACTTCTGTTTTTGTTTCTGATTTACAGTATCTGCAGTTGTGTTTCGGTTTTCATTTAATACCTCACTTGCCTCATTGCTATCGGCGAAGCTTTGCTGAAATGACCATTGCTTTTGACAGAAAATTATTTTGTGCAGAAATTCCTGGGAGATATGGTAACATGCCATTTAAATGGCAAATTCTTTAAATGTCTTTTCATCTATTTTTGTCTTTGCGCTGTTGCCTTGGTTTCTCTATTGTAAGTATGGAGGACCTCATTTCACTATTACAACAGTGATTTCAGGGATTCTTTTTCTTATAATTCTTCTTGGGATCTGAGTGTTGTGGGAGACCCAGTATTCATTGTTCAGTCCTAATATTCCTGGAGAAGGTGATGGTGAGCCTCCCTCTTGACCCACTGAGTACATTCGTCTCGGTATGCCCGCAGTGCTGTTAGGGAGGGATTTACAACATTTAGACTTAGCAACAGTGAAGGATCTGCATTATATATATATATTGTTAAAGTCAGCATGTTGTGATACTGAATACAATGATTACTAAATATGTGGTATGAATATTGGTGAGAGTGAGGGGATATCTGGGGAGCCAGAGTCAGGTCCATGTTGCAATCAGATCTGCAATTAAGTTCCTTACAGGCATTGGCGTGTGCGATTGGGAAGGGTGTAAACTAACTTGGCAAGGATGTGGTAAGGAAGCAAAGATATCAGAGCTTGCTATAATACCAAGCTGCACAGAATAGTGATATAAATAAACAGTATTAAAATAGAAAATTGTAAGATAATTGTTGGGGACAGAGTAGCGGTGAAAGTACCAATGTCTAAATCAGGATTGCTGTGTATTGATATGAATGGATGGAGTATAGAAAATCAGATTGCTGAGTTACAGGTTCAAATTGGCAAGTGGCAATATGATGCTGGAGTGATGCCAGGTATGAAGGTGCATATACATCCCAATGACTGGGGACTGTGTCAAACAACATGTCCCATTGGCCATTCACAATGGGCAGCTGGTCACTTGTGCTCAATTAGCCTGTACTTGCAAGCCACAGAACAATGTTTCCACCAATCAGTGTGATTCTAATATTGGGCATCATTTATTAAAGAATCTGGACTGTGATAAGAGCTACATAAGCAACGGGTTTAAGATCATCATTTGGGCTGGTAGAGCAATGCAGTTGCACATTCTAAATGTCGTGTATGTAAAATATTATATAGATATGGATATATATATAAACACATAGAACCCTATTTAAAAGAATCAGTACATTCATTACACCTTTTCAAAGTCAGGGGCTGTGGAGAAACCAATCTCTGTCGCATCCCCTACGGCAACAATCTGACCAATCAGAATCTACCTACCTAGTCTGAGAATTCAGACTGACCATAATTAACTGTTTTTGTTTCATCTCCATACCCAATGACGGTCCAACCAGTCAGCACCCTCTTCCCCTACTGCAAAAATCATCTTTCTTTTTGCATCTCAGTTTTTTGTGTCCTAGTTCAGATCAGTGCAAGATGAAAAGCTTCAACTCTTGTCCCTTTTTAACAATGTTTAGGGAGAAAAGGGATGGAGAACCATATTGATTCAGGTGAGCATTGCAAAGCTGGAGAAAAGGAATGCCCTGGAGGTGGTAAGGACAGAATTGATTTCACGAGATAACAAACGATAAAGCTGTGATTACATCGCTCAGTGCTGTCCAGTATGAATCTTGTGGAATGTGTTAAAGTTGTATCCAATACTTGATCATGTACTGCTGGAATATTACACTTCAGGTACGATAAAAGAATTTGGAGATAACGCAGGAAAGATTTACATGAATGTTTCCAGGGATGAAGTATTTCAGTTATGAACATAGTAAATGGGAATCAGCTATTCAGTCTACCGAGCCTGCTGTAGCATTTTATATGATCATAGGTGATCGAATACTTTATCCTTTACCCACCCTAATCCCATAATCCTGTATGCCACAGGGAATCAAATCTATCAATCTCTACCTGAAACACACTTAAAGATTGAGCCTTCACAGCCGTCTGTGGGAGAGAATTCCAAAGATTCACAACCCTCTAAGTAAATAAATACTCCTCATCTCAAACCTGAATGGCATGCATGTTATTTCGGAATTGTGCCCCCGGTTCTAGATTACCCCATGTGGAGAAACATTTCCTGCATTTCCCCAGTCCATCCTTTTAAGTAATTTGTTTCAAGGTTTCAATATGATCACATCTCGTCTGCAAAACTATAAAGTATTGAATACAAGCCAGTATGTCCAATCTCTGTCCTCGCAGGACAGTTTCTCAATCCCAGGAACAAGTCTGTTGAACCGCAACATGCAATCCAACTCCACAACCAAAGATATATTTCCTTCCCCACCCCATCTGCCTTTCGTAAGGGCCGCTTTCTCCATGACTCCCTCGTCCGCTCCACCCTCCCCACTAGCCCCACTAACCCCTGCAACCGCAGGAAGTGCTACACCTCCCCCCTCCACCTCCATCCAAGGCACCAAACAAACCTTCCACATCAGACAGAGGTTCACCTGCACATCCGTCAGTGTGGTCTATTGCATCCGCTGCTCCCGATGTGGTCTCCTCTACATCGGTGAGACCAAGCGGAGGCTCAAAGACCACTTTGTAGAGCACCTGCGCTCTGTTTGCAACAAATGACAATACCTTCCAGTTGCAAACCATTTCAACTCCACTAAACCATCTGCCCACACTCCCCCCCCCACCTCCACCCCCCTCCACCTCCACCCCCCTCCAATGACATGTCCATCCTGGGCCTCCTCGAGTATCACAATGACGCCACCTGGAAATTGGAGAAGCAGCACCTCATAAACTGCCTCGGGAGCCTACAGCCTAAACGTGGATTTCTCCCCACCCCTGCCTCCTCCCATGACCAACCCTCCCTCTCACCCCGCCTCCTTGACCTGACACAATCTGTCCATCTTCTCTCCCACCTAACCGCTCCTCCCACCTCACTGACCAATCCCCACCACTCCCTACCTGCGCTCATCTATCACCATCCCACCTACCTCCCCCAGCCCCACCCCTCCCCGCTTTATTTCTGAGCTCCCTTCCCCCTCCCTCAATTCTGAAGAAGAGTCCCGACCCGAAACATCAACTTTCCTGCTCCTCTGATGCTGCCTGGCCTGCTGCGTCCCTCCATCGCCACACCGTGTATCTCTGACTCCAGCATCGGCAGTTCTTAACTATTTCTGTTGAACTTTTGTTGCAGTCCCTTTATGCCAATAATATATTTCATGAAATAAGGAGATCAAACTGTCTTCAGTACTCTCGATGCAGTCTACCAAGCTCCTATACAGATGAAGTAAAACTTCATGACTCTTGTGCTCAAAACTTCTTACAATAAAAGCTGACGTTCCATTAGCTTCCCTAATAGTTTGCTGCACCTGTATGTGACTTGACAACAAGAACACCTAGGTTCTATTGTATGTCTGTATTTTCCAAACTCTTTCTTACCATTTAAGTATTCTGCATTATTGTCCCTCCCGCGAAATGGATAACTTTGCATTTTTCTATGTTGTATTCACTGAGCCTGCCTGAGTCCTCTTGAAGCCACTTCATTATCTTACCCACAACAGATGTTCCCACTTATCTTTGGATCATCCACATTTAGATAGACTGAAAGAGTTGTGACTGTGTTTCTTGCAGTAGAGAAGGCTGAGTTGAGATATTCAAAATCTTGAGTCTGAGCAGAGTAGGTGGGGAGAAATTGTTCCCATTTGTTAAGGGGTCAAGAATGAGAGGACATGAATTTAAACCAACTGGTAAGGGAAGCAGAAGTGATATGAGGAAAGCCTTTATTGTGCAGTGAATGGTTGAGGTCTCAAATACAAAAATGCAGTCACAGCAAATACAATCAAATCTTTCAAGAAGGTATCAGACTGTTATCTGAAAAGGAAAAATTTGTAGAGCTATCAGGAAAAGACACCATAGTAACATTAAATGAATTGAAATGGAAATAGCTGGGGAACTTCAGCAAATCTGGCAGCATCTGTGAAGAGAAAGCGTCAGTGTTTCAGGTCCAGTGGCATCTCTTCAAATCTTAAAATAATCTAAAAGAATTGAGTTGGTACAGACGTGATGGACCAGATGACCGCCTTCTGTGCTATTAGCCATGTTGTAACTGTGTTTCTGCTTTGAGCAGAATTTGCAGGTGGTGGTGTTTCTATGTATGTGCAGCCCTTGTTCTTCTAGATGGTAGAGTTGGTGAGTTTGGATTGTGTGGTTGAGAAGCTCTTGGCTGATGTCAGTGATGAAGAGAATGAATGTTGAAGGTAGTGGTTGATGCATTGATCAAATGGCCTTCTCTGTCCTCGAAGTTGCGAGTGTCTCGAGTGTTCTTGGAGCTACACTCATCCAGGCAAGTGTACAGTATTCCTATCATGACTTGTACCTTGTAGATGGTAGACCAATTTTGAGTAGTTAGCAGGTGAGTTACTCTGTTGAATTCCTAGCCTCTGATCTGTTCTTATCACCACAGTATTGTTATGACTGTTCAGTTTCTAGTCAACAAATTATATTAGATCCGAAGATCAAAACCATTTTGATGGATAAGTAACAATATAGTTTATTTTATTGCATGCAGCACCCGGCCTTGGGACCCACTCAATGACCTCATTCAATATGAAAAAGAAGGTGTCATCCAGTCCAAAGTTTGGCACCGAACTCCAATGGTACGTTCTGCCAGTATAATTAGTCTCAGTAACCAAGGGGGAAGGAAAGACAATTACAAGCGTCAGGTAGGTTTTAAGATTGTGTAATACTGAATTGTTTTTAACTGGTGCCCATCCATAAGTCAAACATGATTTCTTTTTTCCTTCTTCCAACCATTTTGGAGCCATGGTCTGGTGTATTATCGCTGGACTGTTAATCCAGAGACCAAGGTAATGTTCCAGGGAGTCGAGTTCAAATCCGCCATGGCCGATGAAGGAATTTGCATTCAATAAAAATCCGGAATTAAAAGTCTAACAATGACCAGAAATCTATTGTTGATTGTCAGAAAAACCCATCTGGTTCACTGATGTCCTTTAGGGGAGGAAATTGCCATCCTTACCTGGTCAGGCCTACATGTGACTCCAGACCCACAGTAATGTGGTTGACTCTTAACTGCCATCTGGGCAATTAGGGATGGGCAATAAATGCTGCCTCGCCAGCAACACCCTCATCCCATGAATGAATGAATGAATGTAAAAAAAAATTCTTTCTCCAACTTCCACATTCAAATTAGTCATCAATGAAATTCCATCAAGTCCAAACTCCTATCACTGGGAATGGCAAAATAGTTGAGCTTCACTTTTTAAGGTTATGCAACTGCTAGAAAACTTGCTGCTTTTTGCTGAATTTGGTCTATCCAAACATTCCTGTTTCATGAAGTGATTTTAAAAGGGCTTTGAAATATTTTTTTCTTCTTAAGCACAGCAATATATTTGTAAATAACCCAACCTTACCCACCCTCCATCTTCCTATCTCCTTGACTGATCAAAGATGTTGGGCTGTGGCACCATGCCACACCCAGCCACAGTGCAATCCACGATAGCTGCCCCAACTGTTGTATTCTACAGTGATCTTCCTGTCTTTGGGAAAGCATGTCCCAATTCCCCTCCATGGTCTGAACAATACCACGAATAATCGCTATCCAGAAATGTGAGTAAGGACTATGTATATTTCACTTTGAAGTCGTGTGCTGATATTTTAGATATAATGTGGACTTTGGTTCTTTAATATTACTCAAACTTTCTTTTCTTTATTTCATGACTTGTGATTATATTGTGTTGTAAAATAAGATGAGTTTTCCACAACATTTTACAGATTTTCACTGTTTTTATTAAATCCTCCTGCATTCATGAGATGTTGGTTTCTGGTCCCTAGTTATCCTTGAGAACGTGATACATATGGAGGAATCGTCATCTATTCAGCCCCTTGAGCCTGCTCCACCACTCAATAAGATCATCTGTGTTCCTGTCTACCCCTGAAAACATTTCATCCCTTTTTTTTTAAAACAAGAATCTATCTAACGCTGCTTTCACCACTTCTCAGGAAGTGAGCACGAAAGACTCCCGATATTCTGAGAGGAAAAAACTTGACCTCATTTCTTTTATAAACGGGCGGCCCTAAATTTTAAATAGTCACTCCTAATTCTGGATTGTTTAGTTTGAGGAAACATCCTCTCCACATCGACCTTGTTAAAATCTCTCGGGATATTATGTTTCAATCAGGCCCCCTTCTCTTTAACTGTGACACTATATTCTGCATTCTGTTCTGTTACCCTAATGTACTAATGTAAGGTATGATTTTCCTGGATAGCGCACAAAACAATACTTTTCACTGTATCTCGGTACATGGAACAATAATAAATCAAATCAAATCACCTCTTACTCTTCTAAACTCGAGTGATGCACAGCGTTCTTGAAGCACAGCTGTCTATATGGCATTATTGTTAGAGGATGAGTTCCAGAAAAATGACCCAGAAAGATGATGAAACAGAGACAATGTACCTTCAAGTAGAATTAGTGTGCATGAGGCGGAGTTGATGGTGTTCCACTGCACGTGCATCCTTTATCCTTTTTGGTTCTATTAAATTTAGTCACAAGATACAGGCATCGCTAGCTTGGCCAGCATTTATTGCCTATCCCTAACTCCTGTTGAGAAGTTGGTGGTGATCTCTTAAGATGATGGTTTGCACTGTGGTGACAACTCTACTTTGTGCGAGTAATGAGCCCCAGAACAGCTTGGCTGACTGTGCCGCACTTGTTGTAGGCCAAGCTGCTAAGCTTGAGAAGGTGCTCAATTCACAAGCCATTCTTTTCTCTGGGCTCCTCTTGACCAGCTGAGATTTCACTTCTGCACAACAGCATAAAAAATGGAATTAGGAGTAGGCCATTTGGCCCTTCAAGACCGTCCCACCCTTCAAGACCGTCCCACCCTTCAAGAC
>JAHRHZ010000020.1:188549-207425 GCA_024137785.1 Ginglymostoma cirratum | reverse complement strand
TTGTTATCACACAATGGTTCAATATGACCGTTCATGACCTACACGTCCTCAGGCTGGAATCCTTGCCTTGAGAACAACACCTATCATGTGACAGATCAATGCAGAGAAGAATTAATAAATGTGTAGCATTAATGGTAAGAGACACCAGCGAGATCAGATACATGGTATCAATGAGAGGTTTCTGCTTAGTTTGTACTCGGGCTTTTATTTACACACGCAGCTGCATGAGCTCTCAATTTCTGTTCTATAAACCTGTCATAAATGGTCAGATGAGGTTGTAAAGTCAACCAGAAAGAGAAGCTATAAACTGTCAGTTCACTTATTGCAGCCTGATCATAGCCCTTCCCCATTAGTGGATTGTTTGAATCATAGAATCCCTATAGTGTGGAAGCAGGCCATTCAGCCTGCCAAGTCTACACTAACCCTCTGAAGACCATCCCACCCTCCCCCTGCATTTCCCACCCTGGGCACTCCAGGACAATTTCCCCACGACCAATCCACCTAACCTGCACATCTTTGGACTGCGGGAGGAAACCCACACAGACACAAAGAGAATGTGTGATCTCCACACAGACAGTCACTGAGGCTCGGATCGAACCCAGGTCCCTGGCACTGTGAGGCAGCAGTGCTAACCCCTTAGCTACTTTGTTGTCTCCCCATTGAATAACTGCAATGCAGTGAGACTGGTCAGAAAGTGAAATCGAGAAGATTGCATTTTCTCAATTTAATGCTGAAATAACAAAGGTTTTTAATTTTGAAGGGAGGGGTTTAGGAGGAATCATTTCCACGAGTTGAAGAGTCATTACTGAAAGATCAATTTAAGACTGATTCAATCCTGACTTTGTAATTTAAACCAGCCAACAGGGGTAGTGCTGTTGTAGTCTGGCACACTGACCTCTACGTTTTGGAGGCTAAGTGCCAGCTCTCAGATACCTCCTCCAATCTCCCCCGGACCATGACCCTACCATGGAACACCAGGCCATTGTGTCCATGATGGTCTCTGACCCATTTCATCTGTGATCTCACCCCTCCACTGCCTCCAATCTCATGGTTCCCAATCAAACACAGCTCACTTCCACCTCCTTCCCAAAATCCACAAACAGGACTGTTCAGGCAGATCCGTTGTTGCTGTCTGCTCCTGCCGCACAGAACTTATCTCTTTCTACCTCCACTCATTTTTTACTCCCATTTTCCAGCCCCTTCCAACTTACATCTGCAGTTCCTTGGACACTTCATGTCAGTTTCAGAATTTCCAGTTTGCAGGGTCCATCCACCTTCTCTTTACCACGGATGTGCGATCCTTTTACACGTCCATTCCCATCAGGATGGTCTCAGGGCTCTCACTTCTTCCTCGAAGTAAAGCCTGAACCATCCCCCTCCATCATCAAGCCCCTCTGCTTGGCCGAGCTCATCCTCACTCTGAACAACCTCTCATTTAACTCCTTTCACTACCTTCGGGTCAGAGGGGTGGCCATGGCTACCCACAGAGGCCCCTATCTCTTTGAAGTTTGGAAAAGGTCATTTCTTTAATTAATTTGTTCCATTTAGACAAGTACTTCTGTGGGGAAGGGTTCTAAGGAAGGGTCATTCAACCTGAAACATTAACTCTGATTTGTCTCCACAGATGCTGCAAGTCTTGCTGAGCTTTTCCAGCAATTTCTGTTTTTTACTTGTGTCGGGATTTGGTAGGAAATGTATTCTCAGGTTTGGAAGATCTTATAAGACATAATGAAGTATAGGACCAAAAAAAAGAGTATGTAGCTGAAAAGATTGGAACACTCTGCATTACCAACTCAGAATGGGACATAAGCATTATGGCGTAGTTGGCCAGCATGCCCTGTGAGGAAATGAGAGAGAACACACTGTCATACATGTCATCTTGACATCATAGAATCTTTAGTGTGGAAACAGGCCATTTGGCCCATCGAGTCCACACCAACCCTCTGAAGAACATCACACCCAAAGCCACCTCTCTACCCTATCCTTGTAATCCTGAATTTCCCATGGCTAATCCACTTAACATGTACATCCCTGGGCATAAGGGGGCATATAACTTGGCTAATCCTCCTAACTTGCACTGTGGGAGGAAACCAGAGCATGCAGAGAAAACCCATGCAGACTTGGGAAGAACGTGTAAAGTCCGCATAGTCACCCAAGGATGGAATCGAACCTAGGTCCCTTGTGCTGTGAGGCAGCAGTGCTAACCACGGTGCTGTCCTAATGTTAAACAGACACTACACCCCACCCTCATGCAGACGCATGAGATTCCATGGTCACCAGCTATATCCTGTCCACAAAAAACAGGACAATCCAACCTGGCCAATTACTGCCCCATCAGCTCCCTCTCGATCATCAGTAAAGTGATGGAAGGTGTCAGGAACAGAGCTATCAAGCAGCACCTGCTCAGCAATAACCTGCTCAGTGACGCCCAGTTTGGGTTCTGCCAGGACCACTCAGCTCTTGACCCCATTACAGCCTTGGCTCAAACATGGACAAAAGAGCGGAATTCCAGAGGTGAGATGAGAAAGAGTGGCAGCCTTTGATATCAAGGCTGCATTCGACAGAGTGTGGCATCAAGGAGCCCGACCAAAACTGGCATCAATGGGTATCAGGGGGCAAACTCTCCCATGGGTGTAGTTATACCTGACACATAAGAAGATGGCCATGATTGTTGGAGGTCAGTCATCCCAGCACCAGGACACCTCTGCACGAGTTCCTCTCAATAGTGTCCTTGGCCCAACCACTTCTGGCTGCTTCATCAGTGACCTTCCCTCCATCATAAGGTCAGAAGTGGGGATATTCGCCGATGATCGCACAATGTTCAGCACCATTCGTGACTCCTCAGGTACTGAAGCAGTCTGTGTTCAGATGCAATAGAATCTGGACAATATCCAGGCTTGGGCTGACAAGTGGCAAGTGATATTCATGCCACACAAATGCCAGGCTATGCCCATCACCAATAAGAAACAATGTAATCACTGTGCCTCGACTTTCAATGGTGTTACCATCACTGAATCCCCCCACTATCAACATCCTGGGGGTTACCATTGACCAGAAACTCAACTGGACTCAGCACATACACACAGTGGCTACAAGAGCAGGCCAGAAGCTGGGAATCCTGCAGCGAGTAACTCACCTCCTGACTCCCCAAAGCCTGCCCGCCATCTACAAGGCACAAGTCAGGAGTGTGATGGAATACTCCCCACTTGCCTGGATGGGTGCAGCCCCAACAACACTCAAGAAGCTTGATACCATCCAGGACAAAGCAGCCGCTTGATTAGCACCACATCCACAAGCATCCACTCCCTCCACCACCGACGCTCAGTAGCAGCAGTGTGTACTGTCTACAAGACGCACTGCAGAAATTCACCAAAGATCCTCAGGCAGCACCTTCCAAACCCATGACCACTTCCATCTAGAAGGACACGGGCAGCAGATACATGGGAACACATCCACCTCCAACTTCCTCTCCAAGACACTCACCATCCTGACTTGGAAATATATCCCTGTTCCGTCACTGTTGCTGGGTCCAAATCCTGGAATTCCCTCCCAAAGGGCATTGTGGGTCTACCCACAGCAGGAGGACTGCAGCAGTTCAAGAAGGCAGCTCACCCCCACCTTCTCAAGGGGCAACTGGGGACAGGCAATAAAAGCTGGGCCCAGCCAGCATTTGCTGTTTATCTCAACCATTCCCTGTAGTAACGAGGTCCACATTCTCCTGTGGAAAAGAGATTTCTCCTGATTATCTTAAAAATTCTAGGGCCAAGTTCTACTCCTCATGAAAGTAGAAATATTGTTTTTCTATGTCAACCCTATTAAATCTCTTCATAATCTTACTGCAGTATTCCTAATATTCCCAGAAAACAACAAGCAGACTGACCGGACTGCAGACTGAAGAAGAGCTCCTTATCTTTCAGGAGTTCTTGGACACAGTCCAATCTTGTGTAAATGGTCTCCACCAGGGGCTCCAAGATGTTTGAGTGAAGGCTGCGACTGTCCAGCTGTCTTAGTCTAGTTCAGGGCTCTGTACAGCATGTCATTATTTCTTGGATCTCTGTCAAGTACAATAACCTGGTAAAGAACCAGAGGGGAGGTGAGGAATTTTTTCAATATAACGTGTTGCTGTGATCTGGAATGCACTGCCTGAAAGTAGATTCCAGAGCAATTTTCAACAGGGAGTTGGAGAAATATCACGGAATAACGGGAGAGCACAGGAATATGACCCCTCCTTGTTCTTTACACAAAAACCAAAGACCTGTGAATGCTGGAAATCTGAAATAAAACCAGGAAGTGCTGGAGAAAATCAACAGGTCTGATAGCATCTGTGGAGAGAGAAACAGAGTTAATGTTTCAGCTTTGTGCCCTTTCATCAGACCTGGAAAAAGTTAGAAATGATGATTTGAGACGATGTGAAAAAGGGGATTAATGGAATTGGGAGAAAATGGAAAGCTGTGTCAGGAAGAAGGACGGATTTGGGAAAGATCCTGAACCTGCAGCATCCCGCTTGCTATGTTTTCATTCAGAGAGGTGAGGACATGGTGGAGTCAGGGGCCTCACCTCCATCCACGGTCAGGCCTAAGGCTGGAATGGACACCAGTGAACAGCCAACTGAGAAAGCAACTGCACTCTCTCGGACATTAGCCAAGCTTATGTCATGTATGTCAGTCCCACAAACCCCCCACCCCACCCCCACCTGCAAACATTTGCTTTTGTTGTTACTGTCACAAGGTTTCAAAATGTTTCCCCACACTTTGCAATGTGAAGAAAACACCATTGTGAACAGTGAACACAACAGATTAATTTGTAATACAAGTCAACCCCGTTTCGTTTGGAGGGAATGTTTGAGGCCTTGGACAGTGAGATGAAGGGTGGTGACTGGGGAGTGGTAGAGAGAAGGGTGCATTCAGATGGCAGGGGGCAGAGGCTGACTTTGGTGCTGGCCTCTCACTGGAGGTGGAGAGTGTGACTAATTGCTTCTGAAAGCACTTTGGGGCTGAGTGAACTCCTTCCCTGATGTCTAATTGTGGGATGACACCCTGTATTCCCCACTCTAACAGCTTGGACATTTTAGCAATGCCTTTTCTGAATGGGTTTCCCATCCTTACAGCCTTGTTAATAGTTCTGTTACATCAGTACAGCCTTGACAGTCTCCCAGTGCAGAGAAAAGAATGACGTCAAATGCATCAGGTGTTAAAAATAGTTTTCCTTGATCTAGAGCCTCATGAAATTAAATGCTATTAATTTTGCATTGTGATAGCCAAACGTCATCTCTTCTGTGATAAAGGACAGTGAGATCAGCACACAATTTACAGCAAAACATTTCCATTAAGGATAATAATGAAAATAAGTTCTCTCCAAACTAAAATAGATTCATTAATTTGTAGGATGGGCCTTAAATCAAGAAACCACAGGTTAATCATAATCTGACTGACAGCTCCCATTCTTTCCTGACATTAGAACAAAGCAATTCTCAGTCAACCATATGCTCAGATCAACTCATTCACTTTTCATCACAACTTATCTAATAATAGTTCTTAAAATGTATTCTCAGGTTCCAGACACTTTCAGGGTCATTTTCACGAACTAGCCCAATTTCTCCATTGTTTGAATAACTGACCATCTATTACAGAGAGCATTGATTATAGATTCATGCAGCACCTTCCACAAAGCCAAGAAATCTCAAAGATCTTTAGCATGGGTCAGTGGCTAGCTGCACCGGCCTTTCACTCAGGACAACAAAGCCCTAAGTCCCACTTTAGTACAGTACTGAAGGAATGCTGCCCTGTCAGAGGGCAATCTTTCAGATGAGGTGTTAAAACAGGACCCTGAATCTCCTATTAGGTGGATGGGAATTTTCTTATGACCCCATATTTTGAAGACGGCAGAGGGTTTATTCTTGATATCCTAGCTAAACTCAATCAGATGATGTATAAAGATATCACTAACATATCACTCTTCCTGTGTGTTGATTTTGCTGCCATGGTTCCTCCATTACAACAATGAACATATTCCAAACATCCTTCACTGGATCTAAAAAACTTGAGGTTTTCTGGAAAATCTTTCCTTCCCTTATCTCATTTTGTGATTGGACAGCACTGACTGCCATTTTCCAGTTGTGAATTCCTTGTGAACCATTGGCTCTGCCAGGAATTCTGTCAATGATAGTGTTGGAGTGGAGTCTGAATTCCAGCTCTTTTGCTGGTTGATGGAGCTTCTGAGGTGTATTTGTAATTTGATTAATATATTGTCAGATATTCCAGGTTCTGGGTTTAAATCCCCTTACAGAGACTAGACTATGTGATTCAGCTGATACTTTAGTGACATCTTGTAACTAGGATGAATTGCTGTAAGTTGCTTTGACAGGTATTGAATGGAGCTGTGGATGGGGGTGGAGTGGACCATTGTGTTGGAAGCTTCCTGGCTCCAGCTGTATGTGATCTGGTGATATCACTATTGCTTGCTCCATTCACACATAGTCAGTAGGTATTTTTGCAGTAGACGTGTCATTAGACCCTCACTCTGCATCTCCCCCCAAGTTCTTTTTATGGTACCCCAATGACATATGGACACAACTCTTTACTTCTGCTACCACATTTCAACCACCACTCCCCACTGACACCACACCACACCACCAATAATACAATCCTGTCTGGCTTGAGATATTTATTGGACACTAGTCCATAGATCTGTCAGTGTCTTGTTGGCACCCAGGCTATATCTATACACAAATCCTTGGCTCCAGTTCATCTGCAAACTCTTCAATTACTCTTGTTCAATCAGCTGTTTATACAATGCTCACCATGAGGGTCAGTTGACTGGCTTTTCAAAACATTCAGTAATCCTTTAAAACACTGGTTTTAAAACTTTTTTTCTCATTTCAGTCCATAATGATTAAAAATTCATAAAATAATTGGGGATGGTCTTTACACAAGCAGAAGTGGTCTGGACAACAGAATGCCAGGCTGCCTTTTAACATGCTGAAAGCAAACCACCTTCTCAAGGGGCAACCAGGGATGGGCAAGAAATGCTGGGCTAGCCAGTGATGCCCACTTCCCACAAATGAATAGAAAAAGAAATGAACCAGTACTAGCCACCCGCTATTTTTCCAGACCTTTCAAAAGAGTGATCGATGCTAGTGACTTGGGGATAGGTGCTGTCTTGCTGCAGAATAAAAGAGTTGGAAATTGAGAAACCAGAGATACTTCACAAAGAAACTAAACCAGATCAGAAGAAGTTCTGTATTGTGGAAAAATAGACTTTGAGATCAGTATTCGCTCTTCGGCACTTTGAAGTCTATATTTTTAAAATGTCTATCTATACGTGTGTATAGACGGTGAGTTTTATAAGTGGATTGGAGTTTTAACTGGTAAAGATATATGTTGATGTTACCTGTAGCTGGAATCTGTTGATTTTTAATAAACAGTAACTTCTGTGAAGTACAGAAACCTGGCTGTGCTTCCTGTCCCTGAGTCTCAAGGACAGGGAAATTGGGGAAGTTTGTATACTTTTTAAAACCTTTGACTTTTCTGACATCTCCAGAAATAACGGGGCTTGATTTCCAGCACACTGCCCCAGTGAAGTGTATCAATCTGCAGCTTGTCGGGTTTTGATCAAAGTCTGCCTGTTAATTCATGTTCACCTCATGTTAATTCTGGATGTTCGCACAAAACATGGTAGGATTGACTATTGGCTTTGTTGATTCTTATATGGTAAAAATTCTTGTTTGTTTAAAATTATGGACTATCGTAGCTTCATTCTGTTAGTGAATAGCTGGAATTTCTTGCAAACAAAACAGCATTATAATTATTATGGGCAGAGTCCAGGATGATCATAATATCAATTGACGGATGGAGGGAAACACCACAGGGAACTCACTCATATCTGAATCTCACTCAATGATTGATTTTGGTTTAGGTGTCAGAACATCCAGTGGGGTTGGGCGAGTCTGGAGTATGTTCAGTGGCTGCTATTGGTGGAATGGCAGAAAAGGAACCGATGAGAAGAGTTTTAGAAGCCATTTCTTGTCACAATTTTATTTTCCATTTATTTGTTCATAGAATGTGGGGATCATTTATTGCCCATTCCTAATTTCCTTTAAAAAACCCAAAAGCAAGGGATAGAATGTTACCTCCATTATATCTGTGAACACACTTCAAGACCACTTCAGAGGGCATTTAGGTGTCAACACATTGGTATGGATCTGGAGCAGGCCTAAAGGGCAGTACAGAACCTTATGGGTTTTCATAACAATCAGCAATCACTGAGGAACAGCTTTATGTTCCAGATTTGTTGTTGGAATTTAAAGTTTACATTGTCCAACACTCCTGCTGCTTGCAAAGCACTTTGGGGCATCCTGAGGATGTGAAATGTACTACCTAAATGTTCTTTTTTGACAACCCAGAGGAGTTTCAGACAATGCTGCCTGTATCCTTCAAAAAAATGAACATAAATACAATAAAGCAAGTGATTCAACCTTCTGTTTTAGAGAAACCTGCACAAAAGATTGAAACATGAGTGGATTGAAGAATGGAAATTGCAGACAATGTGATCTGCAGCCGACAGTCACTGGACTTTCAGTGTTTGCTAAATAAGCAGTTTATTATCTGCTTGGAACAATGATGTGAATCCTGCTCTGTTACAACCTGCACATTCTGCATATTCTAAACCAGCCAGTCAGATTAAAATGCATTTCTCAGGCATTAGGAATGAAAAAGACTTGAATCTTGTTTTTTACTGTAAAACAACCTTTAATGACGCAGTTGTCAATGACAGTATTTGTTTCTGTTAATGGAACAGAGTGTGTCAATGGAATCTATTTTTAGACTATAGTTTGTAGACATCTGTGGTGACATCAGGGAGCTCTGTTACTTAGGGTTAAAACAGAAAGTGCTGGAGAAACGCAGCAGGCCTGAACTTTGAAAATTCTTCCGTTCCAATGAAGTCACATCAGACTCGGAACATTAGCTGTTTTTCTCTCTCCACAGATGCTGCCAGACCTGCTGAGTTTCTTCAGCAATTTCTGTTCTTATTTCAGATCTCCAGCATCCACAGAATTTTCTTTTTATTTTGTTATTGAGGTGTCCACCTATTGAGTCTAAACCTCCTTTCATTAGTACAGCCTGGTTCATGACCTCAGGATGTCCCAAGTGTTTTACAGCCAATGACTGTTGTATGTAAGAAATGTAGCAGTTAACTTCAACACTATAGCAATGTACTAGGTGAAATATCTCCACAAAGGCTGGTATCCCATCCCCATGTCATCCTTTACTTGCATGTGTATAGTACGTGACACTGACCCAGCTAGCTTACAGCCAGCTCGCAGAGTGAACAGAACCCCTGATACTCCTGTTTATATCTGTCAGCCAGGGCTCCCTGATTGGACCAGGTTAATAGCCTCAATCAGAGAACTCACATTCTTTGAGGTCCAACTGGCTGACCTCATTCCAATCACGACATTCCTCTCCCTCTAAGTTGAGGGACGTAGGGCTGTTCTTGTCCCTATAGCCTCTCCCTACGGCGTTTTCACACCAGGTCCAGATTCTCCGACTCTGCCTTGGATACAGTGACATGTACTAGGATCGTACCCCAACTCCTGTGGTAACAGCGTTGAGGCTGCGGCATCTGCCACGTCCGTCTCATCCTGAGAGGTTTCTTCAGTGCTAGGCAGAGAGGGTGGACCCATGACAGCCTTGCTGGATGTTCTGAGGGACCAGGTATGTTTTGCTCCTGCCCCGTTTATGAGATTGCAGCTTTTGTGTGGTCCATGTGCCTTAGCAGGACCACCTCACCTACCGAAACTCTGTACACCACAGTACCTGACCTTGCATCGACCATGCCTGTTTACCCATGCAGGGCCATTCCCGTGATTTCAACACCTAATATCATCCCCTGAAGTAAACAGCCTCTCTTGCTTAGAGGAATCTTGTATCCAGCATTGGCATTCCAGATGCCATTTCACCCTACTCCCAGGTCAGGAAGATCAGTTTTAACCCGGTGTACAGTCTGCTTCCCACCAGCAACTCTGCTGGAGCTATCCCTGTAGTTGCGTGAGGGGTGGTCCTATAATCAAATAGGAAATGGGACAGTTTGGTATCTAGTGAAGCTGTAGACTGTTTCTTTAAGCCTGCCTTCAAAGTTTGATCTTTTCCTTCTGCCAGACCATTGGATGATGAATGGTATGAAGCTGTCCTTATATATTTTTTCTTTATTCATTCATGGAATGAGGGCATCGTTGACTAGGCCAGCATTTATTGTCCATCCCTAATTGCCCAGAGGGCAGTTCAGAGCCAACCACATTGCTGTGGGTCTGGAGTCACATGTAGGCCAGACCAGGTAAGGATGGCAGATTTCTTCCCTAAAGGGCATGAGTGAACCAGTTGGGTTTTTTCCAACAATCGACAATGGATTCATGGTCATCATTAGACTCTTAATTCCAGATTTTTTTTTTATTGAATTCAAATTCCACCATCTGCCATGGCAGGATTCAAACCCAGGTCCGCAGCACATTACCTGAGTCTCTGGATTAACAGTTCAGTGATAATACCACTAGGCCATTGCCTCTCCTTGGCTTTAGGAAATACTCAAATTTGCTGCTGGGAAATGACGGCCAACACCTCCGGGAGTCTGTGTGTGGCAAAAGGTGCTCACAACTTTTCTATCATCATCCCTGTGATTGACAAATGAAGTCTTTGCACTTTGAGTGAGCATCCACAATGACTGAAAGCGTACAGCCCATGAAAGGACCTGCACAGTTGATGTGTAACCAAGTCTGGGGTTTATCCCGTCACATCCACGAATGGATGTGTGGGGGAGCTGCTGGTGGTAATTTTTATCCTGTTGGCATTCTGGGTACTGCCTGACCATCACATTGGTATCCAGTCCCGGCCACGAGACATAACTTCTCACCAATATTTTCATTTTGGAAACCCCTGTCTGGTCCCTGGTGAAGTTCAGCAAGTCTCCGGCAGTGATCTTTGCTTGGGACAATCACTCTTGCTCTCAATAATAACATGCCATCCTCTACAGTGATCTGGTCTAGAAAAGTTTCAGTTCTGGTTGTGAGGCTCTTTTGTCTTCCCCATAACCACCAGCTGTTTTAGTTTTGCCAGGATGGGATCTTTTTGTGTCCACAGTCTGATATTGTCAGCGATGACCAGAAGGGTGTCCAGAAAGTTTAAAACCAGAACAGACTTTTCTGGTGGCAGAACCACTGGTAATGTATCCACCAAGGTGAGGCAGTTCAAGGCATCCACATTTGTCACTTGGCTTCCTGGACAGTATTCCAACTTGGAATTGTAAGCACATAGTATCAGCCCCCACCACTGAATTCAGCCTGAAGCTGTTAACGGCACAACTTTGTTGTTTGTGGTCTGTTACTATTACAAATTTACGTTCGTAAAGGTACATTTGGAACTTTCTCACACCAAACATGACTGCCAAACCTTCCTTCTCTATCTGGGCAAATCTTCACTCAGCATCAGCCAAAGTCCAGGAAGCATACACTATTGGGCACTCCATCAGCTGGGCCACCAGTGAGCCAACACTATTCCTGATACTGTATGGGGAGACATTGTATGTTAGACCACATCGCACTTGGGATCACAGTGGGCCAACACCTTAGACGACGATAACTGCTTCTTCACTTCCCTAAAGGCTACTTCTTGGCTACGAGACCACTTCCAAGGCTGACCCTTTTTCAATAGCAAAAGTAAGGGTATCAGGATGGAGGCAGGTTATATACAAATTTTCTGTAATAATTCACCAACCTAAGGAAAGGCCTAAGCTCTGGAACAGAAGTGGGAGCTGGGTTACGTTTGATCACCCTCACTTTTATTTTCCAATGGGTATAACCTGGTATTTTCAACTCTGTAACCCAAGTAGGTCACTTGGGGTGCTTGGAACACACATTTTTACCTTCTAAGGTATACCCTTGCATTGGAGAAATATTTAAGCACCATGTCCAAGTTCTCTAAATGCTCTTGTTGGTCTTCCCCGTTATTAGCATGCCATCCAGATAAATGACGAACTAGGGTAGATCTCGTAAAATGTGCCCAATTGTCCACCAGAAAATGGCACAGGCTGCTGATACCCCAAAAGGCACCCTCATATATTGGTACAAACCATCGGGGTATTAATTATAGCATAGTTCTGAGAATCCTCATCTAACAACAATTGCAGGTATATATGGCTCATGTCCAGATTCATGAAAGACATAGCCCTAACCCCCCACCAGCTTTGCTTTGTGTAAATCCTCTATGTGAGGAATTGGGTATTTATCCAGCTGCAACAAGAGTTTCGCTGTTTGTTTGAAGGCTCCACAAAGGCAAACCGACTCACTGAGCTTCACAATTGGTATGATCGGTGCAGCTCATTCCACAAACACAACTGGTTTGATAATTCCTTCACTTTCCTGATTTCTGCCTCTACTTTTGCCCGTAAGACATGTCACTGGGCAGACCTTGCAGAATCGGGGAATCGCTTCTTGTTCAACACATAAGGCAGTCATTTTCTAATTGAAAAACGTTGAGCGAATCAAGTTGAATCTTTCTGAACCAATTTTTTCCCCCATGAAGCTTGGGCCCAGGCCTTTTCCTACAATCACTGGTAGCTGAGGCAGCTGCTTCTCTGTCCAGAACCAAAGCTGGACCCTTAATCTGTAGTGGTTCCCTGGTATAGGTTCACAGCCTGGCCGAGGTCTTATGCAAACTTAAGGATTGGAGTCCAGAGCGAACTTTGTTATAAAAACTGGTTCTGCAATCACTGGTACAGCTGTGCCAGTGTCAAATGGGGAGGCGACAGCATGGTGGTGTTATTGCTGGACTGTTAATCCAGACACCCGGATAACATTCAAATCCTGCCATGGCAGATGGTGGAATTTGAATTCAATAAAAACATCTGGAATTAAGAATCTAATGATGATGAAGAATCCATTGTCGATTGTAGGGGATAAAACCATCTGGTTTGCTAATGTCCTTTAGGGAAGGAAACTGCCATCCTTACTTGGTCTGGCCTACATGTGACCCACAGACCTACAGCAATGTGCTTGACTCTGAACTGCCCTCTGGGTAATTAGGGATGGGCAATAAATGCTGCCTGGTCAGTGATGCCCTCATCCCGTGAATGAATAAAAAATCTCCATTAGAACCAGGTGACCATTTACCAATTCCTTCGCTGCCATCCCCTATTCCAATTCCTTCGCCTGCCATCCCCTATTCCCAATTCCTTTGCCTCCGCCGCATCTGCTCCCAGGATGAGACATTCCAATCCCGCACATCTCAAATGTCCTCATTCTTCAAGGACCGCAACTTCCCCCCCACAGTGGTCGAGAACGCCCTCGACTGTGTCTCCCGCATTTCCCGGAACACATCCCTCACGCCCCGTCCCCGCAATAATAACCAAAAAAGAATCCCCCTCGTCCTCACATAGCACCCCACCAACCTCCGGATCCAACGCATCATCCTCCAACACTTCCGCCATCTGCAATCAGACCCCACCACCAAAGACATTATTCCCTCCCCACCCTTATCTGCCTTCCGGAGGGACCACTCCCTCCGCGACTCCCTTGTCCGCTCCTCACTCCCCTCCAGCCCCACCACACCCGGCACTTTTCCTTGTAACCGCAGGAAGTGCTACACCTGCCCCCACACCTCCTCTCTCACCCCAATCCCAGGCCCCAAGAAGACTTTCCACATCAGGCAGATGTTCACCTGCACATCTGCCAATGTGGTATACTGCATCCGCTGTACCCGTTGTGGCTTCCTCTACGTCGGGGAAACCAAGCGGAGGCTTGGGGACCGCTTTGCAGAACACCTGCGCTCAGTTCGCAACAAACAACTGCACCTCCCAGTCGCGAACCATTTCAACTCCCCTTCCCATTCCTCAGACGACATGTCCATCCTTGGCCTCCTGCAATGCCACAGTGATACCACCCGAAGGCTGCAGGAACAGCAAATCATATTCAGCCTGGGAACCCTGCAGCCCAATGGCATCAATGTGGATTTCACAAGCTTCAAAATCTCCCCTCCCCCAACCGCATCCCAAAACCAGCCCAGCTCATCTCCACCTCCCTAACCTGTTTTTCCTCTCACCTCAAGCCACACCCCCATCTCCTATCTACTAACATCATCCCGCCCCCTTGACCTGTCCGTCCTCCCTGGACTGACCTATCTCCTCCTTGCCTCGCACCTACACTCACCTTTACTGGCTCCATCCCCGCCTCTTCGACTTGTCTGCCTCCTCTCCACCTATCCTCTCCTCTATCCGCCTCCCCCTCTCTCCCTATTTATTTCAGAACCCTCTTCCCCTCCCCTATTTCTGATGAAGGGTCTAGGCCCGAAACGTCAAGTTTTCCTGCTCCTATGATGCTGCTTGACCTGCTGTGTTCATCCAGCCCCATACTTGTTAACCAGATGTTTGTTTTGATTGGTTCTAATTTGGATGTTGCTAAGCAATTTAACTGTTCAAAACCAGCTGTAGGTGGACTTTACACGGTGCGCCCTCTGTGGGATACAGGCTCATGAGTTCTCTTACTCCGTTTAGGTCTAATGGGATTCTCTTGTCTCAAGTTCACACACCAGCAGCAACTACAATGTCTTTACTTGTCTGGATCCTCAAAAAAATTTTAACCATTTGGCTGAGGCTTGAGATAACAAGGTGTGGGGCTGAATGAACACAGCAGGCCAAGCAGCATCAGAGGAGCAGGAAAGCTGGTGTTTCAGGCCAAGACCCTTCTTCAGAAATTTGTTTTGATTTTGTCGTTTTGCTGTGGGCTGACCTCGGGTCCCTCTGTTCAGGATATGTCCTGAGTGAGGCTACGCAATTGCCTTCACTCAAGTGGTGTTCACAAGCTCAGTCGGCCGGGTGAGGACGTCCACTTCTGTCAGAATACCCTGTAACTCATAAGCTCCGCTTGCTGCATTTTCTAATGATAAAACCAGTTGTATTGCCTGTTTGAAGTCCAGTTGGGCTTCAGCTATAGGCACTTTTGTACAGACACTGACCCAGCTAGCGCAGAGCTGGGACCTAGATTAAGCAGAACCCATAACACTCCTGTTTATTTTCTTTTCTTATTTGAGTCAAGCTTCCCAAATAAAGGCATGATGCCAGAATTGTTTGTCCCATTTCAAAGATGACTGGTGCGAGCGAATGTTCTTCAGGCATATACTGTGCAGCCAGCTCGGAGTCAGTCCCTCAACTGAGGAGATTCTGAAACCCCTGTTTTTTTTTCCTCTCCCGCACACTACCACTGTTCAGCAGTAGTGCATATTTTCCCCCACAAATTCTGTCTTGTGTGTGTATATATGTGCAGTGATTCAGTAAAGACTCCATTGTGCAAATAATTTTATTCAATATTTCCGCCATCAGGAAAACCACCCATGTGGCCAATGAACCAGAAACAAGCAAAGCCACGTAATAGCAACACTTATGTGGACACTCCTGTTTATATCTTTCGGCCAGGGCTCCCTGATTGGACCAGGTTAACAGCCCCAATCAGGGAACTCAAATTCTATGAGGTCCACCTGGCTGACCTTGTTCCAATCCCTACACTAGGGAGCAGACCTACCTTTTTTCCTCATGTGGGTTGAGGATAAAATTGTCTGGGACACTGGGGAGAACTTTCATGGTCTTTTTGAAATAGAGCCTTGGAATCATTTGCATCTGCTGGAAAGATCAGACCATGTGGTGACTTAGAACATGGAACATAGAACAGTACAGCGCAGTACAGGCCCTTTGGCCCACGATGTTGTGCCGAACTTTTACCCTAAACCTAAGGTCTATCTAACTTCCACCCCTACCTTATACTATCATTCATATGCCAATCTATTCCACACCTACTACTCTCTGAGTAAAGAACCTACCTCTGACGTCTCCCTTATATCTACCTCCACTCACTTTAAAACTATGCCCCTCGTAATAGCTACCTCCACCCTAGGAAAAAAGTCTCTGACTGTCCACTCTATCTATACCTCTGATCATTTTATACACCTCTATCAAGTCACCTCTCATCCTTCATCGTTCTAAAGAGAAAAGCCCTCGCTCTCTCAACCTTTCCTTGTAAGACCTTCCCTCCATTCCAGGCAACATCCTGGTAAAACTCCTCAGCACCTTTTCCAACACTTCCACAACTTTCCTGTAATGAGGCGACCAGAACTGGACACAATACTCCAGATGTGGCCGAGCCAGGATTTTTTATAGCTGGAGCATAACGTCACGGCTCGAACTCAATCCCTCTATTAATGAAAGCTAACACACCATACACCTTCTTAACAACTCTATTCACCTGGGTGACTTAACATCAAATCTGACAAGGTAGAACTCCCAGTCATTCAGCAGAACATCTACCTCCATCTTGTGTTCAACTCTCTGCAGTAAGGCATAAAACTATCAGAAGCCAAACTTACTTTTCAGAGCAATTATATTATCAGCAGTAATCTACTTTATATTTATGATAATCTGATGCAAATTAACTTTATGAATCTATATCTTAACAGCAGATAAACTTCAAGAGATAGACATAATGAAGGCGGAACTCCAGTGCTGGTAGCTGTATTTTTGATTTGGTTGATGGGTGATCTCAATCTTACTGTTTGGAGAGACCACTCCATTGTGTAATCGTTGCTGACATAGTTCATTGTAAAATAACTCATGAGGCAGTTTCATTTACAGTGGATTAAATGAGCATGTCATCTTTCAAAAGGTTGACTCAATCCCAAAGAATGGCCTTATTTGGCAGAGAATAAAAAAACAAAAAAGACAATAAGGCAGTAATGACATCAGGCACCATGTCAGCAGATTGTACTACAGGCCTTTATGTGAACTCAACAAGGAACGCATCAAAACCATTGAGCCAGTCTAACTAAAACTCCGTAAACACTGCCTGTCAACAACAGATCGCAATTCACAGAATCACAAAACTACTGCAGGCCACTCAGCCCATCATGACTGGACCAGTTCTGTGAAAGACCAGTTTGCTTGGACTTAACTGTCCTGCCTTTTCCTTATAACTCTGCACATTCTTCCTTTTACTCCTTTTTGTGTTTGCTGTCACTGCATTCTTGTATTTGAGACCTTAACCATTCACTGCACAATAAAGGTTTTCCTTGTAACACTCCTGTTTCCTTTACCAGTTGCTATAAATTTGTGCCCTCTCATTCTTGATCCCTTAACAAATGGGAATAATTTCTCCTCGTCTTCTTTGCTCACACTAAAGACTTTGAATATCTCTACTAAGTCTCCTCTCACCCCTCTCAACTGTAAAGAAAACAGTCACTACTTTTCCAATCTATCCTCATGACTGGACTTTCTCATTCCTTGAACTATTCTTGTAAATCACTCTCTCCAATCCATTCAAACCTCTTCTATAATAAGGTGCCCAGAACTGTTCACAATACTCCAGCTGACACCAAATTAGTGTTTATCCAAGTTCAACATTGCTCTTGTCTTCTATGCCCCTATCAATAAAGCCCACAATGCTGTATACTTTACGATGCTCTCCAACTGCCCTTCAACCTTCAATGACTTAGTAACAAAAGAACCCAGTTCCCTATGCTCCTCTACCTCCTTTAGAGTTTTATGTTTTAGTTTATATTATACCTCCATCTTCTTTCTATTAAAGTGAATCAAAATAAATTGAGAGCTGTTGTAGCTGCACCCATGCAGGCAGATAGAGATCATACTATCACAACCCTGAAGCATTTACATGTCTGATCTAAGAGACATCAGGATGTTGACTGTGGGAGGGATTGGCCTCTCTCTCATTGGAGCTGATCATTGCCTGGATCTTTTTGGCATGAATTTTACTTGCCAATTGTCATTCTGGTCCTGGATGTGGTCCCTGTATGTGGATATGAACTGCTCCAAGTATTAGGAGGGAATGAGTGAATGACTGCAAACAAAATGTACTTCCACCAGCTAACCTCAAGAGAACTGGCAATTTTCTGGTCTAAGTGTGATAAAATGATGCTGGAGAATAGAAGAGGAGGCTTTCATAAACTGAGAAATAATCCAAAGAACTGCCAATATGAAAGAATGCAAATTCACTCTTTACAAATAAGGTTTTACTGTCAATTTATCTTCTCATTCTCGGAAACACTAGGGATAACATCAGTCACAAAACAAAACCTTTGCTTAATTCCTTAACCATGTTAGCATCAGTTATCCTTTTGTCCTTCCTTAGAGAAAGTTTTCCTGTGGAATTTTAAAAAATTATAAATATTAATATTTTAATTTCCAGGTTCTGTTTTATTCGCGATTAAAACCATTAGGCAGTTTCCTTAACTTATACAGTGTTTTATGAGGCAGTTCTAATCCACAGCACAATAGAAGTGGTTCCTGAAACTTTCAATCTGCAAGGCATAAAGAAGAAGTCATTCCGCATTGACGAGATTTCTTTTTACATGGACAACATCAGCCAATTAAAGGAGATTCTCAATTATGCATGAGATAAATTCATAACCACTTTATATGTAGCATTTATATCAACATAATAGCATGGTTCTAATGGGCTGGTGTGTTTATTTCAATGCAAGGTGTATTATAGGTAGTTCAGTTTGGGATTATGTTCAGCCTGCACAGGATGGACCAAAGAGTCTGTTTCCATGCTGTATGGCAGATGAGCTTAGAGCCTGGATCAGTACATGGGACTATGGTGTTGTGGCCATTACAGGGACACGGTTGAGAGGGGAACAGGCCTGGCTGCTCAAGATTCCAGGGTGTTGTTGTTTTAGGCAAGATAGAGAGGAAGGTGAAATAGGTGAAGGAGTTGCATTACTAATCAAGGAGAATGTTACTTCTGCACTCAGACAGGATATGCTGGAGAGCTCATCCACTGAGACAATACGGTTACAGCTCACAAATAAGATGGGTGCAATCACGCTG
>JAHRHZ010000020.1:170243-188449 GCA_024137785.1 Ginglymostoma cirratum | reverse complement strand
AGCTCACAAATAAGATGGGTGCAATCACTCTGATAGGATTATACTGTAGGCCCCCCCACCCCCCCAACCGAGACACCGAGAAACAAATATTTAGGCAGCTTATGGAAAGGTGTAATAAAAACAGACTCATCATTGTGGGTGACTTTAACTTCCCCAATATTGACTGGGACTTCCTTAGAGCAAGAGGCTCAGATGGGGCAGCATTTGTTAAGTTCATCCAAGAGGGTTTCTTGAAACAGTGCATAGTCCAACAAAAGGAGGGGCCATACTGGACCTTGTGTTGGCTAATGAGCCTGGCCAGGTGGCTGACGTTTCAGTGGGAGACCATTTTGGAAACAATGATCACAACTCCTCAAGTTTTAAGTTTTAAGATAGCTATGAAGAAGAATAAGTCAGGACATTGCGGGAAGGTACTAAATTGGGGGAAGCAAATTACATCAGTATTAGGCAGGAGCAGGAGTGTTAAATAGGAGGAGCTGTAATCAGGCAAGTCCACATTTGACATGTAGGAACTGCTTAAAGACCTACTCGGGAGAGTTCAGGATCGGCAATGTTCCAGTAAGGAGAAAGGTAAGGGATCCTTTGATAATGAACGAGGTTGTGAGTTTAGGTAAAAGGGGAAAAAGAAGCATATGTAAGGTTTAGGAAGCTAAAATTGTACAGAGCCTGTGAGGAAAATTAGGAAAGCAGGAAAGAACGCAAGCAGGGAAATTAGGAGAGCAAAAAGGGGCCATGAAATGAACTTGACAAATAGGATTAAGGAGAATCCCAAGACATTCTATACATACATTAAAAACAAGAGGATAACTAGGGAGAAGGTAGGACCACTCAAGGATAAAGGAGAGAACTTGCGTTTGGAGGCAGAGAATTTGGGTGAATCCTAAATGAGTACTTTGCATCAGTTTTCACCCAAGAAAAGGAAATGGAGGATAGAGAGATTAGTGTGGAACATGCTAATATGCTAGGGCATTTTGAGGTCAAGAGAGAAGTGGTGTTAGATCTCTGGAAGAGCGTTAAGGTGGATAAGTCCCCAGGGCCCAATAGTATTTACCCCAGGTTATTGAGAGAGGCAAGAGAGGATATTGCTGGGGTTTGACCAACATCTTTGTACCCAGTGGATACATGCTCAGTCTGTCCAACCTTTCTCCATAAGACACTTGCCCATTCCAGGGCTTAGTCTGATGAACAACGTACGTTACTCAATTAAAGAACTCCAACAAGTTTGTTAAACACGATAGGGAGCAGCAATCTCACACAGATCACCATTCTGCTTCTGTTTTATCAAAGAAGGGATTTTGAGAGGAGGTTCTGCTTAGAGCTCCTTCAGAAATGCAGAGCTGTACTTCCATTCTGACAGTTCTTTCAGGGCATTGAATTATCAGAGGAGGACAAACGAACCTTCTTTTCACAGCAATCAGCTGCTATAATCGGAAATATACAGATCCTGAGAGCTACTTTCGCACAACTGGTAAATGTGATGCTCGGGTGCAAAGAGGGTGAGAAGGGGGGTTAGAGGAAGTTGGGTGCCAGCTGAGAAGGGTGCTAGGTAGGGAAGGATTTTTATGCAAGGGGTACAATGTCAGATGATGAGGGGATTAGGGTGCTAGCCAGGCAGGTGATATATACAAAATAAAAACCGAAAGCACTGTGGATGCTGTAAATCAGGAACAAAAACAAAATTGCTAAAAAAGCTCAGCAGGTCTGGCAGCATTTGTGGAGAGAAATCAGAGTTAACATTTCAGGTCCGGTGACCCTTCCTCAGTTTATATGCAGAAAATAGGGAGGTGGGTGGGGTAGGGAGTAAACGATAGGATAGAGCCCAAAGAGAGAGAAAGACAGTTGGACAGAAAAAGGAATTGCTAACGATCAGGCTGGGAGAGCGAATAGTTGTTAATGGGGACTGTTAGTGACTAACAGGGGGTGTGTAATGGCAGGCTCTGTGGTAACAAGGCCTGGTGTGTGGGGTAGGGGGCTGGGACATGGAAGAGTTTAGGCCCTAAAATTATTGAAGTCAATATTGAGTCCGGAGGGCTGCAGGATCCCCAAGCAGAAAATGAGATGTTGTTCTTCCAGCTTGTGTTGAGCTTCGCTGGAACCCTGTAGCAAGCCTGAGACAGAGATGTTGGCCAGGGAGCAGGGTGGTGCTGGGGAATCCTCAGTTGAGGAAAAAGGGGACATTTTGGACGCTCCCTTGTCGAAGTTGGCCTCATCTGTACATATGCGACGGAGACAGAGGAACTGAGAGAATGGGATGGAGGGTTTATCTCAAGAGGGTTGGAATATAAAAGCAGCGATGTGCTTCTGAGACTTTATAAAGCTCTAGTTAGGCCCCATTCAGAATACTGTGTCCAATTTTGGGCCCCACACCTCAGGAAGGACATACTGGCACTGGAGCATGTCCAGCGGAGAGTCACACGCATGATCCGTGGAATGGTTGGCCTAACACATGATGAACGGCTGAGGATCCTGGGATTGTATTCATTAGAGTTTAGAAGGTTGAGGGGAGATCTAATAGAAACTTACAAGATAATGCATGGCTTAGAAAGGGTGGACGCTGGGAAGTTGTTTCCGTTAGGTGGGGATACTAGGACCCGTGGGCACAGCCTTAGAATTAGAGGGGGTCAATTTAGAACGGAAATGAGGAGACATTTCTTCAGCCAGAGAGTGGTGGGCCTGTGGAATTCATTGCCACGAAGAGCAGTGGAGGCCGGGACGTTAAATGTCTTCAAGGCAGAGATTGATAAATTCTTGATCGCGCAAGGAATCAAGGGCTACGGGGAGAGTGCGGGTAAGTGGAGTTGAAATGCCCATCAGCCATGATTAAATGGCGGAGTGGACTCGATGGGCCGAATGACCTTACTTCCACTCCTATGTCTTATGGAGTCTTTACAGGAAGCAGGGTATGAGGATGTATAGTCCAGGTAGCTGTGGGAGTCAGTGGGTTTACAGTGGATATTAGTGTCCCCAGAAATGTCGAGGAAGGGAAGCGAGGAATCAGAGATAGACCAGGTTAAAGTGAGGGCAGGGTGGAAATTGGAGGCGAAATTGATGAACTTTTCCAATTCCAGACAAGAGAGGGAAGCAGCACCGATAATATCATCGATGTATCGGAGAAAAAGTGTATATTTGATTGAGATGCATACAATTGGAAAGGGTAGGGTGTCATGGTATAACGGTGCAAAGCGAGTGATGCAGTGTTTAGGGTAGGTCAGGAGGTGTCTTGTGGCACAGTTGTGTCCCTACCTTTGAGCCAGAACGACTGGGTTTAAGCCCTACTTTTGACAGAGGTCTGTCATAAGATCTCTGAACAGGTAGACTAATAATACCTCTAGGGTAGGTCAGGGTGCATTTGGCAGAGGGTGAGAGTTTACCAAGTTTAGGTGGGAGAGGTCAGGTCCAGCAGTGGTGGGGGAGGGGGGTTCATTTGAGGTTAGCGGCAGAGGGGAGGAGAAAGTAGTGGTCAGGCCAGTTTCTGTAGATGTGTAAGGGATTTGGGTAGATGTGGTTAGGGTGTGTGAGGTTAAGTACAGCGTCAGACACTCAAGAGTTCGAGAATGTATTTAATAGTCAAACTTTCTCCAAGTAACTATTTCACTTAATTTTAGAGGAACCTTTCAAATTCTCTGACTTAAAAGGAGACTTTTTGGAGGATTCCAAGTGTAGAGGAATTGCCCAGGAACGAGTATTTCCCAGCAGACAATTCAATTTCCTGGGCAATTGCTACGGAGTGTGCTGCGATGTGGATTCTGCAGGATCCTGTCTGTGCTGAAATACCACTCTCTGGCCTTTGGAAAATCCAGGCTGAATTCTTTCATAAAACCACGCTAACTCTTTCCAAGTTTCTTGAATTTTGCAAAGTACCCAGGTATAACCTGCCTAGTGATCAATTCTAGCGCCTTCTCCATGGCAGATATCAAACTCCCTGGCCTTTAGTTTCCTGGTTTATATTGAATGAGCAGCATAAGCACTTGTCAATTGATCCAAGCCAGTGTTCAGGTTCCCAAAATAGTTTTCAATTGTGAGATGTTGAGTAACTAACAAATAGGCAGACCGTATACATTTTAACAATATCAATAAGCTGTATTTAGTTAACAGCCTAACAGAGTGTGAACATTTATCTCATCACAATCACAATATGTTCAAGTTTGATGTAGTGTTTGAAAAGAAGTATAAACAACCATTTAGGATCTAGTGCTGACTTCATTGCGATGAGAGCTGGCCACGGTAAATTAGATAAGTCTGTAAATGGGTAGAATAACAGAAGAACAGGGGTCGTGGTTTTTAAAACAAAAGCATTTAATGTGACACGGAGCCAGTTTATAAGGTTAAAGTTCAAGAGTTTTACTAAAAATAAGAAACAAGCAAAAATGCCCAAAACAGCACTGCTCCTTGTGACTATGAAAGGTACAAAGAACAACAAAAGACAACAAATAACAGCCATAAGCCACAATTGTTAAAAACTGATAGCAGGAAGAGAGGGTGGTCAGGTGCAGTGTGAAACCATGAAAACTGATTATGGTGATATTATCAATGCAAATAAGGAAATGTGAGAGATGTTGACTAATTAGAGACAGAGCATTAATTTGCGTCTCATAGAAATTAGTATTGAAGGGTTGGAGATTCAGACCCAGTAAAATTAATGTAAAAAAGTAACAAGGAAGAAAATAACAACTTAAAAAATTTAAAAGTCATAAACTCTTTGGACCAGATGGTTTCCATCCCAAACTTTTGAAGTAAGTTAGTGAGAATATTGCAGATGCCCAAATAACAATCTTCCAAAGTTCACTCAATTCAACAATGATTCCTCTAGATTGGAAAACTGCACAACACTCCAATATTTAAGAAAGTTCAGAGAGGAAAATCTGGTAATTTCAGACTGGTCAACGCAACACCTATGGTCAGGAATCTAAAGCCTGACGTTCTGCTTATTCCCTCACACATTGTACCAATACTGAGGCCAGGAACAGAGGATTGTGTCAGTTACAAATAGTTAAAATACTCATTCAGTGCATGTGGAGAGGAATGTAGAACTTTGAAGGGGTCATAAATATTTCAGGAACTGTCAGTTGAAGGTGGTGGATGCAAAGTGGGGTACCACTTATAGCTGTTCAAAGGCATTGCCCAGCCCTCGGCAGGATTGAGGAGGTGGTCTTGGTGTATCACAGGTGGTGGAGAGAGAGGGAACTGAGCATTTAGGCATTGAACAAAGTCATTAGCTGTCCAGGCATCACAAGGGCAGAACAGCAGATGCTAATATCTTCCCTCTGCAGGAAGGGCAAACACCTGAGAGCAGGAAAAGGAGGCAGAAATGAGCAGTGGTCATACCCTAAACCCAGGATCTGTCACTAACTTCAGAGTGACCTGGACATGGTTGAGACTGAGTGCTTCTCGGTGCCTTTATTACCGAAGTCCTCAAACCTTATAGCAATGTTCACCTGCCCTGCCAGTAGCCATCAACATCAATGTGCCTTGAAGTGGTTGCAGTGATGCAGACCTCGGTGGTATTTTGCAAATGGCAGCACACTGGGGAGGCAGTGGTCAAATGATATTATCGCTAGACTATTAATCCAGAAACTCAGCGAATGTTCTCTCACATCTCCTTTAAACTTAACCTCTTTTACCTTAAGCCCATGTCCCCTAGTAATTGACAATTCTGCCTTGGGAAAAAGACTCAGACAATCCATGCCCTCCTCATAATTTTGTAAACCTCTATCAAGTCTCCCCCTCATCCTTCAACATTCAAGTGAAAACAAACCAAGTTTGTCCAATCTCTCTTTATAACTGATGCCCTCCAAACCAAGCAACATCCTGGTAAATGATGTCTGCACCCTCTCCAAAGCCTCCAGATCCTTCTGGTAATGTGATGACCAGAACTGTACACAGTGTTCCAAAGTTCTATACAGCTGCGACATGACTTGACAATGCCCTGACTGATAAAGGCAAGCAAACTATATGCCGTCTTAACCACTTTATCCACTTGTGATGCCACTTTCAGGGAATTGTATGCCCAGATCCCTCTGTATGCTGATGTTATTAAGAGTTCTGCCATTTACTTCCATCCTGCTTTTAATCTTCCAAAATGCGCCAACCCACGTTTGTCCAGATTAAACTCCATCTGCCATTTCTCCACCCATGTGTCCAGCCTATCTATATCCACTGCAATCTATTCACTATCTGCAGCTCCCCCAATCTTTGTTTCATCTGCAAACTTACTAATCAGACCAGTGACATTCTTCTCCAAATTATTTATGTTTATTACAAACAACAGGGGTCCCAGCACTGATCTCTGTGAAACACCACTGGTCACAGATCTCCAGTCAGAAAACTATTTTTCTTCACTACACTCTGTCTTCTTTGACTAAGTCAGTTCTGTACCCATCTTACCAACTCACTGTGGATCCCATGTGACTTCACCTGTAGTATCAGGCTGCCATGAGGGACCTTGTCAAAGGCTAAAAGTCCAGATAGACAACATCTATCGCCCTGCTGTCTTCAATAATCTTTGTCACCAATTCTAACATAAAACTCAATCAGGTTTGTGAGACACAACCTTCCCTGCTGCCTATCACTATTAAGTCCATATTTTCCAAATGTGAGTAAATCCTGTCCCTAAGAATCTGCTCCAATAATTTCTCCACCACTGACATAAGGCTCATGGGCCTGTAATTTCCTAGATTATTCCGGTTGCCTTCAAACAAAGGAAGAACCCTGGCTATTCTCCAGTCCTCTGGGGTCTCTCCTGTGACTAAAGAGGATACAAAGATTCCAGGCAATGCCTCAGCAATTTCCTCACTGGACTCACTCAGCATTCTGGGATAGATCCCATTAGATCTTGGGGACTTGTCTACCTTAGTGTTTTCCAAAACATCCAACACCATCTCCTTTTTAATATTGACATTCCCTAGAATATCAACATGCCCCTCCCGAGACTCACCATCCCCCATTTCCTTCTCCTTTGTACCTACCAATGCAAAGTACTTTAAACGTTGTAGCCCTCCTAATTCCACATTTGTGATCTTTCCTGCTATGTATTGTTCAAGGGCTCTGTCTGTCTTCAGTTTCCTAAACCTTGTATATGGCTCCTTTTTCTTTTTGATTAAGCTCTTAATTTCTTTTGTCATTGACTCCACTTTCAAGGAACTATGCACCTGCACTCCTACGCCTTATTGTTTGGCAGCACTCCCCAGGGCTGTACCATTAACTGTATAAGCCCTGCCCTGGTTTGCCTTACCAAAATGCAACATCACACATTTATCTAAATTACACTCTATCTGCTACTCCTTGGCCTATTAGCCCATCGCCATTTTTATTTCACGATAAAATTCGGGGCCTAGACCCCGAAACGTCAGCCTTCCTGCTCCTCTGACACTGCTTGGCCTGCTGTGTTCATCCAGCTCTACCCCTTGTTGTCTCAGATTCTCCAGCATCTGCAGTTCCTACTACCTCTGAAACAATTTTAACACCACTGTGATAATGACAGGTTATTGAAGCACTCAAGAGCTAACACTTGCAATGATAGTCAAGAAAAGAAGTTATGAGAAGGATATAAAGAACCTGAAAAGGGACAGGGAGTTTAAGTGAAAAAGCAAAAACTTGGGAAAATGTAAGGTTGTGCATTTTAGCAGGAAGGCCAGAAAAGCTGAACATCATTTAAATGGAGACAGTTTGCAGAATGCTGCAGAACAGAGGGATTTAGGAGTCCTTGTACACACCACTGTGATTATGACAGGTTATAGAAGCACTCGAACAGTAATTATGCTATAATGATAACACTGTGGTTAAAGTCAACAAACATATTTATATTGAAATTTGCAGTGCTTTTTTCAACTCCCAGACATAGGCAGGTTAATTATATTTCAAAATATAAGGAGCAGTGGATTTAAATACCTTGACAGTATTTGCAGTTCCACAGATCTAAATAAAATTCCACCTTCTAAATTCAAAACCTACACACAATGAGACAAGGCCATCATGCAGCAGTTTGGGTGACCCCCTGAGTAAATAGTGTCCTACACCTTTTCCCTAGGAGTGACAATAGGATCCATCAGGCATGGGACGGGACATCTAGATCTAGGTCCCCAGTACCATTTCGGATACACCATACAGTCTCCATGATTCTGTGAAAATATCAACCTGAAACTCTGCATAGTTCTCTCAGTGTGATCTCACTGAATCAGAATTTTCTACCAAATCAATTTTCAAATATGCTTTATCACCTTCATAATAAAAGTCAACATTCTGTTTGTTTTCCTAACCACTTGACATGCTCACATATTAACATTTGTGATTTATGGACTCCTAAATCCCTTTGTATTGCACCATTCTGCAACCTGTATCCATTTAAATTATATTCAGCTTTTCCAGCCTTCCTGCCGAAGTGCACAAACTCACATTTTCCCAAGTTTTTGCTTTTTCACTTAAACTCCCTATCCCATTCCAGGCTCTTTATATCTTCCTCACAACTTGTTTTCTCACCTATCATTGCAAATGTTAGCAAATGTGTCCATAATGCACTATATCCCTTCAGCCAAGTCACTAATGTAGTTTGTATATAGTTGAGGCCCCAGCATTAATCCATGTAACCCTCCATTCACTACAGTTTGACCGACTCAAAAATGATCGTTTATTCCAAAACTCCATTTTCTGTTAGTTAGCCAATCCTGTAGCATTTTACCCCCTAAATCATGAGCTATTATCTTGTGTGATAAACATTTTATGACATCTTATCAAATTCTGTTCTGAAATCCAAATATACTTCAGCCTGATTTCAGGTGGAATACCTTTCCCCAACCTAGAGCAAACATAGTGATGAGAGGAACTGCAGATGCTGGAGAATCTGCGATAACAAGGTGTAGAGCTGGATGAACACAGCAGGCCAAGCAGCATCAGAGGAGCAGGAAGGCTGACGTTTCAGGCCTAGAACCTTCTTCAGAAAATGTTCAGAAAATCTTCTTCCAAACCTGTGATCACTTCCATCTAGAAAGACAACGGCAGCAGATACATGGGAACACCACCACCTGCAAGTTCCCGTCCTAGTCACTCACCATAAGACTATGATACATTTGATCTCCCAAAGTCCAGCACCTCACACTTACCCAGATTAAACTCTATCTGCCATTTCTCCACCCATATCTGCAACTGATCTATATCCCACTTTTGCCTTCTACAACCTTCTACATATTCACAACTCCACCGATCTTTGTATCATCTGCAAATTTATTAACACCCATCTACATTTTCATCTAAGTCATTTATATGTATCACAAACAGGAGAGGTCCCAGTGTGGATCCCTACGGAACACCTAGTCACAGACCTCCAGCCTGAAAAACACCCTTTCACCACCACCCTATGCTTTTTATGGGCAAGTCAATTCTGAATCCACGTGGCCAAGTCACCATGGATTCCATCTTAATCTTCTGGATGAGCCTACCATGAGGGAAGCATGTCAAAATGCTTACTAAAATCCATGTAAACAATATCCACTGCTCTATCCTCATCAACCACTTTCATCACCTCCTTGAAAAATTCAATCAAATTAGTGAGACATGACCTGCCCTGCACAAAGCCATGCTGACTGTCCCTAATTAGGCCATGCTTTTCCAAATGTGTGTAAATTCTATCCCTAAGAATACTCAACCACTCCCCAACCACCGATGTGAGACTCACTGGTCTAGAGTTTTCTGGATTATCCCTATTTCCCTTCTTGACCAGAGAAACAATGTTAACTACTCACCAGTCCTCTGGGGCCTCTCCAGTAGCTAGCGAGGATACAAAGATCTTGGTCAAGGCCCCAGCAATCTCTGCTCTTGCATAAACTCTCCTAAATAGAGGCATAGACTTCTTTTTAAACAGGGAAAGGCTTCAGAAATCTGAAGCATAAAGGAACTTGGGAGTCCTGGTTCAGGATTCTCTTAAGGTTAACAAGCACATTCAGTTGGCAGTTGGGAAGGCAAATGCCATGCTACTGTTCATTTCAAGACGGCTAGAATACAAGTGCAGAAATGTACTACTGAGCCTGTATAAGGGTCTGGTCAGACAGCATTTGGAACATTGTGAGCAGTTTTAGGCCTGTATCTAAGGAAGGATGTATTGGCGTTGGAGGGTGTCCAGAGGAGGTTCTCAAGAATGATCTTGGAGATGAAGGGATTGTCATATGAGGAGCAGCTGAGGACTCTGGATCTGTATGCTGAGTTTAGAAGGATGAAGAGGGATCTGATTGAAACTTAGGGAATATTGTGAGGCCTGGATAGAGCAGAAAAAGATGTTTTTGCTCGTAGGAGAGACTAGGATCCAAGGGCACAGCCTGAAAGTGAAGGGACGACCTGTTGGAACTGAACTGAGGAGGGATTTCCTTAGCCAGAGGGTAGTGAAACTATGGAACTCATTGCTGCAGAGGGCTGTGGAGGCCAAGTCATTGAGTGTATTTAAGACAGAGGTAGATAGGTTCTTGATTAGTAAGGGGATCAAGGTTACGGTGAGAATAGGATTGAGAAAGATATCAACAATGAGTGAATGATGGAACAGACTTGATTGGCCAAATGGCCTAATTCTGCTCCTATTTCTTCTGGACTTATGGTTATCCCACTTGGACTGGTTATCTAGTTAATTAATTGGAGGTTACGATCGGGTCAGTCATGATCTTAAAGAATGGAGGAGCAGGCTTGAGAGGCAGAGTGGCCTCGTCCTGCACCTTGTTTGTACGTTAGTAGAGGGGAACCTGTAGATGTACTGTATGTGCATTTGACAAAGTGCCACACAGAAGAATATTGTGCAATGTAGGAGTTCATTTGTGTATGGGGTGACTATAAGCATGACCATAACAACAGTAAGACATAGGAAGAGAGATAGGCCATTCAGCTCATTGAGTCTGCTCCACCATTTAATGAGATTATCACACATTTATAACACTCAACTCCACTTTCCTTCTTCTTCCTGACAACTGTCAATTCCCCTACTTGTTAAAAATCTATTGGAAGCTTGCATATACTTAGCTATACAAAAGCCTGGTTCGGCAACATCTGGAGTATTGTGTCCAGTTCTGGTCACCTCATTACAGGAAATATGTAGAAGCATTAGAAGAGTTGCAAAGGAGATTTACCAGAATGTTGCCTGGAATGGAGGGAAGGCCTTATGAGGAAAGGTTGAGAGAGCTATGGCTTTTCTCTTTAGAACGGACAAAGGATGAGAGGTGACTTGATAGAGGTGTACAAAATGATCAGAGGTATAGATACAGTAGACAGCCAGAGACTTTTTCCTAGGGTGGAGGTAGCTTTTACGAGAGGACATAGTTTTAAAGTGAGTGGAGGTAGATATAGGGGAGACATCAGAGGTCGGTTCTTTACTCAGAGAGTGGTAGGGGCGTGGACTTCATTGCTGGAGAGGATAGTGGAGTCGGCCTCATTAGGGGCATTTAAGCGGCTATTAGATAGGTGTATGGATGATAGTATAAGGTAGGGGTGGAGGTTAGATAGACCTTAGATTTAGGGTAAAAGTTCGGCACAACATCGTGGGCCGAAGGGCCTGTACTGTGCTGTATTGTTCTACGTTCTATGTTCTACACTTAAAGACCCAGCCCCAACAGCCCTCTGAGCTAAAGCTTTCCATAGTTTCAATCCCATCTGAGACAAGAAATTCCTTTTCACCTCTGTCTTGAATGGGTGATCCTTTATTCTGAGTTTATGCCCTCTAGTCTGAAACTCTCCCACAAGGAGAAACAACTTCTCCCCATTTACCCTGTTATATCCCCTAAGAGTCTTGTATGTTTCAATAATGTCACCTTTTATTCTTCTAAACTCCAATGAGTACAGGACCAACCTACTCAACCTCTCCTCATGAGATACTGCATCCATATCTGCAATCACCTTAGTGAATCTTCTCTGGTCTGCCTCCAATGCCAGAGACCAAAATCATACATAGTATTCCAGCTTGTTGCAAAGTGTGGAGCTGGAAGAACACAGCAGGCCAGGCGGCATCAGAGGAGCAGGCAAGTTAACGTTTCGGGTAGGGACCCTTCTTCAGAAAATTCTTTAATGCTGCCTGGCCTGCTGTGTTCCTCCAGCTCCACACTTTGTTATCTCTGACTCCAGCATCTGCAGTTCTTGCGATCATAGTATTCCAGCTGTGGTCCGACTCATGTTTTGTACAGCTTTAGCAAAGCTCTTTAGTGTTATACTCCATTCCTTTGAAATAATGGCTAAGATTTTATTTGCTTTCCCTAATATCTGCTGAACTTGTATGCCAGCTTTTTGTAATTCATTCATGAGAACTCCCATGTTGCTCTGCGCTCTAGATTTCTACTGTCTTTCTCTAGTTAATTAACACTCAGTTCCTCGATAATTCCTGCCATACATAAGCTCAGATTTCCATATTATATCCTATCTGCCAAATTTTCACTCACACAATTAACCTATCTATATCCCTCTCCTTATTCTTTGTGTTATCTTCACCACTTTCCTACGTATTTTGGTGTAATCTGCAAACTTGGCTCTAGAATATTCATTTTCCTCATTCAAGTTACTAATATCCATTATAAATAACTGTGGTCCCAGCACTGGTCCCTGTGGCCTCCTCTAGTTACAGTTTGTCACCCTGAAAATAGTCCCCTTGTTCCAATTCTCTATGAGTTAGCCAATCCTCTATCCAAGTTAATGCACTAACCTAAATACCATGGGTTCTTACTTTATTAAGTAGCCTAATGTGTGGTATCTTATTGAATGTCTTTTGAAAATCCAAATTTGTGAGGGGCAGGTCATGCCTCACAAGTCTTATTGAATTCTTTGAGGATGTGACAAAACACACTGATGAAGGTCGAGCAGTGGATGCGGTGTATATGGATTTTAGCAAGACATTTGATAAGGTTCCCCATGGTAGGCTCATTCAGAAAGTAAGGAGGCACGAAATTTGGCCATCTGAATACAAAACTGGACGTCCAATAGAAGACAGAGGGTTGTAGTAGATGGAGAGTATTCAGCCTGGAGCTCGGTGACAAGTGGTGTTCCGCAGGGATCTGTTCTGGGACCTCTGCTCTTTATGATCTTTATAAATGACTTGGATGAGGAAGTGGAAGGGTGGGTTAGTAAGTTTGCCGATGACACAAAGGTTGGTGGAGTTGTGGACAGTGTGGAGGGCTGCTGTAGGTTGCAACGGGACATTGATAGGATGCAGAACTGGGCAAAGAAGTGGCAGATGGAATTCAACCCAGAAAAGTGTGAAGTGATTCATTTTGGAAGGTCGAATTTGAATGCAGAATACAGGGTTAATGGCAGGATTCTTGGCAGTGTGGAGGAACAGAGGGATCTTGGGGTCCACGTTCATAGATCCCTCAAAGTTGCTATGCAAGTTGATAGGGTTGTAAAGAAGGTGTATGGTGTGTTGGCTTTCATTGGCAGGGGAATTGAGTTTAAGAGCCGTGAGGTTATGCTGCAGCTCTATAAAACTCTGGTTAGACCACTCATGGAATATTGTGTTCACTTCTGGTCACTTCATTATAGGAAAGATGTGGAAATTTAGAGAGAGTGCAGAGGAGATTGACCAGGATGCTGCCTGGACTGGAGGGCAGGTCTTATGAGGAAAGATTGAGGGAGTTAGGGCTTTTTTCATTGGAGCGAACAAAGATGAGAGGTGACTTGATAGAGGTGTACAAGATGATCAGAGGCATGGATAGAATGGATAGTCAGAGACTTTTCCCAGGGTGGAAATGACTGTTATCAGGGGGCATAATTTTAAGGTGATTGGAGGAAGGTATAGGGGAGATGTCAGAGGTAGGTTCTTCACACAGAGAGTGGTGGGCGTGTGGAATGTGCTGCCGGCAGTGGTAATGGAGGCAGATACTTTAGAAACTTTTAAGTGACTCTTGGATAGGCACATGGAGCATAGTAAAATGTAGGGTAGATTGATCTTAGAAGGATAATAGGTTGGCACAACACTGTGGGCTGAATGGCCTGTACTGTGCTGTACTGTTCTATGTTCTATGTTACATCTACTGGTTCCCCTTTACCAATCCTGCTTTCTACCTCCTCAAAGAACTATAATAAGTTTGTCAGGCATGATGAGTGAACTGATCAGCTTTCAGGCCCATTAGTTTCCCCTTGCACTTTATCTCTAGTTATTGCATTTATTCCCTTTTCCCTTTTTGCTATGGTTAGTTAGTAATTTTAGAATGCTTTTAGTGTGTTATACCATAAAGACTGATGGAAAGTATATATTTGACTCCTCTGCCATTTCCTAGTTTCCCAGTATCATTTCCACAACCTCAAGAACTGATCACTGACTTCAGAAAAAAAAACACGCTCCTATCTACATCAACAGAACTGAGTTTGAGAGAGTGAACAGCATCCAGTTCCTCAGTGTGATGATAACTGACGACCTGTCCTGGACTTCCCACATAAATACAACAGTCAAAAAGGCACAACAACGCCTCGTCTTCCTCAGGCGGCTCAGGAAATTTGGCACGTCCATGAGGTCTCTCACCAACTTCTACAGATACACCACTGAAAGCATACTGTCCGGGTGCATAATGGCCAGGTACGGCAACTGCTCTGCCCAGGACCGTAAGAAACTACAGAAGGTGGTGTGCACAGCCCAGACCATCACGGAAACCAACCTTCCATCCATGGACTCCATTTACACGGCTCGCTGCCGGGGAAAGGCTGCCAACATCATCAAAGACCCATCGCACCGCGGTAATGATCTCCCACAACCTCTTCCGTCAGGCAGAACATACAGAAGCCTGAGCACACACACCAGCAGGTTCAGGAACAGCTTCTTTCTGGCTGTTATCAGGCTATTGAATGCACTGTAGCCTCAAATAACGTAACCTGCAAAGTAACCCATATGCCTCTAAGTCTTTTTGATCTATAGATCTTTTGCTTGCTGTGATCTGCCTGTACCACTCATAAACAAAGCTTTTCACTATATTTCAGTACATATGAAAATAAATCAATCAATCTGAGGGGACTATGTTCACTTCAGCCTCTCTCTTCCTTTTTGCATATTTAAAAAAAATTTTACTGTGAGTTTTGATATTACTTGCTAGTTTGACCTCAAATTTTATTAACTTTTTTTTGTTCACCTTTGGTTGTGTTTAAAACTTGCCCAATATTTTGGCTTACCACTAATCTTTGCTACATTGTGTGTTTTTTTCCTTTCAATTCGATACTATCCTTAAGTTCCCTGAGTTTGTTTTCAATCTCCTTTCCTAGTTCACTTCATCCAACTCTATCCTCATTCCTTTGTAACTGTTCTAATTTAAGTTTAATACAGTTGTTTCTGACCCAAGTTCCTCCCTCTTAAACTGAATGCTAATTTCTGCCATTTTATGGTCACTGTTTCCAAGCAGATTTTTTACTCTGAGATTATTAATTAACCCTGTTTCATTATACATCACCAGATCCAAAATTGCCTGATCTCTAATTGGATCTACAACACATTGATTTTGAATATAAATTATAAATTCTTCCTCATAGCTAACTTTGTCAATCTGAGTACCCCAACCTGCATGAAAGTATAGCTACTGCTGGAGAACCTACAGAATACTCTCAACAGTGTATTCCTCCTCTTGTTATTTCTTACCTTGGTACATATGAATTCTATGTCTTCTGATGCGAGAGCTTTTCCTGCTAATGTACTAACAAAGCTATGCCACAATACTTTGCTTTCTGCCTGTCCTTTCCATATGCTGTCTTCACCATCCTGTCTACCTGTGCTGTCACCTTCAGGGATCTACGGACTTGTACACCAAGGTTCCTTTGTTCTGCCCTAAGGACCTACCATTCATTGTGTATATCCTTCCCTTATTAGAGCTCCCAAAATGCATCACCTCAGGCTTATCAGGATTAAATTCCACCTGCCATTGCTCTGTCAATTTACCAGCTGATCAATATCAGAGCCTGAGATCATCCTCCTCAATATCATCACACCCAATTTTTATGTAATCTAGAAACTTTCTAACTGAATCTTAAATATCCACATCCAAAACATTAACGTACATAATAAACAACAGGTGTCCCAGCTTCAATTCCTGTGGCACACTGCTGGTCACAGGCTTCCAATTACAGAAATGACCCTCCATCATCACACTTTGCCTCTGATTTATAAGACAATTTTAGACCTAATTTATGAACTTGCCTTGGATCACTTGGGCTCTTAACTTTTGGACCAGCCTCCATTTGGGACCTTGTCAAATTCCATGTAAATCACAGCAACAGCACCATCCTCATCAGGTCTTAAAATGCTTGGAGGTAGATAAATTTCTGGGACCTGATCTGTATTTTCCAGGACATTGTGGGAAGCTTAGGAAGAAATTGATATATTTGTATCATCAACAGCCACAGGTGAGATGCTGGGAGACTGAAGGGCGGCTAATCTTGTGCCATTATTTAAGAAAGGCTGTAATGAAAAGCCAGGGAACTACAGTCTTGCAAACCTGACATCAGTGGTGGGTAAGTCATTGGACAGGATTCTGAGATAGGATTTACATGCATATGGGAAGACAAAGACTGATTAGGAGTAGTCAGCATGGAATTGTGTGTGGGAAATCATGTCCCACAAACTTGATTGAGTTTTCTGAAGAGGTGACCAAGAAGGTGGATGAAGGCAGAGCAGTAGACATTGTCTACATGGGCTTTAGCAAGACCTTTGACAAGTTTCTGCATTGTAGACTGGTTAGTAACGTTGGATCACATGGGATCCAGGGAGATCTGGTCAATTGGATACAAAATTGGTTTGACGGTAGGAGACAGAGGGTAGTGGTAGGTGGTTGTTGTTTAGATTGGAGGCCTGTGACCAGTGGTGTTGTTCGTCATTTATATGAATGATTTGGATGAGAATATAGGATGCATCGTCAGTAAGTTTGCACATGACACCAAAATTATTAGTACAGTGGACGGTGCAACAGGATCTTGATCAGCTAGGCCAAGGAATGTCAGATGAAGTTTTAATTCAGATAAATGCAAGGTGTTGCATTTTGGTAAGAAAAACCAGGGCAGGACATAACAGTTAATGGCAGGGCCCTGGGAAGTGTTGTTGAACAGGGAGAGCTAGGGGTGCAGGTATGCTGTTCCTTAAAAGTGACGTCACAGGTAGGATGCAGACGAAGGCATTTGGCATGCTTGCCTTCATCGATCAGAGCATTCAGTACATGAGTTGGGATATCATATAACTGCTGTACGGGACATTGATAAGGCCATATTTTGAGCATTGTATACAATTCTGGTCACCTGCTACAGGAAGGATGTTATTAAACTGGAAAGGGTGCAAACAACGCTCTCAGGGATGTTACTGAGACTGGATGGTTTGAGTTCTAAGGAGAGGCTGCATTGGCTGGGACTTTTTTCCCTGGACCGTAGGAGGCTGAGGGTGACCTTATGGAGGTTTATAAAATCATGAGGGGCAAAGATAAGGTGAATAGCTAAGGTCTTTTCCCCAGGGTAGTGAAGTCCAAAACTAAAGGGCATAGGTTTAAGGTGAGAATGAAAGATTTAAAAGGGACCTAAGTAGCAATCTTTTTTATGCAGAGGATAGTGCACGTATGGAATGAACTGCCAGAGGAGGTAGAAGAGGCAAGTACAATTAGAACATGTAAAAGACATTTAAACCGGTAAATGGATTGAAAAGGTTGAGGGATATGGGCCAAATGCAGTCAAATGGGACCAGTTTGGATTAGGAAGCCTGGTCTGTATAGACGAGTTGGGCCGAAGGGTCTGCACAACTCTATGACTCAATAAGATGTTTAATCACCTTTTCAAAAAAACTTAATTGAATTAGTCAGACAGGATCTCCCTCTAACAAATCCATGCTGACCAGCCCCTGCCTTTCCAAGTATTGATCAATCCTGTCCTTCAGAATTCTTTTCAATAATTTCCCTACCACTGATGTCAGACTAACTGGTCTATAATTACCTGGCCTGTCCCTGACACCCGTCTTCAATAAGAAACTGGATCATCTGTCCTCCAGTCATCTGGCACTTTACCCGAGACCCGCAAAGTATTAAATATGTCTGATAGGGCCCCAGCAGTCTCCTCTTTTGCCTCCCACAGCAGCCTGGGATACACCTCCTCAGGCTCTGGGGATTTAGGCACCTCTATGCCTCCTCATTATTAATCTTAATACATTCTAGAACATCACCATCCTGAAATTCCTGACTATACTGTCTTTCTCCTCTGTGAATACAGATGAGAAATATTCATTTGAGACCTCACCAACAGCC
>JAHRHZ010000020.1:124989-155243 GCA_024137785.1 Ginglymostoma cirratum | reverse complement strand
GGGGGGGGGAGTGGGGTGAGGGGAGGGGAGTGTGGGGGGGTGGAGTGGGGTGAGACCAGGGGGGATGGGGGGGTGGAGTGGGGTGAGGTGAGGGGATGGGAGTGTGGGGGGTGGTGTAGTTGGGTGAGACGATGGGGGAATGGAGTCGGGGCACGATTCGTCTATCAGACCGAAAGTGATCACAACGTAGCGGTGGCGGGAGGTCGGGGGTGCGCGCACGCATTCACGCGCACGTAGAGGAACGTCCCCCGGGGCACGCCCCCGCAGGTTATATCCAACCAATCGGCGGCGCCGCTCGTTCTTTAGCGCCATCAGAGAGAGCGGGGCTGGAGCGCGCGCAGAGAGCGAGAGCGACCGGGACAGGTAGTTAGAGATAAAAGGTACGGGGGGGGTAAATAAGCAATTGTATACCCCAGGGGTAAACTCCAGGGACATGGTGGTACCCGGGGGGTGGATTGAGCGGGTAAAGACAGGGGTAACCCCCAGGGAGGCTCGGGCTGGAGTATCGTGGCCGGGCCGGGCCGGGCCCACCGCCTCCGGTTGGCATTTGTGTCGCGATGTGCTCTCCTGGGCCTGAGGGGGCCCTGTCCTCCTCGGCCCCGGCTGCTGCCTAAGAGAGGTCCCGGCTCCAGACTCCCGGCTCGGCCCACCCCGCCCCAACACGTGGCGACGGCGGAGGCCGCTTGCAGGGCGGGCCCGGGCTTGGGGCCGGGGTATGGTCTGTGGCGCAGATGCTGTTCGGGTCCCGCCTGGGGTTTCCCTGAGCCTGGGCCACGGGGAGGGGGCTTCTGGGGAGCTGGGTTCAGTTTAAACCCCTTTCCCATCCCGCGTGAGCTTGGAGAGAGAAGGTCGGTTCAGAGTAAATCATTGATCTGTGCTCCGAGACTGCACGCTTCCTCTGGTGTTAAACACCGTTATATCTTTATACTCCACACCCTGTTGTAACCAGCTCGCAATGACTTTGATGATAAAACCCAACCTGATTATAGTGTGTACAGCTACGTCTAATCTAGTTGAGTGTAGAAGCATTGACTGCTAGCAAGGCTGAAATTATCTGATTTTTCGTGATGAATGGGGTGGAAGGCTTGTTTTTGCAAACGTACTTTTAAGAATATTCTAGGAAGGACAGGTTTATCTGATTTATCAACCAATTGTAAGATTGTGTGCAGCATTATTAGACGTTTTTACCAGACAAATGATTTATTCAACATTTCTAGGAAAAATCAGTAATCCTTAATCAACTCCTAACCCTATCGCAGGGATATCCCTGTGAAAATGAATGCCTGTGGAAAGGCCAAGTCTTTGCTTATTTGCTTGAGTCAGTTTAATGTACTCCATTGAGTGCACAGCCTAAATCAAGGATGATACTGCAGTACTGAGTGTTTGACTGTCAGGCTATTCCATATAACTTTAATCAGTGGCATTTGTGCCTGTCTTGGTTTAAAAAGTCAAAGTTTCTGTGATGTTATGGAACAGTACTTTGGTACCTTGGTCAACCTATCTTGCATGATGAATGCTGCCAAAAAATAGGCTAAGCAGTGGTCCATTTTATTAATGGCTGTGTTGGTAGTAGAGTGTAACTTGGATATGTCTTTTTCTCCCCATAAAGGCTAGGATGAGATCTTAAAAATGTCCTTTTTGAATCTAGTACATCCTCATCAGTGGTGTGACGCTTTGAGCTTTTACTTATAAATTCTGTGCCTGATACCACCTCTCTCTAACACCTGAAGGAGTAAGACTCTGAAAGCTCGTGTGTTGCAAATAAACCTGGTGTCATGTGATTTCTGACCTTTAGAAAAGAGCCCAGATAGCCCTTGGCCTTTGAGCAGAGCTGAATAGGAGTGAGCAACTTAGCTCAAGCAAGTGATGTTCTAGTTTCAGCCTTTTGAGGTGTGCTTCCATGGAGTTGAAATTGGCATCAGTTGAAAGATTTTTGGAGTGAAGCTATCTTGAAATTTGTAGAACTCTATTTTTGAGATGTTAGGAGCAATATTTTTTCCCCTCTTGCATAAGTCAGCTTCTTTAAAGTATCTCAATGTTTATGTTGTGTGATATTCCCTCAGATAGTTGCCTGGGAAAATTACTTTGTTTGAGTTAATAAACCAGAGTATGATGGTTCATGCTTTTCTGTAGTCATTGAGACATGACAAGACCAACATTTGATGCCCATCCCTAATTACGCCTTGAACTTAGTAGAAACAGTAGTTAAGAGTCAGCCACATTGCAGTGGTTGTAGGTCTGGAGTCACATGTAGGCCAGGTAAAGACAGCAGATTTCCTGGTCTAAAGAGTGTTGGTGAGCCAGATGGGTTTTTAAATTCCAATTGATGATACATCCATGATGCCATTACTGAGACTAGTTTTATTTTGTAGACCCATTAATCAATTTAAATTCCACCAGCTGCCACAGTGGGATTTGAACCTGTCTTCGCACTTGTTCACGGCGTTACTAGTCCAATGAAATCTCTTTCATAACTCTTCTCCTCTTCGTCTTTTATCTACCGCTGCGCCCCCACCCCCCCCAAAAGTCACCAACCATGAGTTATGATATGGCGAACTCTATATGCTGACTCTGGTATGGCTGGTCCATGTTTAATTGAAAACTGATTTTTTTTTAATTAATCAGAAAGGAAGTACATATAAAACTTAATGAATGATGTAGTCATACTACTGTTAAATTAGTTTGTTTCTTTTACTGTTTTTACTTTTTTAAAAAGTGAAATTGTGTGTGACATAGTTTGTTTATTATTGGATGTTTGGATTTCTCTTTAAATGTTAATGATCCCTAACAGGGTCAGTAAAACTTTGAGTTATTGTCAGCTTAAATTTTTCAAATCTCACTTAGTCATCTCCTGAAGCTTTCTTTGCATCTCCTCTTTGATTTTACTTTGTTGTCTTGAAGGAAGACATTTTAAGCAATATTTTCATTCCCTTTCTTTGGCATTCCAGCAAAAGAAGCTAAATGCTTGTTATTGATTGTTTTAGGTTTTGAGGGATATTTTCTGTAAACTGCCTGTCAGTTGCTTCATTTTATTTGCCTTGTATTCTTTTTCATGAAACCTTTCTGTCTATTTCAAGATAAATGCTTTTCCTGCATATGAAGTTCTGGGTCTTTGAACAATTTTTTGTGGTTGTCCATTACCATTCTTCCTAACTTTTTTGTACTGCATTTCTTTATGCCTTATGAAATCTGGCAGGCTCCTTGGTGGTTTTGCCAGCTTTTGGAGTGAGTAGTGGAGTGATTCAGAATAAGAACATCTGTCCAGTTCCTTGTGAATACAACTTAAATTAGTCTCTGCAGATGTCTACAGTTGATTTGGCCCTACCTAATGGGATTGAAAATGTGCAGAGAAAAGTTGTCCTTCTGTCTTGTTTTACATTAGCTGTTGCTGTTCTACTGTTCATTTTTGACAGCACCAACCAAGTGTCCCCATATTTGCCCTATGGTCAGAAATGAGCTGACCAAGGATATGTGGTCCTCTAGCGCTGCAGATGGTGGCTCAGTGGTTAGCACTGCTGCCTCACAGCACCAGGAACCCAGGTTCGATTTGACCCTCGGGTGACTGTATGGAGCTTGCGCATTCTTCCTGTGTCTACGTGGGTTTCCTCCGGGTGCTCTGGTTTCTTCCCACAGTCCAAAGATGTGCAGGTTAGGTGGATTGGCCATGCTAAATTGCCCATAGTGTTCAGGGATGTGTAGATCAGGAGGGTTATATGGGGACAGGTCAGTGTGGACTTGTTGGGCCAAAGGGCCTGTTTCCACACTATATGAAACCATTGTATGATCTAGTTCTGTTATGTAGTAGACTTTCTGATTTGATTTCAGTTCACAAACAAACAAGTTGAGATGTTGCTGTTGATGACACTCATGTCAGCTGGGTAATTCTGCTCCTTATTATGCCCTCCAAAGTCTACAGTAAAACTTTCCCAAGGGGCTGTTACTGGTTCAACTTTGTCAACTTTTGATCTGTTTAAAAAATTTCTCTTGGGAGTTTCATTTGGGAGTTGTACTTTGGAAAGACAAGATATTGAGGCGGGAGGGGGGAAATGGTACGAGGAATTCTCGGTACAATTCCTGAGTTTATACCTGCTTGGGATCGAAGAAATGATCATGTTTTATGGTCTCTAGTATGGATATAAGCTTAAGTGAATCATTTAGTTTTGACTTGGTTCCAGTTTTTACACTGAAGGAAGTCTTCTAAAGGCAGTACCTTATGCTTTATGGCGTGCCCTTTGCTGCATTGCCACCAGGATTCCACTAAAGATACAGTTTTTATATTGGCCACTTGATGTTACCATTTTCAAGTCTTTCCTCCTTTAGATGTAGTTTGTTTGGATGATCCATAGAGTTGTATTTCACCAGTGTGCGCTGCTGGTAATATGGGAGGGGGGCAATTTGTGATGAAATGAGTGTGTCAATAAAAATGTCCCAGTGAAATGTTAAAGCATGTTTACTTATTAAGCACTTGTACCTCTCCTCAGCTTTCTTTAAGCTCCGAGTGGTAATTTGCCTCAACGTAGAGGTACACTAGGATACTTCAGTAAGATACTCATGGGGAGGTGATGGCCAACTGGTATTATAGATATATTAATCCAGAGGTCCAGGTAATGTCCTGGGGACCTGGGTTTGAATCATACCATCATGGAATTGAAATTAATAAAAATCTGAACTGGAGTCTAATAATGACCATGAAACCATTGTCACTTGTGAGAAAATCCCTTCTGGTTCATTAATGCCCTTAGTGTGACCTACATATGTCTCGGGACAATGTGTTTTGGTTCTTAATTACTCAGAGGGCTGATGGGGATGGGCCATGAGTCCTGGTCAGAAAGCATGCTCACATCCCAGAATACATTCCATCTCGCTCTATTTTTCATTGTAGCGGTCTCTGTAATTAGGAGGGTTGATAACATCCTTTGTAAGAGGATCGAGAGTCCCACATGGTTGTTGCCTGCCTGGTGCAGGGTGAGGGCCATCTCTGTCTTGAAAGAATATTGGAATGGGAGGGCGAAGATCCAGTTGTTGTGGCCCAAGTTGGCCAAAGAGGGGTCCCATTTGATGGGGTGTTGGCATCAGTTTTGGAACAGGAGCGATCTGGACCATTGGGACGGCCCCCACCTGAACTGATCTGGAACTAGTGTTCTAGTGAAAAGAATAAATAGGGTGGTCACTAGGACTTTAAACTAGTGAATTGGGGGGAAGGGAAGGGGAAAATGATATGAAGTATAATGGTAAATAGAAAAGAAAGTAGCAGGTTTAACGTGTGCAGGAGGGTTTAACTATATTAAAGACGATGACCAAAGTTAAAAGGAAGTAAAACTCGGGAGATGTTATTAATGGAGACGTTAGAATTCACAAATAAGGTCCAAAAACTAGCATAAAGGCTCTTTATCTGAATGCTCATAGCATCCGAAACAAAGTAGATCAGTTAGCGGTACAAATTATCATGAATGTGATTTGGTAGCCATTATGGAGACGTGGTTGCAGGATGGTCATGACTGGGAATTAAATATCCAAGGGTATCAGACTACTGTGAAGGTCAGACAGGAGGTAAGCGGGGGTGTGGTGTAGCTCTGATATTTAAGAATGACATCGGGCAGTAGTGAGAGATGGTATTGGTTCTGTGGAGAATAAGATTGAATCCGTTTGGGTGGAAACTAAAAATTCAAAGAAAAGTCACTGATAGGTGTAGTCTCTAGGCTGCCAAATAATAACATCACATTGGTCAGAGCAATAAACAAAGAAATAACTAATGCCCATAAAAATGTTATGGCAGTTATCATGGGGGATCTTAATCTACATCGATTGGTTGAACCAGGACAGTCAAGGCAGCCTTAACGAGCTCGTTGAATGTATCCACAAGTTTTCTTGAACAGTTTGTAATGGAACCAACCAGGGAGCAAGCTATCTCAGATCTGGTCCTGTGTAATGAGACAGGAATAATTAATGATCTCATAGCTAGGTATCCTCTTGGAAGGAGCGAACACAGTATGGTTGAATTTAGAATGCGGATGGAAAATGAGAAGTTAAGATTCAATACCAGGGTCCTGTGCTAAACAAAGGAGACTACAGTAGGATGAGGGAGATTCTGAGGAAGGGTCACCAGACCTGAAATGCTAACTGTTTTTTCCTTCACGGATGCTGCCAGACCTGCTGAGCTTTTCCAGCAACTTTGTTTTGTTGAGGATGAAGGAGGAGTTACCTAAAGCAGACTAGAAGCAAAGATTTTATGGTGGCACAGTGGAGGACTTTCAAAGCAATTTTTCAAGGTGCTCAGCAAAAGTATGTACCAGTGAAGAGGAAGGTCTGTAGAAAAAGGGGTATTCAGCCATGGATGCCTCAGTAAATAAGGGGGCTGTCACATTGAAAGATGAGGTATACAAAGTAGCAAATACCAGTGGGAAACTACAAGATTCAGTAAACTTTAAAGGTCAACAGCCACAAAAATAGGTACGAAGAAGAGTAAGATTACGAGAGTAAACTAGTTCAGAATAGAAACACAGCAAAAGTTTCTGCAATTATGTAAAATGAAAAAGTGGCTAAGGTAAACATTCTCCTTTTAGTGGATCAGATGGGGGATTTAATAATGGGAAATAAGGTAATAGCCAAGGCATTGAACAGGTATTTATGTTGATCTTCACTGTGGGGGGCATGAATATCATGCCAGTAAATGATGACAAGGAGACTAAGGGCGGTGAGGATGAGAAATGATCATTATCATGAAAGAGGTAGTGTTGAGCAAGCTAATGTCATTAAAGGTAGACAAGTCTCCTGGCCTGCTGGAATGCATCCCAGGGTACTAAAAGAGATAGTGGGAGAAATAGCAAATGCGCTCATGGTAATTTTCCAAAATTTGCTGGACTCTGGGACAGGTCCAGCAGATTGGAAAATGGCAAATATGATGCCACTGTTTAAAAAAGGAGGTAGACAAAAGGGGAATTGTAGCTGGTTAGCTTGCCTTCTGTGGTTGGGAAAATATTTGAATCTGTCATCAAGATGGAAATTGCAAGACATCTGGATAGAAATTGTCCCATTGGGCAGATGTGGCAGGGGTTCATGAGGGGCGGTGGACAGCGGAAACCCAGTGGATGTGGTAGATCTAGATTTCCAAAAGGCATTCGACAATATGCTGCACAAAAGGCGACTGTGTAAGATAACGGTGCGTGGCATTATTGGCAATGTATTAGCATGGATAGAGGATTGGTTAACTAACAGGAAGCAAAGTGTGGGGGTAAATGAGAGCTTTTCTGGTTGGTGATCAGTGACTAGTGGTGTGCCTCAGGGATCAGTATTGGGACTGCAACTGCTTACAATTTACAAAGATTTTTTGGACTTGGGGATCACCTGTAGTGTCTCAAAGTTTGCAGCTAACACTAAGATGTGTGGTAGAGCTAAGTGTGCAGAGGGCTCTGAAAGTTTTCAGAGGGATATTATTAGTTTGAGTGGGCAAAAATCTGGCAGATGGAGTACAATGTTGATAAATGTGAAGTCATCCATTTGATCGGAATAACAATAATAAGGACTGCTATTTGAATGGTTAAAAAATTGCAGCGTGCTGCTGTGCAGAGGGATCTCGGTGTCCTTGTGCAAGAATCACAGAAGATTGGTTTGTAGGTGCAGCAGGTAATTAAGAAGGCAAATGGAATTTTGCCTTACATTGCTCAAGGGATTGAATTTTTAAAAAAGGGAAGTTTGTTACAGCTGTATTGGGTGCTGGTGAGGCTGCACCTGGACTGCTGTGTACAGTTTTGGTCTCCTTACTTGAGAGAGGATGTACTGGCACTAGAGGGTGTGCAGAGGAGATTCACTAGGTTGAATCTGCAGTTGAGAGGGTTAATTTATGAGGACAGACCAAGTAGGTTGGGATTATATTCATTGGAATTTAGAAGATTGAGGGGGGATCTTTTAGAAACATAGAAAATTATGAAGGGAATAGATAGGATAGAAGCAGGAAGGGTGTTTCCACTGGTGGGTGAAACTAGAACAAGAGGGCATAGCCTCAAAATTAGGGGGTGCAGGTTCTGAATTGAGGAAGAATGTCCTCACATGAAGAGTTGTGAATCTGTGAAATTCCCTGCCCAGTGAAGTAGTTGTTTTCCTCATTGCTTTTAAAGCTAAAGTAATTTTTGAATGGTAATGGAATTCAGGGTTATGGTGAGAGGTGGGTAAGTTGAGCTGAGGCTGCAAAAATATCAGCCATGATCTTGCTAAATGGTGGAGCAGGCTTGAAGGGCCAGATGACCTACTCCTATTCCTATTCCTGGTTCTTATGTTCTTAAGCATGCCAGACCACTCAACTTCCTAAGGAGTGCCTTCTGTTTCTAATACTTGAGCCAAAGTACAAGCAAACTGTAAAACTGAAGATTAATCTCTTATGCCATAAAGCTGATTATAAAAAGCCATGTCTTAACGAATCCTTTTAAGGAAGGAAATTTGCCATAACTGCCTGGTCTGACTTCAGATTTGTGGCAACATAGTTGACTCTAGCTTGCCTCTGACATGGCCTACTAGGCCACCCAAAAGAAGTACTTTTGAGGATGGGCAACATATACAGGCCTTGCCAGTGATTTTTCACATCCTGTGGAAGAGTTTAAAAAAGTTGGGTACTTTGTTTGAAATCCATTAACCAAAAATAAACTGGGGTTGTGTCTGTTGCAATTTGCTTGTTTTGTAAAGATCTGACTGACTTGCACTTGACCACGTGTGAACCCTTTACAACTCCAGGGCCACACAAACATCATTTTGCAAAAGCAAATTACTGCAGATGTTGGAAATATGCAATAAAAATATGGAAATACCAGGTCAGGCAAGCATCCCAAGACCCCTCTGTTGTTATGAACATCCTCATGCCCTGCCATTCGTTGAATACTCCCTTGCCTTATGATGCAGTTTGGAAGGTGTAACCTCTTGTTCATGAGGGTTAAATTCCATCTGTCACTGATTAGCCCATCTGGTCAATCTGCTTATCGTCCTTTTAACTTCAGACCTTCCTCACTTTCAAAATCCCAGTCCCTGCCCCCATGCCTGCAAGCACATGCACAGTTATGCCAGCCACTTATCAGCTTCATTAGCTAATATTAAGTCCAGGACCACTCCTTTCTTGGAGGAAGCAAGTTCAGTTGAAGCATTCAAGAAGGTATTACTTGTTTATTTATAAAGTGTACACAGGGAAAAGGGAGGAAAAGACTGGAGATGTGCATAATGTACAAAGAACGAGTGCAGGCACACAGAGCCAAATGGGGGCTACTTCCATGCTCTGACAGTTCTGTGATTACCACTAATCTTTGCCACATAGTATCTAATTGAAAGAAATATGCAATCCTTAACTTACACATGATTTAGTATCTGACCTAGGAGATCTCATTCAGAATGCCAAATTCTACATGTTACAGTCACCGTTCGCTGTGGAATCTTGCGCTTTGACATCATTTATTAACTCTATTTTGTTGCACATTACCAGATAGAAGCAAAATGTAGGAGTTGACCATCTGGCTTTTTGAGCCTGCTCCACCATTCTATATGATCATAGCTGATCATCCAACTCTGTGCAGGCAGACTGAACACAAAGCAGGGCAATATAAAAAGGCCCTTCTAAGTAAAGGAAATGCATGTATGTCTGATCTTGAAAATTACACCCCTGCTTTGTGTTGGATGCTGTTAGTGAGTGTTCTACAGCACATAGATGGGTCCTTTGGCCCAAACTGGTCCATGCCGACCAAAAGGTCCACCCATATGCAGATCACCCTCTGGCTTTTTTTTAAAAAAAAAAGTTGCCTCTCAGGTTCCCATGTATTCTTTCCCCTCTTATTGTCTTGATGCCAAGGGTTGTCACTTGCTTCTTCTCTGAAATTTGACTGTTGTGTTTGAGTCAAGGCTGCAGAGGTCCAGAGCTGAGTGGCCCTTGGCAGAACCAAAACAGAGTTGGTTCTGATGAAGCCTCACTGGACTCAAAATGTTAACTCTTTCTCCCTGCAGATGCTGCCAGACCTGCTGCGCTTTGCCAGCAGTTTTTGTTTCAAACACCTAGCATTTGCATTTCTTTGTTTGTTCTGAGTCAATGAGCAAGTTATTGCAGAGTAGATGCTGCTTGATAATGCTGTTGATGGCACCTTCCATCACTTCATTAATCAAGAGTGGTAATTGGCTCAGTTGGACTTGCCCTGCTTGTTGTGTACAGGACTTACGAGGGCAGTTTTTCACATTGTTAGGGGGATACCAGTGTTGTAGCTGTACTGAAACAGTTTGGCTATAGGTGTGGTAAGTTGTGGAGCACATTATAATTGCTGGAATGCTGTTAGGGCTTGTATTCTTTGCAGTATCCAGTGCCTGCAACCATTTCTCAATGTCACTAGTCTAGTGACAGGACCGTATACTACTGCATCCCCATGTGGTACATAGGTCACTTGAATTTCACTGGGGTTGTTGTTCATCTACGCGTAACCTCGTTTTGTACCAACACCTGGCTTCTCTGAAGGACAACTTGTACTGGACTTGATGTTAACTCAATTTCTCTCTCCACTGATGCTGCCAAATCTGAATTTCTCTAGCACTTAGTTTTTATGCCCAGCTTCTAAACTCTGGGTGCTGACCAAATTTGTACGTGAGAAACATTGTGGTGCAGGGTGTAGGTGTTTTAATGCCCTGGAAAATGAAAGCAGGGTGAAGCCAATCAGCGCAAGAATCTGTTCTACTGGAGCATTAAATTTGCTCTGGCCTTCCAAGCAAGCAGTGAATTATTGAAGTATTGGTACAAATTGTGTCCAGCGAAGGTTGTCAGGGAGTGAAAGTAAGAAGATAGTTCAAAAGCAATATTAGCTGGAAAGAGAGGTTTCTATTTGTATAGAGTTTTGCCAGCCACTTGGTTTTTCAAAACAGTTTACATCCTGTGGAATTCTGTAAAATCATGAGTCAAATCCAGATAACCTGAAGTTCTGGTTATTGAAGTCCAGCCATTTCTGCTTAAGAATAAGAAATTCAATAGAATGATGTTCATGAATCAGCTAATGTTCCAAACTGAGAACTATCAATTAGCCGAATTCTTGTAGATATTTTGAATGAGCCTGTTCAGGCATGTTTTGACAAACCTTTGGAGAAGGAAGAAGCCAGGCCTTCTGGTATTGAGGTGGGGACGTTACCATTGCACCACAAGAACCCCTTACTGAAGTATCAGCCTCGAAGCCTAGAGTGGGACTTGAGCACAGGATCTTGTGCTATCAACTGAGCCACAACTGGCTGGCTTGCAATTTGTACACTTAGTATAACAGTGCTGACAAGATGGAGCAGAGTTTAGGCAATGCTAGAGCACAGAGTCTCTGGGCAAATCACCATTTGTCTTCATGATCTCCTTCTAAAAGGATATTCAAACTCTAAGAAGTGGGAGAAGCCATGTTTGAATTTGTCAACATTCTGAAGCAAAAGTTGCTGACCCGGAGCAGTTCAACTAGCAGGTACTCTCCAGCAAGGAAGAGGATGAACACCGCTATATATCCTGCAGTTCCGCAGACGTGGAAACTCTGAACAGAAATAGGTCCATTTGGCCTTTCAGATCTGCTCTGACATTTGATATGGCAATCGTGGCAGATCCTCTATCTGTGTCTTATTCTCTGTTTCTGCCCATATCCTTTGATGCCTTTGATATCTTGAAATTCCACAGGCTCGTGATTCGTGTCAGCCCAAGCCGAGAATGTATACACCTCCAGTCTAATCCGGCAAGAAAGGGGAGTCATCCCCGTAAAGAGGCTTTGTCATAAGTTCACCTGCAGTGAGGGATGGCTGGACTGATTAGAGATGAGGCATGCATTGTAGATGGTGAGACTGTGACATTTATGGTGGGAAGTTATGCCACAAGAGACATTTTGACCTGAATGAAACTTAATTATTGTACTTTCTTTAAAAACCAGATTGCGCCTTATAGAGACATACAAGATTATCAGAGGATTAGATAGGGTGGACAGTGAGAGCCTTTTTCCTCGGATGGTGACGGCTAGTACAAGGGGACATAGCTTTAAATTGAGGGGTGATAGATATAGGACAGATGTCAGAGGTAGATTCTTTACTCGGAGTAGTAAGGGCATGGAATGCCCAGCCTGCAACAGTAGTAGACTCGCCAACTTTAAGGGCATTTAAATGGCCGTTGGATAAACATATGGATGATAATGGAATAGTGTAGGTTAGATGGGCTTCAGATTGGTTTCACAGGTCGGCGCAACATCGAGGGCTGAAGGGCCTGTACTGCGCTGTTATGTTCTCTGCTCATCTTTTCAGCATTATACACTTCATCTTTAAATCTATCACTGCTGTGGTCTGCTTCAACATGAATAGCAGCGAGAAGCTGACATTTCTGTGATGGGAAAGACCAAGAAGCCAACCAAAGCTTAATTGCATTGAGTGCCAGGAAACTGCTCACATGTAATGAGCCTTATGAAACAGCCCAGGTGACCCCTGTATTTTTGAGGTATGGGTTAGGCAAGTGGACAGAATATATCGATGGCAGCTGAGGGAGATTGTCATCGTATCGTTGACTGCCCTGCCTATTTGTGCATTGCTTCCCTCAAACATTAAATTGTTCTTTCCTTCGATATCGTGCCCAAGCTCCAGCCAATACATAAGACAATGGTTAGGAACCTGTGAACTCCTTGTCCAAGCAGCTAATCTGTCTGCTTATTGAGGTCATTAATAAGCAGGAGTACAACCCAGCAGTGAATAGTTGGTCATGTTCATGGTGTAGTTGTGGATGATGGTGACAAGTGCAACTGTGATAGTTCAAGGTACAGAAAGTGAGGTGGTGTACACTGAGAGGAAACAACCAACTAGCCAGGGGCTCTTCACTCATCTGCAGAAGATCAGCCTAAGAATTCCAGTACAGAAACCATGGAAACTTGCTTCAGGTGACCCTTTCTGATGAAGGGTCTAGGCCCGAAACGTCAAGCTTTCCTGCTCCTATGATGATGCTGCATGGCCTGCTGTGTTCATCCAGCTCCACACCTTGTTATCTCGGATTCTCCAGCACCTGCAGTACCTCTTACCTCATAAACTTGTTTCAGGATGGATGACATTGTATACTGTACAATTGAACTGATGGGAGGCATTCGTTGATACAGTATTCCTTCAACCAAGGAGGCCAACGAGTCTGAATGCTCACCTGCTTCCCTAGCTGAAGCTGCAAAGGCTGTAGAGATGCTCTGGGATTTTACACTTTCCTGTGAAAACATGGAGCACAGAATTGCCTTGATGACGAGGTGGACTATCACATTCACAGTGATGGCATGCTAAGCAAATAATGTTTTATTTTCCTGACCTAATTCCCAACATTTTTGGTGCTTTTTACGATGCATGGTTGGGCATTTTATACTATGAATGGATTTAAAATAGGCATTTCTGTCATTTGCTGTTCTACATTTGGGACACTCTGGCACATTTGTAGGCACATTGGTTTACATAACTACCTCCTTGGCTAGTGTGAAGCTCTGCGTCTTGCTAAGTTGTGGGTGTGTCTCCTCTGATTTACTTCCCTGCAATTTGTCTGATGTTTGTAATGTAGTCACTTTAGTACAGGTAATGCAGCAGCCAACTTACACTCTGCAAACTCCCACAAATAGCAGGGTGATAATGCACGAATAATCTATTTTGTGATGTTGATAGGGTGGTAAGTAGACACCAGGGATAAACTCCCCTGCTCCCCTTCAAAATAGTACCATCTTTTGTGTCCAGCTGCCCAGGAATTTGGGGCCTTTGATTTAACATCTCTATCAGTACAGTGCTCCTACAGTAGTGCATTGGAGTGTTGGTCTTGTTTTTTATGCTTGGCCTGGAGTATGATTCCGAGACAAGACTGCTACCGACTGAGCCATGGCTGTTGCTGGAAAATGAATAGACTGTACCAGGCGGTTGGTTACAGATGTCAAATCACTTCCATTTATTGAAAAACTGGAGTCTTTTGTGGCCCGTTCTTCCATTTTTTTTGTTGACTGTTCTGCTGTACATCCACTTTAAAATACCTCAGTTTTGTAATGTCTGCTTGTGAAGAATGATCATAGGCATGGCAGGTGTTTGGATTGTACAGTCTGTTTATAGTTATGACTATATTCAAACAATTTTAATTCAGGCATCATGTAGGGATTTTTGACATTTTCAAGGTTGACTTAACAGTTTGAATTTAGCAGTTTAAGTGCCTAAGGTGTTTGTGTACGAGGATTATGTTCTAAAAGAATGTTATAGTGCCCTCCAGTTGAGGGAAACATTAATGCAGTAGTTAGATTTTGGCGAACTGATAAATGCCTTCCTACCTGCTCAGGCACGCCAATTCTGTGTCCTGCTTGCACTGGTTTATTTATAGCTTTTGTTTTTGTATAGCAATCTTGTTTTGTAACGTAAAAACTGAAAGAACTGCAGATGCTGTATATCAGAAACAAAAACAAAGTTGCTGGAAAAGCTCAGCAGGTCTGGCAGCATCTGTGAAGGAAGAAAGGGTCAGGTGACCCATCCTCAACTGCACTGAGCTGAAACGTTACTCTCTTTCTTTCACAGATGCTGCCAGACCTGCTGAGCTTTTCCAGCAACTTTTTGTTTTTATTTGTAACATACGTGACTTCATGCTGTAGCTGTGTAAAACTAGAAAAATATCCTCTCATGCAGCACTAAAGGCATTTAATGTGTGTTAAATATTCTAGATTGTGATTCTAAAGATGTCTGTCACAGGTGTCCTGACTTGTGGTTAAGCTGTAGTCAGGACTTCTGAGCATAAAGGAAAATGTAGCAGAAAATGTACCACTGATTTTTAAAACTATATTAAACTTTTTTTTTCTTCAGGTATATCTCATACTCAAGATGGCAGACATTAACAAGTGAGTACTTAACAACCGGATGCACTTGCTAATCAGTAATTTGTAGTTTTCAGTGTCTTATGGAAGTGATTAGATATTTTTATGATTTGGTTGTTTGGCTGTCGAAGTGTGCTGCTCACTTCTCAACTGTGTTGGGGGGAAAGAAATTTGATATCTGCAAGTATAAATTAACATTTGAAACCTGCTTTGGGCAGAATAGTGTGATTACTTGATTCTCTTGAATCATGCATAGTCCAGGATTTAAAAATGAAAGCTTTCAAGAATGTGACCAGTTTGGAAAAGTAGATGAAGAAAAGCTTCTTCTGTTAGCTGCTAATACAACATCTAGGACATGAATGATTTTCTTATGCAATAATGTACTGGAATGCTCAGTTTGAGGCTTTTGGAAATGGAGAAAATCAATTTTAGCAGGACATCTGATAGGTGCTTGTGGGAAATAAATTGGCATAGCCAGAAGGACAGAGTGAGGAAATAGGCAGATTGGGTTGCTCTACAGAACATTCGGATGGACTGTTGAATATTAAATGACTTTTTTTTTTGTGTGTGAGACTCTCCCTAAGGGTTTTAAGAATTTGTTTATTGATTAAATTTGTCCAGTAGATTTTACAGATTCCACTCACTTGAATTGCAAATATGTTGTTGTATAATAGACATACTATTCTTTTTGAACTTCACGGAATTCTTTTTCTGAATTGTGAATAATTCCTTTTGTGGCTAAAACAAAAATTTGAAACGGTACGATGGGAGGTTAGGGTTTACGTTAGATCCAAAGAAGGGGCATACAAATTGGCCAAAAGGTGCAGCATACTTGAGGATTGGGAGCAGTTTTTGTTTCAGTAAAGGAGAACACTGGTTGATTTTTAAGAGTGGAAATAGAGTACGAGGGTAGGCGTGGAGGGAACATGCCAGTGGAAGCTTCTGCAAACAATTTGCATATGAAGAGGAAACCATTAGCGTAAACAAAGGTAAATCTCTTTTGTTCATAAACACAAAAAATTTATAATGGGGAATAGACAGGTGGTAGATCATGAGATAACAAGGTGTAGAGCTGGATGAACACAGCAGGCCAAGCAGCATCAGAGGAGCAGGAAGGCTGACATTTTGAGCCTAGATCTTTGCCTTCATGAGGGAGAAAACTAATAATATTCCAAAAATGTTAGGGAACACTGGATCTAATAGAGGGAGGAATTGAAGAAAATCCAGTATTTGTTGGGAATGATGTTGAGGAAATTGATGAAATTAAAGGGTGGTAATGTATAACATAGAGTACTTGAGGAAGTGGCTATAGAAATAGAGGCTGCATTGATCATCAGCTTTTAGTTTTTATAGATTCTGCACAGTTCCAATGGATTGGAGGATAGCTAATGTAACTTTATCCTTTCTTTTAAATAATGGAGAGAAAACTCAGTTGTAGACCAATCAGTATGACATCAGTAGTGAGGAAAATACTAGTGTGCATTATAAAAGATTTAATAGCTGAGCACTTGGAAAACAATGACTGGATTAGACTGACAACATGGATTTATGAGAGGTAAATCATGCTAACAAATCTACTTGGAATTTGAGGATGTAAGTTGGTACAGGGAAGCTATTGGATATGGTTTACTTGGACTTCCAGAAAGCTTTTGATAAGGTCTTACAGAAGAGTTTGGCATGTCAAATTAAATTACATGGGCTTGGCCCTAGTGTACTGCGATGGATAGAGAATTGGTTGCAGACAGAAAACAAAATATAGGAATAAATGAGTCATTTTGAGTGACAATGACTAGTCTTGCACCCCGGCTATTCACAATATATATCAATGATTTTAAATGAGGGAATTAAATGTTAATATCTCCAAGTTTGCAGACAACACAGCTGAATGGGAGTGTGAACTGAGGGGAGGATTCAGATTTTGGGTAAGTTGAGTGAGTGGGCAGTACATGGCAGATTTTTGTGATGTGGATAAACATGAGATCAGCAACTGTTGTAGGCAGAACAAGAAAACAGATTATTATCCCAATGATTGATTGAGAAAGGAGGAAGGTGTTTAGAGACCTGTCTCCTTGTACACTGGTTACTGAAAGTAATGCTGGTGCAGCAAGCAGTGAGGAAGGCTAATGGTGTGTAGGCATCCATAGAAAGAGGATTCGATCACACGAACAAGGATGTTTTGCTACAGTTGTGCAGAGCATTGGTGAAACCACGTGGTATGGTGGCACAGGTAGCATTGCTGCCTCTCCGCATTAGGGACCTGGGTTAGATTCCAGTTTTGGCAGACTGTAGAGTTTGCATGTTCTCCCAGTGCCTGTGTGGGTTTCCACCAGGTGCTCTGGTTTCCTCCCATAGTGAGGTCAGGTGATTGAGAATGCTAAAATTGCTCCGTCGTAACCAGGAATGTGCAGGTAAATATAGGGTTGCAGGGACTGAGTGGGGGCTGGGGATGCTCTTCCTCCTGCACTACTGGGGATTCTGTGATTCATACCTGGAGTATTATGTACAGTTTTAATCCCTTAGCCAGAACGTTCCTCCTCAGATACGAACGGGGTGCAAAGAAGAGTAGGCCTCAACTTTTCAAGCCTGTACCGTCAATTTATATGATCTGAATTTTAAGCTCAGCTCTGCATTCCGCATATTTCTGCTTTTAACTTTTTATTCCCTTGATAATCAGGAATGTATCTACCTCTGAATTTGGAAGGGAATTCCAAAGACAGTCAGTTCTGAGAGCAAAATGTTCCCTTGTCTCCATTTAAAATTGGTGACCTCTTGTTTTAAACTGACCCCTCATTCTAGATTTCCTTACAAGAGGAAACGTGCTTTTGACATCCACCTGGTCAAGTCTCCTCAGGGTCTGCTGTTTTAGTTAAGTCATCTCTAACTCTTCTAAATTCACAAGGATACAGGCCTAGCCTGTCTAGCTTTTCCTCAAGGCAATCTGCTCATTCTACATAAACTTTCTTTGAACTGCTTCTAATATACTAACATCCTTCTGTAAGTATACTGGCTGGTACTATACACAGTACTGCTACTGTGTGGTCTCATCAATGCTGTGTATAACTGAAGCATAACCTCCCTACTTTTTCACTCATTTGTACTCTCAATGAAATATAACACCCTAGCTTTCCTGATTAATGTGCAAGTACAGCAGGTAACCTTCTGTAATTCATGCAGTGGAATACCCAGCCCTCCCTGCACTTGAGTTCCACAAACTCTTGCCATCTGGGTAGTGTTTATTCTTTGTGCCAAAATGAACTGTTTAACACTACTCCATTTGCCAGATCTTGTTTAACCTATGTATGTTCCTATTTAGGCTCTTTGTCATCTTTACATTTCACAAAATTCTGTCAGGTTAAATGTGGGAAAGATGATTCAGGACATGGTTTAAGGATACAGTGTAAGCCATTTAGGACTGAGACAATGAGAAATATCTTTATCGAGAAAGTGGCGAGCCTGTGGAATTCTGCCACAGGAAGCATTTCATGCTAAAATAATGTCAGAATCATAGAATTTTACAATACAGAAGGAAGTTATTTGATTCATTGTGTCTGTACTGGGTCCTGATAAACTTACCCAGCTAGTCCTGTTCTCCAGCCCTATTTCCAAAGCCCTGTGAACTAATCACTTTCAAATACATATCTGGTTCTGTTTTGAAACCTCCTATGGAATCTGCCTTGTACCATTTTCCCAGGCAACCCGTTCCAAATCCTAATAATTGGGTAAAGCAACTTCTTAACTTGTTCCTGGCTGGCTTGCTTGCTGGCAGTCTTGAAGTTGCGAGCCCTAGTTGCTGACTATTTTCAAGAATGGTTTGGATATTGTTCTTAAGGCTAAAGAGATCAAAGGATATGCAGAGAAAGAGCAAACGGGATACTGTGTTGGATGATCAGCCATGATCATATTGAATGTAACAGGCTTGAAGGGCTGTATTGCTTACACCTTCTGTGTTCTATGTTTCTACGTCTCATTTAATTTGAACAGATTGCTGTGGAATTGTCTCACTTAGTTTGCATTTGCCTGACTATCTGCTGAAATTAGGCCTTTTTAGTTGTCAGTACAAGTTGAAGTTTGTTTCACCTGGTTCTTTGGCCCATAAATCTATCAGTGATTTAAACATGGACACTTTCTGCTAAAAGCTGTACTCTACTAAATTAGTTTAAAAAGATCAAATTTTGGATACCTACAGATTTAGTTAATCTTGCAGACAAAAGGTTCACGTCCTTGTCAGTCGAAATAAATTGCCGTCAGAATCTTTGATTGCATGGAGGTTTTAGTTATTTTGGGGGAAGGAAACATAGACAAAAGTTATCTACCAATCTTTGCTATACATTTTGTTCTGTATGTTTCCTAAGGCTATTTTGCTGATTTTCCATTCCATGTTCAAAAGTTCATCTTTATCAGATTGTTATAAACTCTGAATAAATTACATCCTTCTGTTATTGTGTCTGTCTACATTGGTCTTCTCTCGAGAGGATACATGTAGCATCCTGGGAATTGGAAGGGAGAAACTAGTAGTTGGCAAGAAAGTAGTACTGAGTAGACAAGTCCCCTGGTCCTGATGGATTTCACCGTAGAGTCTTAAAAATAATTAGCCAGTGAGATAGTTGATGCGTTGGTTATAATTTTTCAAAACTCATTAGATTCTGCAAAGGTAAGTAGAGGCCATTTGTGTGGTCCTGTGTTTTTCATTGTCCCTACGCAATAATATCATGGCTATGTATTTTTACATGGCTTTGTGGCCAAGTCAGAATGAGAGATTTGGAGTGTGTTACCCTTACTTAGTGGACTTTGCAGTTGCTACTACCACAAAAAAGAGTTGTGAATTATCTGGAGAATTGGGATGAGAGTGAGTGCGTAGCCCTCCATGGACGATTTGAAATTTGGACTGCTTCTGGAGCAGGTGGGACAAAATCCTCAAGGAGATTTGCTCCTGCTGTTGAAAGGTTTAAACTAGCTTGTGACTAAGATGGGAACCTGAGAGGGAATTCAGGTAGAAGGGAAATTCTCTTCTCTGTAGTTAAGCCTGGGCCTTAACTTTATTCAAGAGTGCGTTGGATAGATATTTGACGAAAGAGAAGCCATGATTATGGAGTACAGACAAAAGTCAAGTTGAGACTGCAATCAAATTGGCCATGATCATCTTGAATGGAGGAAGAATAGGCTAGAAGGGCTGAATGAACTGCTCCTAGGCCCTGTGTAGGAGTTTAGTTAACAAAATGAGACTACATGAAAAAGGATTGTACGTGTGTATGGATTGAGGATTAGCTAATAACTGGGTAATTTTCAGCTTAATGGGCTGTTACTGGCAGCTGCCCACAGTCTATATCAATGATTTGGGACATATGACCAAATGTAATACTTCCAGGTGTGTACAGGACACAGAACTAGGTGGGAATGTGTTGTGAGAATAGTGCATTGAACGATCAGTGTTTTGGACAGGCTGAGTGATTGGGCAAGAACCTGGCAATGAAAACATATGAGGATATCCACTAAAATAAAACAAAGAACTGTGAATGCTCAAGATCTGAAACAAAAATAGAAACGGCTAGTGAAACTAGCCTTTTAAGCTTTGTAATCGTACCCACCTCTTCGATTTCCACTTTGAAGGAGTTCTGTACCAGCACCCTTAGGTCTTTTGTTTGGTGAGACTCCACTGGGCCGTACCATTAACTGTGTAAGTCCTGCCCTGGTTTGCCTTAGCAAAATGCAACATCTCACATTTATCTGAATTAAATTTTATCTACTAGTCCTTGGCCGATCTGTTCAAGGTCCTGTTGTGCTCTTAGATAATCTTGACTCTCCATTCCACCTCCTATTTTGGTGTCATAAGAACTAGGAGCAGGAGTAGGCCGTCTGGCCCCTTGAGCCTGCCCTGCCATTTAATAAGATCATGGCTGATCTTTTGACACTCAGCTCCACTTACCAGCCCACTCGCCATAACCCTTAATTCCTTTACTGTTCAAAAATTTATCTAGTCTTGCCTTAAAAACATTCAGTGAGGTAGCTTCAACCGCTTCACTGGGCAGGGAATTCCACAGATTCACAACCCTTTGGGTGAAGTTGTTCCTCCTGACCTCAGTCCTACATCTGCTTCCCTTTATTTTGAGGTGATGCCCTCTAGTCCTAGTTTCACCTGCTACTGGAAACAACCCCCCTGCCTCCTCTTTGTCTATTCCCTTCATAATCTTCTAAGTTTCTATAAGATCTCCCCTCATTCTTCTGAATTCCAATGAGTATAATCCCAGTCTACTCAGTCTCTCCTCATAATCCAACCCTCTCAACTCTGGAATCCACCGAGTGAATCTCTGCTGCACCCCCTCCAGTGCAAGCATATCTCTTCTCAAGTAAGGAGACCAAAATTGCACACGGTACTTCAGGTGTGGCCTCACCAGGATCCTATACAGCTGCAGCATAGCCCCCCTGTTTTTAAACTCCATCCCTCGAGCAATGGCAGACAAAATTCCATTTGCCTTTTTAATCACCTGCAATCCCACCTTCAGCGATGCATGCACAAGGACACCCAAGTCCCTCTGCATAGCAGCGTGCTGCAATTTTTTACCATTTAAAACATAGTCCATTTTGCTGTTATTCCTACCAAAATGGATGACCACACACTTATTAACATTGTACTCCATTGTCATCTGCAAACTTACTAACCATTACTGCTGTATTCGTGTCCAAATCATTTATATAAATGACAAAAAGCAGTGGATCCTGCACCAATCATTGTGGCACCCCACTAGTCACAGGCCTCCAGTCTGAAAATGAACCTTCTACCACCGCCCTCTGTCTCCTATTTCAATTTAATTTTATGTCCATGGAGATGGTGTCACCAAACGTTAAAAAGATTTTGCAATCATGCAGGCTCATTGAAAATGGTATTTCACATCATTAGATGTAGCTTTAAATCAAAACCAACTTTTTTAAAACCTGAAATGAATGAGGCAGCATAAACAGAGGGAGGCTTAAGACTAAGACGTACAAGTGGAAGTGGGTTATTTGACCCATAGACATCTGATGATCCTCCCTGCCTTTTCTCTGTAACCCTTGATTGCATTACAGATTAAAAAAAATTTCTCTCAAACTTGCATATATGTAACAACCCAACCTCAGTAGCAGTCCACAGTAAAGAATTCCACAGACTTGTTACCCTCAGAAGAAATTCCTCTTCTTTTCAGTCTTAAATAAGTGATCCCTTACTCTTAGATTTACCTTCTAGTTCTACACTGCCCCAGAAGAGGAAGCGATTTCTCTGCGGCTACCCTGTTAAGCCCCTAAGATTATGTTTCAATGAGGTTGCCTCACAATCTATTAAAATTTGAGTATAGACCAATCTACTCAACCTATGCTCATAAGAAAATCCCTCCATAGCCAGGAACAACCAAGCGAACCTTCTCTGGACTGCCTCCAGTGCCTGAAGGCTGTAAGGTACCTAGGTGGAAGATGAGGTGTTATTCCTCCAGCGTGTGTTGATCCTTATTAGAGCACTGCAGCAGACTTGAGACAGAAATGTTGACATGGAAACTAGAAGCTCAGTCATTTTTGTGGACAGAAAGTAGTTGGTTGACAGTGGTCAGCCAGTTCGTGTTTATTCTGCGTGTTGTACAGGAGACCACCTTGTGAGCAGCAAATACAGTAGACTAGATTGAAGTGCAAATAAATCACTGTTTCACTTCAAAGATGTTGGGGCTGTTGTCTTCTCACTGTGCAAATGGGCAAGTGTTGCATGTTTGGCAGTTGCATTTGGAGGAGTTGGGAGTGGATGAGGTGGGAACAGTCCCTGTTAAATGCTGACAAGGGAGAGCAGGGGAATATGTTTCTGCCACCAGAAATTCTGGCTTATGAAATCTTTGGATATGGAGACTGTTGGGTGGAATGTGCATCTCCCTTTTTTTTTATATTCCCATTACTTTTGAAGTAATGACCAACATTCCAATCTGCCTTATTAGCTGCTGAACGTGTATGCTAATTTTTTTGCAATTTACGTGCAAGGACTCCTGAATAATTCTCTCTGCACCTTTACTGTATGGTTTGTTTGTTTTGCAAATTCGATTAAGCTCCTTTTCCTATCAAAGGCCAAATCCCTGTGTTACCCATGTGATGTTCAGGGATGAAGGGAATTTATGCATGGAGCCAGGGGAAGTGGGTGAGGTCCTTAATGCATACTTTGTGTTGGTTATCACAAAGTAGAAGGACATGGTGTGAAGCCTAGTAATGGGTATGTTGATATTCTACAGCATGTCGGGTTTTTTTTTTTTTTTTTAAACTGTTGTGGTGTAGACTTAAGAGTAATGCCCCTAGGATGGGATGAGGTCTATCCCAGAATGCTGAGCAAGGCAGGTAAGGAAACTGCAGAGGACTTGTGTAAAATCTTGATATCCTCTTCAGCTACGGGAGAGGTCCTACAGGACTGGAGAATAGCCAGCATTGTTCCTTTGTTTAAGAAGGGTAACAGGCATAATCTGGGAAATTGCAAGCTGGTGGGCTTGTGTCAATTGTAGAGAAATCTTTTGGAGAACATGCTTAAGGATAGGATATACTCAAATTTGGAAAAATAAGCACGTAATAATGATAGACAGCATGGCCTTGTGAGGGGAAGGTCATGTCACAAACTTGATTTTGTTTTTTTTTGGTGAATTGGCAAAGATGGTTTAGAGTATGGTGGTGGATGAAGTCCATGTGGACGATAAGGCCTTTGAGAAGGTCCCTCATGGCAGGTTGGTACAGAAGGCGAAGTCACATGGAATCCATGGTGAGCTGGTAAGATGGATTCAGAAGTGGCTTGATTATAGACAGTGGAGGTGGAAGGGTATTTATCTGACTGGAGATCTCTGACCAGTGGTGTTCTGTAGGAATAAGTGTTGGGATTCCTGTTGTTTGTTGTCTACATTCTTCTACAAATCATTTGTGATCTGATTAGCAGTTTTGTAGATGACCCAAAAACTGGGGGAAGCTGTGGATAGTGAGGAGGATTGCCAGAGAATCTTCAGGATGTAGGCTGCAGGCTTGGGCAGGGAACTGGCAGGTGGAATTTAATCTGGACAGATGTGGGGTAATGCAGAAAGAAAGTATACAATAAATGGCAAAATCCTTTGAAGCATGCAGGTCCACAGTTCCTGGAAAGTAGCAGTGCAAGTGGATTAGGTGGTCATGTTTGCTTTCGTTGTCATGCTGCAGCTGTATAGAACATATTTGGCCACATTTGGAATATTGTGTATAGCTCTGGTCACCACACTGCTTCCACATCCTTCCAGTATCGGAGAGGGTTTAGCAGTGGTTTACAACGATGTGCTGAATTTTTACCCTAAACCTAAGGTCTATCTAACCTCCACCCCTACCGTATACTATCATCCATATGCCTGTCTGATAGCCGCTTAAATGCCCCTAATGAGGCCGACTCTACCACCCTCCCTGGCAATGCATTCCACGCCCCTGCCACCCTGAGTAAAAAACCTACCTCTGACGTCTCCCCTATATCTACCTCCATTCACTTTAAAACTATGTTGCCTTGTAATAGCTGTCTCCACCCTAGGAAAAGGTATCTGGCTGTCCACTCTATCTATACCTCTGATCATTTTGTACACCTTGGAGGCTGAAGGGTAACCTGAGAGAAGTCAATAAAATTGAGGCATGGATAGTGTGTGTGGTTGGAGTCTTTTTCCCAGGGTAGAACTCAGAAGGAATTGCTGGCGGATGATCTCAGGGAAGGGAGTGTTGAATTTCTAAGCCAAATTGCTTTTAAAAAAAAGGGTGTTGTGTGTCTTAAAAAGTGTTAAGGTCGATAAGCCCCAGGGTCCTGATGGAACCTATCCCAGAATATTGAGAAGCAAGAAAACAAATTGACGGACATCTTTGTATCCTCTTTGGCCACAGGTAAGGTCCCACAGGACTGGCGTATAGCCAATGTTGTCCCATTGTTTAAGAAGGGTAGCAGGGATAATCCAGAAAATTAGCGGCCTGTGAGCCTCACGTCCATGGTAAGGAAATTATTGGAAAAAATTCTTGGACAAAATTTATAAGCATTTAGAATCAAATAGATATTTTAGCGATACAGCGTAGTTTTGTGAGAGGGCGGTCATGCCTCATTAACTTGATCAAGTTTTTTTTTTGAAGAGGTGACAAAGATGATTGGGGGAAAAGCAGTTGATGGTGTCTACATGAACCTTAATAAAGCCTTTGACAGGGTCCCCCTTGGCAGACTGGTACAAAAGGTGAAGTCATGTGGAATCAGGAGTGAGCTGGCGAGGTGGATGTTGAACTGGTTTAGTGATAGAAGATAGAGGGTAGCAGTGGGAGGATACTTTAACAAATGGCGGGCTGTGACCAGTGGTGCTCGACAGGGATCAGTGCTAGGACCTCTGTTCATGATCTATATAAATAATTTGGAGGAAAATGTAGCTGGTCTAATTAGTAAGCTTGCAGATGATACAAAGGTTGGAGTTGCGGATAGTGAGGAGGATTGTCAGAGAGGGGGAGCAGCCCCAAGTAGTGGTCCACATAGGCACCAACAACATACGTAGGAAAAGGGACGGGGATGTAAGGCAGAAATTCAAGGAGCAAGGGTGGAAGCTTAGAGCTAGAACAGAGTTGTTATCTCTGGTTTGTTACCCGTGCCACATGCTAGCGAGGTGAGGAATAGGGAGAGAGAGCAGTTGAACACATGGCTACAGGGATGGTGCAGGAGGGAGGGATTCAGATACCTGGATAATTGGAGCTCATTCTGGGGTAGGTGGGACCTCTACAAACGGGATGGTTTGCACCTGAACCAGAGGGGTACCAATATCCTGGGGTGGGGGTGGGGGAAATTTGCTAATGCGCTTTGGGAGGGTTTAAACTAATTCAACTGGGGGATGGGAACCTGACTTGTAGCTCCAATGTACAGGAAGTTGAGAGTAGTGAGGTCATGAATAAGGTTTCAGGGTCGCAGGAGTGTGCAGGCAGGAAGGTGGTTTGAAGTGTGTCTACTTCAACGCTAGGAGCATCCGGAATAAGGTGGGTGAACTTGCAGCATGGGTTGGTACCTGGGACTTGGATGTTGTGGCCATTTCGGAGACATGGATAGAGCAGGGACAGGAATGGTTGTTGCAGGTTCTGGGGTTTAGATGTTTCGGTAAGATCAGGGAAGGTGGTAAGAGGAGGAGGTGTGGCATTGTTAGTCAAGGACAGTATTACGGTGGCAGAAAGGACGTTTGATGAGGACTCATCTACTGAGGTATGAGCTGAGGTTAGAAACAGGAAAGGAGAGGTCACCCTGTTGGGAGTTTTCAATAGGCCTCTGAATAGTTCCAGAGATTTTAGAGGAAAGGATAGCAAAGATGATTCTGGATAGGAGTGAAAGGAACAGGGTAGTTGTTATGGGGGACTTGAACTATAGCGTTTCCAGTCAATATTTGGAAAGTTAAAGTACTTTAGATGGGTCAGTTTTTGTCCAAGATGTGCAGGAGGGTTTTCTGACACAGTATATAGATAGGCCAACGAGAGGCGATGCCACATTGGCTTTGGTACTGGGTAATGAGCCAGGCCAGGTGTTAGACTTGGAGGTAGGTGAGCACTTTGGTGATAGTGACCACAATTCTGGTACGTTTACTTTAGCGATGCAAAGGGATAGGTATATACCGCAGTGCAAGAGTTATAGCTGGGGGGGAAGGCAATTGTGAGGCAATTAGGCAAGACTTAGGATGGGGAAGGAAACTGCACGGGCTGGGCACAATTGGAATGTGGAGCTTGTTCAAGGAACAGCTGCTGCGTGTCCTTGATAAGTATGTACCTGTCAGGCAGGGAGGAAGTGGTCGAGTGAGGGAACCATGGTTTACTAAAGAAGTTGAATCTCTTGTCAAGAGGAAGAAGGAGGCTAATGTAAAGATGAGGCGTGAAGGCTCAGTTAGGGCGCTTGAGAGTTACGAGTTAGCCAGGAAGGACCTAAAGAGAGAGCTAAGAAGAGCCAGGAGGGGACATGAGAAGTCTTTGGCAGGTAGGATCAAGGAAAACCCTAAAGCTTTCTACAGGTGTGTCAGGAATAAAAGAATGGCTAGAGTAGGATTAGGGCCAGTCAAGGACAGTAGTGGGAAGTTGTGCGTGGAGTCCGAAGAGATAAGAGAGGTGCTAAATGAGTATTTTTCATCAGTATTCACACAGGAAAAAAACAATGTTGTCGAGGAGAATACTGAGATACAGGCTATTAGACTAGATGGGATTGAGGTTCATAAGGAGGAGCTGTTAGCAATTCTGGAAAGTCTGAGAATAGATAAGTCCCCTGGGCCGGATGGGATCTATCCTAGGATTCTCTGGGAAGCTAGGGAGGAGATTGCAGAGCCTTTGGCTTTGATCTTTCTGTCGTCATTGTCTACAGGAATAGTGCCAGAAGACTGGAGAATAGCAAATGTCCCCTTGTTGAAGAAGGGGAGTAGAGACAACCCTGGCAATTATAGACCAGTGAGCCTTACTTCGGTTGTGGGTAAAGTGTTGGAAAGGATTATAAGGGATAGGATTTATAATCATCTAGAAAGGAATAATTTGATTAGGGATAGTCAACACGGTTTTGTGAAGGGTAGGTCGTGCCTCACAAACCTTATTGAGTTCTTTGAGAAGGTGACTAAACAGGTGGGTGAGGGTAGAGTGGTTGATGTGGTGTATATGGATTTCAGTAAAGCATTTGATAAGGTTCCCCACGGTAGGCTATTGCAGAAAATTCGGAAGCATGGGATTGAAGGTGACTTAGCGGTTTGGATCAAATTGGCTAGCTGTAAGAAGACAGAGGGTGGTGGTTGATGGGAAATGTTCATCCTGGAGGTCAGTTGCTCGTGGTGTACTGCAAGAATCTGTTTTGGGGCCACTGCTGTTTGTCATTTTTATAAATGACCTGGATGAGGGCGTATAAGGATGGGTTAGTAAATTTGCGGATGACACTGAAGTCAGTGGAGTTATGGATAGTGTGGAAGGATGTTGCAGGTTACAGAGGGACATAGATAAGCTGCAGAGCTGGGCTGAGAGGTGGCAAATGGAGTTTAATGCGGAAAAGTGTGAGGTGATTCACTTTGGAAGGAGTAACAGGAATACAGAGTACTGGGCTAATGGTAAGATTCTTGGTAGTGTGGACGAGCAGAGAGATCTGTGTCCATGTGCATAGATCCCTGAAAGGTGCCACCCAGATTGATAGGGCTGTTAAGGTGTACGGTGTGTTAGGTTTTATTGGTAGAGGGATTGAGTTTCGGAGCCGTGAGGTCATGTTGCAGCTGTACAAAACTCTGGTGCGGCCGCACTTGGAGTATTGCGTACAGTTCTGGTCACCGCATTATAGGAAGGATGTGGAAGCATTGGAAAGGGTGCAGAGGAGATTTACCAGGATGTTGCCTGGTATGGAGGGTAGATCGTATGAGGAAAGGCTGAGGGAATTGAGGCTGTTTTCGTTAGAAGAAGGTTAAGAGGTGACTTGATAGAGACATACAAGATGATCAGAGGACTGGATAGGGTGGACAGTGAGAGCCTTTTTCCTCGGATGGTGACGGCGAGCACGAGGGGACATAGCTTTAAATTGAGGGGTGATAGATATAGGACCAATGTCAGAGGTTGATTCTTTACTCAGAGTATTAAGGGCATGGAATGCCTTGCCTGCAGTAGTCGAAGACTCGCCAACTTTAAGGGCATTTAAATGGTCGTTGGATAAACATATGAATGATAATGGAATAGTGTAGGTTAGATGGGCTTCAGATTGGTTTCACAGGTCGGCGTAACATCGAGGGTCGAAGGTCCTGTACTGCGCTGTAATGTTCTATGTTCTAAGAATACAGAAGGATATAGATCAGTTGGAGGCTTAGGCAGAAAAATGGCAGATAGTGTTTAATCAGGGCAAATGTGAGGTGATACAGGTTGAGTACAGGTGGAAATAATACAGTGAATGGCAGAACCCTTAGGAGTATTGATATGCAGAGGGATCTGGGTGTGCAGGTCCACAGATCACTGAAGTTGGCAGTGCAGGTAGATAAGGTAGCAAAAAATGCTTACGGTATGCTTGCCTTCATTGGAAGGGGCTTTGAGTACAAGGATAGACCAGTTATGCTGCAGCTTTGTACAACTTTAGTCAGGCTACGCTTGGAGTATTGCATACAGTTCTGGTCACCACACTACTAGAAGGATGTGGATGCTTTGGAGAGGGTATGGAAAAGGTTTACCAGGATGTTGCCTAGTATGAGGGATTTTATCATGGAAGAAAGGTTGGATAGACTGGGTTTGTTTTCACTGGAAGGCAGGAAGTTAAGGGCAACTTAATAGAAGTTGTAAGACTGTGACTGGCATTAGTAGAGTGGAAAGTGTGGGGCTTTTTCCCCAGAGTGAAGGGGTCAGTTACCGGGGGACACAAGTTCAAGGTGTGAGGGGTAAGTTTGAGAGAGACATGCGAGGCAAGTTTTTCACAAAGGATGGTGAGCACCTGGAATGTATCTCCAGAGGAAGTGATGGAAACAGACGCAATAGCAACATTCAAGAAGCGCTTGGATGAATACATGAATAAGGAGGGAATACAGGGATACAGATCCTGTAAAAGTGAAGACAGTTTTAACGTGGAAGGGCAAAATGTTTTGGCACAGGCTTGGAGGGCCGAAGGACCCATTTGTGTGCTGTATTGTTCATCGTTTGTTATTGTCAATTACTAGGGGATAAGTTTAAAGGAGATGAGGCAAGTTTTTCTTCTGCAGAAAGTAGTAAGTACCTGAACTCGGTTGCCAGAGGAGGTGGTGGAAGCAGATACAATAGCAAGGTTTAAGAGGCATTTTGACGCATCCGTGAATAGGCAGGGAACAGAGGGAGATAGTAGGAACTGCAGATGCTGGAGAATCTGAGATAACCAGGTGTAGAGCTGGATGAATACAGCAGGCCAAGCAGCATCAGAGGAGCAGGAAGGCTGACATTTCGGGCCAAGACCCTTCTTCAGAAAAAGGCCCGAAACATCAGCATTCCTGCTCCTCTGCTGCTTGGCCTGCTGTGTTCATCCAGCTCTACACCTTGTTATCTCAGGGAACAGAGGGATATGGACCACACAGAAGCCAGAGGTTTTTAGTTGAGAAAGGTGTCACGTGTTGGCAAAGTCTTGCTGGTCTGAAGAGCCTGTCCCTGTGCTGTATTAGAGATAAAAGGTACTGCAGATGCTGGAGAATCGGAGATAACAAGCATGGGGCTGGATGAACACAGCAGGTCAAGCAGCATCATAGGAGCAGGAAAACTTGACGTTTTGGGCCTAAACCCTTCATCAGAAATGGGGGAGGGGAAGAGGGTTCTGAAATAAATAGGGAGAGAGGGGGAGGCGGATAGAGGATGGATAGAGGAGAGGATAGGTGGAGAGGAGGCAGACAAGTCGAAGAGGTGGGGATGGAGCCAGTAAAGGTGAGTGCAGGTGGGGAGGAGATAGGTCAGTCCAGGGAGGATGGACAGGTCAAGGGGGCG
>JAHRHZ010000020.1:42941-124589 GCA_024137785.1 Ginglymostoma cirratum | reverse complement strand
GAGACAATGGGTCGACCAGGGCATTCAGGTTTGTGGATTTTGGGGAGGAGATAGAAGCGGGCGGTGCGGGGTTGGGGAACGATGAGGTTGGAGGCGGTGGGTGGGAGGTCACCTGAGGTGATGAGGTTGTGGATGGTTTGGGAGATGATGGTTTGGTGCTCGGGGGTGGGGTCATGATCCAGGGGGCGGTAGGAGGAGGTGTCAGAGAGTTGGCGCCTGGCCTCAGCAATGTCGATGTCAGTGCGCCATACTACGACTGCGCCTCCCTTGTCCGCGGATTTTATGGTGAGGTTGGGATTGGAGTGGAGGGCTGCACGTTCTGCGGGGGAGAGGTTGGAGTGTTTGAGAGGGGTAGAGAGGTTGAGGCGATTGATGTCTCGACAGCAGTTGGAGATGAAGAGGTCGAGGGAGGGTCGGAGGCCTTGGGGTGGTGTCCTGGAGGCGGGAGAAGGGGTCAGTAGAAGGAGGGTTAGTTTCGCGGTTGGAGAAGTAAGTGTGGAGGCGGAGGCGGCGGAAAAACTGCTCAATATCCAAGCGTGAGCGGTATTCGTTGATTTGTGGGTGGAGGGGGACAAAGGTGAGCCCTTTACTGAGGACTCTGTATTGTTCTGTTTTTTGATATTCCTTCTGCCAAGTTTTTGCACACTCTTAACTTGTCGATATCCCTTTTGTAGACTCTTTGCCGGTTGCCATCCTGAAAATGCTCCCCACCCTTATCCAAACTCTCACCCATTAGCCAATCCTCTGTCCATGCTAATATACCACATCGAATGCTAAAGCCTCTTCTCTTATTCATAGCCTTGTGTTTATGGGGGACGCTTTTTTGTTTGGAAGTTCAGGTATATCACATCTGTTGGTTCCACTTTATCTATCTTCCTTGTTACCATCTCCAAAGAATTCTAAAATTGCCAGGCAAGATTTCCCCTTCGCGAAGCCATGCTGATAGTACTTGATGAGATTGGGTAAATGTTCTCCATTACAAGTACTTTAACAGATGTAATAGCAGAGCAATTCAAAATATACAACGATGGATGCAAGTTCTCCAATAAAAGCAAAACCCTACGGATGCTGGAAATCTGAAACGGACACAAAATGCTGGCAAAACTTGATCTGGCAGCATCTTGAGGGAGAGGTTGACTTAACGTTTTGAGCCCTTTAGAACTGAGAGATTCATACCAGACTTAACATTTCTCTGTCTGCAGATGCTGCCAGACTTGCACAGTTTCACCAGTGTTTTGTTTGTGACACGTGCTTATAGCTTCCTGTTTTATGCCTCCCCTTTTAGAATGTGCTAGGTTCGCAATTTTTCAATCCTCTGGGACTACTCCAGAATCTTAAGGATTCTTGAAAATCTGCGACCAGTGCATCTGTCACCTCTGTAGCTACGATATAATATTCACAGATGTGACCTATTAGCCTTTCACCCCTTTGCAAAAGAAAATTGAGTGGGCTGGATGAAGTAGGTAGGGAGAGGCTGTTTCTGCTTGTAAATGATCAAAGGTACAAGTGGCATTGCTTTAAAGTGATGTGAAAATGAAGCAAGGGTAATAGAACAAAGAACAAACAAAGTTACAGGACAGGAACAGGCCCTTTGGCCCTCCAAGCCTGCGCCGATCCAGATCCTTTTATTTAAACCTGTCACCTATTTTCCAAGGATCTGTATCCCTCTGCTCCCTGCCCATTCATGTATCTGTCTAGATACATCTTAAATGACGCTTTCGTGCCCGCCTCTACCACCTCCGTTGGCAACACGTTCCGGGCACCCACCACCCTCTGCGTGTAAAGAACTTTCCACGCATATCTCCCTTAAACTTTTCCCCTCTCACCTTGAAATCATAACCCCTAGTAATTGAGTCCCCCACTCTGGGGGGGAAAAGCTTCTTGCTACCCACCCTGTCTACACCTCTCATGATTTTGTAGACCTCAATCAGGATCCCCCCTCAACCTCCGTCTTTCTGATGTAAATAATCCTAATCTACTCAACCTCTCTTCATAGCTAGCGCCCTCCATACCGGGCAACATCCTGGTGAACTTCCTGTGCACCCTCTCCAAAGCATCCACATCCTTTTGGTAATGTGGCGACCAGAACTGTACGCAGTATTCCAAATGTGGTCGAACCAAAGTCCTATACAACTGTAACATGACCTGCCAACTCTTGTCCTCAATACCCCGTCCGATGAAGGAAAGCATGCCGTATGCCTTTCTTGACCACTCTATCCACCTGCGTTGCCACCTTCAGGGTACAATGGACCTGAACACCCAGATCTCTCTGTGCATCAATTTCCCCCAGGGCTTTCCCATTTACTGCATTGTTCACTCTTGAATTAGATCTTCCAAAATACATCACCTTGCATTTGCCTGGATTGAACTCCATCTGCCATTGCTCCGCCCAACTCTCCAATCTAACCATATTCTGCTGCATTCTCCGACAGTCCCCTTCACTATCTGCTACTCCACCAATCTTAGTGTCATCTGCAAACTTGCTAATCAGACCATCTGTGCCTTCCTCCAGATAATTTATGTCTATCACAAACAACAGTGACCCCAACACGGATCCCTGTGGAACACCACTGGTCACAGTTCGCCATTTTGAGAAACTCCCTTCCACTACAACTGTCTCCTGTTGCCCAGCCAGTTCTCTATCCATCTAGCTAGTACACCCTGGACCCCATGCAACTTCATTTCTCCATCGGCCTAACATGGGGAACCTTATCAAATGCCTCACTGAAGTCCATGTCTATGACATCCACAGCCCTTCCCTCACCAATCAACTTTGTCACTTCCTCAAAGAATTCTATCAAGTTGGTAAGACATGACCTTCCCTGCACAAAACCATGCTGCCTATCACTAGTAAGCCCATTTTCTTCCGAATGTAAATAGATCCTACCCCTCAGTATCTTCAGCAGCTTCCCCACTGCCCAAATATATCAGTTCACTCACCTTCCCAGAGCGCAATTCGACCGCTCCCACTCTGCTCCGCTGCTGAAATGAAGAACTTACCTTTTCGGCAGCCCCCTGGTCCTTGTTCTCACTGCTCCCGCCGCTGCTGCAAAAATGGATGTGAGAGTACTTACTTTTTCTCACTGAATAGTTAGGATATGGAACGTGCTGCCTGGAAATACAGTGGAGGTATGTTCAAGTAAGGGCATTGAATGATTATTTGGAATAGAATTGGTGTGCAGAGAAAAAGGCAGGAGATTATTTCGTACCAGTAGAATTGGTGTAGACATGATGGGCCAAATGCCCCCACTCCACTGTGTAACAGTTCTGTGATTGAAGATATTTAAAGATTTTCCTCCTTTGCCATTTGAAACTGGATGTTTGGGACAGCAGAACCTGCATCTGCACAATTGGTTGTGGAAGTTTTTCTATTTGTTCATAGGTTGTGGGTGTTACTGGCTTGATCAGCTGACCCATTTGCCCTGGAACTGAGTGTTATGGGTCAACTACATGGTTCGATTCTGGAGTTGCATGTAGTCTAGACAAGGTAAGGACAACAAGGATATTTTTAGACCAGTTGGTTGCCATTACATAAGAACATAATAGAACATCAGAACTAGGAGCAGGAGTAGGCTGTCTGGCCCTTCGAGCCTGCTCCGCCATTCAATAAGATCATGGCTGATCTTTTTGTGGACTCAGATCCACTTACCCGCGCTCTCACTGTATCCCTTAATTCCTTTATTGTTCAAAAAAAATCTACCTTAGCTTTAAAAACGTTTACTGAAGTAGCGTCAACTACTTCACTGGGCAAGGAATTCCATAGATTAACAACCCTCTGGGTGAAGAAGTTCCTTCTCAATTCAGTCCTAAATCTGCTCCCTCTAATCTTGAGGCTATGCCCTCTTGTCCTAGCTTCACCTGCCAGTGGAGACATCCTCTCTACTTCTATCTTATCTATTCCCTTCATAATTTTATGTTTCTATAAGATCCCCCCTCAATCTTCTGAATTCCAATGAATATAATCCCAATCTACTCAGTCTCTCCTCATAAACCAAACCCCTCAACTCCGGAATCAACCTAGTGAACCCCCTCTGCACCCTCTCCAGTGCTAGTATATCCTTTTTCAAGTAAGGAGACCAAAACTGCACACAGTACTCCAGGTGTGGCCTTACCAGCACCTTGTACAGCTTGCAACATAACCTCTCTGCTTTTAAACTCAATCCCTTTAGCAATGAAGGACAAAATTCCATTTGCCTTCCTCATTATTGTTGTACCTGCAGACCAACCTTCTGTGATTCATGCACAAGGACACCCAGGTCCCTCTGCATAGCAGCATGCTGCAACTTTTTAACACGCAAGTAATAATCCTTTTTACTATTACTCCTACCAAAATGTATGACTTCACATTTATTCACATTGTATTCCATCTGCCAGACCTTTGCCCACTCACTCAATGTATCTATGTTCCTCTGTAAGGTTTTTAAAAATTTTTCAGACTTTATTGGATTCACGTTTCACCACGTATTATGGTGCGATTCAAACAGTGTCCCCAGAACATTAACCTGAGGCTCTGGATCGCTAGTCCAATGATCTTGCGATTGCACCGTCTCATCTGCAATTGTATCCTGTCAGCCATACACTGTAACCCTTGTGCTGATAGGGGGATTGATTGTTTGACGTAGTGGATAGTGTCAATCCAGTGTCTTGCTTTATTCCTGGATAATGTTGAACTTCTGTGCCCTGCACTCACCCAGTCAACAGGAAAACGTTCCACCATACTGACTACCCAGCCTTTGACCTTCTGTTGTAGCTACATATGGCTGGTCCAATTAAAATAGTGGTTAGTGATAATTCCAGTGTAGACAGTTGCAATGGGATTTTGCTATGCAGAGTTAATTGTTTCAAGTGGTCTGTCATTTTTGGGGTATTTTCTAACCGTGAATGCTGTGTCTACTTGTAGTTTTGATTTCCACTTGTTGAGCATCGAATTATTTAAAGATAAGGTTTTGAGAAAATTGGTTGGGTTTATTTTCTTTGCTATTCTAATGTGTGGAAGAGTGCTTTCTAATTGAAATAAAAATTGTTGGTCTTTTTGCAACAATAAAAATTGCAGTTGCTTCTACTGTGGTTCATTCAAGGGGCAGTGCTTGTTTTACAATTTCAAGATCTGGGCCTCCTTTTTTTTGTTTGTACAAAATGAGGGGCAACTCTTCAGAAAGAAGACTGGTGATAGTTGGAAACAGTACTTTTCATTGCACTGTTAAGTAAGTAAATGTTGTTGACAGGTGCACATTTTGTCACTTTGTGCAATCTTTTCTCTGAGTTTGTTTTTTTACCTGGACGTGGAAACAGCTTTTCGTTTGCATCTGAATGAATTTTTGATAAATCTGAAAGCACCCTAGGAATGTATAAATAAGTGTGCCTTTGAAAGCAATTTACTTCTGTAATTTTTCCTATATGAGTATTCTTTTCAATGTTGGACATCCTCTCTTACAGCAAAGAGCAGGTTGATTGTGATCAGAAAGAAGATATGGAGGATGTGGAGGAAATAGAGGAGGATGAAGCTTCTGAAGATACAGATAACAAAGGTAAACATGTACAGAATGCTATGAATTCACCAAAGCAATGTTAGAAATAGATAATTCATATATCTGAAGAGAAATGGCATGGAAAGAAGAGAAATGGCCTATGTCTAACTCTCTAGAACAACCCACTGCTTGATTCTGTGCAAACATGAGGGTTTATTTCTTTGGGTACCCATTCAGTTTCTTTTCTAGTCTTCTCTCGTCCCTTTTGGCTATCTTTGTATTTGCTCCAGGAAAGACCACACCAGCTTCTCCAAACTTGTAACTAAGCTACTCCATCCCTAAAATTAATGCTGTAATTCTTCACTGCACATTTGAATGCTTTCTCAAGTATGTTGTCCAGAACTGGATTCTGTATATAGTTTTAGCAAAGATTAGTAGCTCGGGTTGTGCGTGAGGTTGTTGACTTGCTCGCCGAGCTGGATCTCATCCTGTAATGCAATCAACAAGCACACAAAATTGGACCCCATGTACAAATCCATACAGATCAAAACCGAACACGACAGTACTCACCATAATGGACCAGACAGTATAAATTCCAAGCGGAGTAGAATAACATCGCTTTGTTGGAGGCCTTAATTATGTCACCTAGCATGGTGACTAAGCGCCTGATCGAAAATATGCCAGCTTGGCAAGCAAGTCAACAACCTCACTGGATTCTGTAATAACAAGCATGGGGCTGGGTGAACACAGCAGGTCAAGCAGCATCATAGGAGCAGGAAAACTTGACGTTTCGGGCCTAAACCCTTCATCAGAAATGGGGGAGGGGAAGAGGGTTCTGAAATAAATAGGGAGAGAGGGGGAGGCGGATAGAGGAGAGGATAGGTGGAGAGGAGGCAGACAAGTCGAAGAGGCGGGGATGGAGCCAGTAAAGGTGAGTGTAGGTAGGGAGGAGATAGGTCAGTCCAGGGAGGACGGACAGGTCAAGGGGGCGGGATGATGTTAGTAGATAGGAGGTGGGGGTGTGGCTTGGGGTGAGAGGAAAAACCGGTTAGGGAGGTGGAGATGAGCTGGGCTGGTTTTGGGACGCGGTTGGGGGAGGGGAGATTTTGAAGCTTGTGAAATCCACATTGATGCCATTGGGCTGCAGGGTTCCCAGGCTGAATATGATTTGCTGTTCCTGCAGCCTTCGGGTGGCATCACTGTGGCATTGCAGGAGGCCAAGGATGGACATGTCATCTGAGGAATGGGAGGGGGAGTTGAAATGGTTCGCGACTGGGAGGTGCAGTTGTTTGTTGCGAACTGAGCGCAGGTGTTCTGCAAAGCGGTCCCCAAGCCTCCGCTTGGTTTCCCCGATGTAGAGGAAGCCACAACGGGTACAGCGGATGCAGTATACCACGTTGGCAGATGTGCAGGTGAACCTCTGCCTGATGTGGAAAGTCTTCTTGGGGCCTGGGATTGGGGTGAGGGAGGAGGTGTGGGGGCAGGTGTAGCACTTCCTGCGGTTACAAGGAAAAGTGCCGGGTGTGGTGGGGCTGGAGGGGAGTGTGGCGCGGACAAGGGAGTCGCGGAGGGAGTGGTCCCTCCGGAAGGCAGATAAGGGTGGGGAGGGAAAGATGTCTTTGGTGGTGGGGTCTGACTGTAGATGGCGGAAGTGTCGGAGGATGATGCGTTGGATCCGGAGGTTGGTGGGGTGGTATGTGAGGACGAGGGGGATTCTTTTTTGATTATTGTTGCGGGGACGGGGCGTGAGGGATGTGTTCCGGGAAATGCGGGAGACACGGTCGAGGGCGTTCTCGACCACTGTTGGGGGGGATGTTGCGGTCCTTGAAGAATGAGGACATTTGAGATGTGCGGGATTGGAATGTCTCATCCTGGGAGCAGATGCGGCGGAGGCGAAGGAATTGGGAATAGGGGATGGCATTTTTGCAGGAGGGTGGGTGGGAGGAGGTGTATTCCATTTTATCACTGGATTCTGTACTCTGGTTATGGTTTAACACGTGCTTTGTATTGTTCAGCATAAATCACCTGCTGTTATTTACACTGGGCTTTATTTATACCGAAAACAAATATACTCTTTCACTGACACACATGAAGAGTGATGAACATGCATGACCCAGTACACTGTTCATGGATGCTCCACTTGTCTACCCATTTTGCAATCTTGTCTGTTGCAGGCAATTTGTATCATCCTTGCCATCTGCTGCACCTCTCGGTTTGGTGTTGTTGGTGAGATTGAAATTCCTAAATTGTGTTTGAAATTCCAAGTCATTAAGCAAAATGTTCAGTGCTTCAAGCACTGGCTCTTGCTATTTACTGCCTGTAGTTTGGAAACTATCTATCTACCAGGGCCATAACATATAGGAGCAGAAGTAGACTGGTCGGACCACGAGTCTGCTCTGCCATTCAGTGAGATGAAGTCATACAGTAGGGAAACAGACCCTTCAGCCCAATTTGTCTATGCTGACCAAGTTTCCCAAACTAAACTGGTCCCACTAGTCCGTGTCCCTCTAAACCTTTCTAATCAATGTACCTATCCAGAAGTTTTTTTTTTAAATGCTGTAACTTTACCTACATCTGCCACTTCCTCTGGCAGTTCATTCTCCACACAAACTACCATCTGTGTGGAAAAAGTTTCCCCTCTGGTCCCTTTTGAGCTCCCCACCCTCGGGAAAAGAACCTTGCTATTCACCTAATCTGTGTCCATCATGATTTTATAAACCTCTAAGGTCACCCCTCAACTTCCTGCACTTCAGGGGGAAATGTCTCAGCTTATTCTTACAACTCAAAAAGCTCCAGTCCCAACAACGTACTGGTAAGTCTTCTCTGCAACCTCTCCAATTTTTAATAATATTCTTCCTATAGCAGGTGATCAGGACTCTGCACGGTACTCCAAAAGAGGCCTCACTAACATCCTGTACAACTGGTGGTCCTCAGCTCCACTTTTCCTGTTTCTTCCCCATAATCCTAGATTCCCATGCTGATTTAAAAGTCTGTCAATCTGTACCTTGGATATACTTAACAATCCAGTCTCACTGACTCTGTGGTGAAGAATTCCACAAGTTCGCTTTCCTCTGAGGAGAAATTCCTCCTCGTCTGTCTCAACTGGGTAGCTGCCTGACTGAGATTATATCCTTTAGTTGCAGATTCTGCCACAGAGTTTGGGTGTGTAGCTGTTTGAAATGCCACAAACAGCTGCAGAAAATAGTCGAAAAGGCTAATGGAATTCTGGATTTTATCGAGAGGAGTGGAGTACGAGAATACAGAAGTTTTTTGCTGCAGCAATGCAAAATCCCAGTTAGACCCCTCTGAGTACTAAGAGCAGATCTGGGCACCATGCCTCAGGAAGTATACACTGGTCTTGGAGGTAGAGGGTACCAGTGTAGGTTTACAAGACTGGTACCTGGAGTTCAAGGGTTAATTTGAGAGATTATGCCAATTAAGCATGTTTGCTCTAGAAATCGGAAAGTTATGGGGTGATCTGATTGAACTCAAAATATTCAGGAAAAGACAGGGTAGATCAAGGTAAGCTATTTCCACTGGTTGAAGGTCCCAGAACTAGGGGTCATAGTCTAAAAATTAGGACCAGACTGTTGAGTAGATGAGTTCGGAAGTACTCTTACACCCAAAGGATGGTCAAGGTTTGGAATGCTCTTTCACAAACTGCAGTTAATGCTCAGTTGTTAACAAAAAAATTAGATTTAAACTTGAGAAAACGTATCAAGGGATATGGGCCAAAGTTAGATGTGGAGAGCTTGGCTTCAGATCAGCCACATTCACATTGAATGGCGGAACCATCTTGAGGGACTGAATGGTCTACTCCTGTTTCTGTGAATCTGCAGCACTTTACCTGTAAGTGTGGTAGAGGCAGAAACTGACAAAACATTTAAAGTATTTAATGTAGATTTGTGATGCCAAGGCATAAAAAGCCACAGGCCAAGTGCTTGAAAATAGGGTCAGAATAGTTAGGTGCTTGTTTCTGAACAGTGTGGACTCGGTGGGCTGAAAGGCTATTTTTCTGTCTTGTGGAAGCCTGATCAAACGAGTGGAAGGAAATTAGCATTAGTAAGAAGATTAGAGAAGTTAGAGGCTGAAAGTTTTCTTTTGGAACATTACTTCCCAACCTTGGTCACGTTGAAAATCAAGCTGTCATTCTGGCTATTATGTCAAACCTGTCAATTTTTATTATGCTCTTTATTCATCCAGTCTGATGTGCTGCCATTGTTTCACACATTCAGATGTAGTGCCTTCGGATTTGTTATCACCCCCATTTTTCTTGATGCCACTGAGTTGCTCGGGCCTTATTTTCTATCTTCCTTTCTTGCTGTCCCTATTTGATCCATTCTGCTTATTTTTGCATAATGGAGATAGTTCCTCTCTAGATCTGGTTTCACAAGACAGTGGAAGAGAGAAGTGTGATAACAAGCATGGGGCTGGATGAACACAGCAGGTCAAGCAGCATCATAGGAGCAGGAAAACTTGACGTTTCGGGCCTAAACCCTTCATCAGTTTGAAGTTCCTTGATGGGGAATTGTAAATTTATAAAAATCTTCTTTTTTTAGAGTGTCCCTTACCTGTTCTCTTGACCTTTGTTGTCTTTGTCTTTTTTCCTTTTCTAATCTTTTTTCTATTAAGCAGTGTGCGGGTTAATTAATTCAAGTCAGACTGTGTAATTGGTAAGATTTTATCCCTCATCCTCGATGAATTCAGAATCTTACTGAAATTCCACTTCCCTCGGGATTTCTTTTCTTTGGAGGAGTTTGCATGAGATTTGAGGTGCTCAATTGAATTATTTAAATAAGTTCAAGAGGAAAGGGTTGTAGAGAGTGAGGCATTATGATTAATTGGTCTTTTGAAGAGCCCAGCACGTGCACAAATTGCCACCTTCGTGTGATCTATTCTATGATCCAATTTGCTTTGTCTTCTCTGATATGTTGAGAGATCTTTTGGGGTCAAATATACAATCACAACTTACCGTCTCCCCATACAAATGCTGATAGATGTATCTCACAAATTTGTGTAAAATTTACAGCTTTCATTTAGTTTAACATTAGTTATTTTCTAGGATCTTGCCTAACTTCTTTTAAAACATTAAAATGGCCATCTGGTATTAGCTATAAATTGACTGTTCATTTCTCTTCTCCCTCCGTCCCCTGCCCCCACCCCCCAAAAACAATACGTGTACAGCTCGACAGCTTACAGTGCAAATGATGCAGAATCCACGGATTTTGGCAGCGTTACAGGAGCGACTTGATGGGCTTGTAGGAAACCCGTCTGGTTATATAGAAAGGTAAGGGATATCAACAATGCACCTTATCCTCATGGTCCTGTTGTTGCAGTTTTTGGTCATTTATCAGATGTGGGTGTCATTAGCTGGGCTGGCATTTCTTGTCTGTTGTCCTCTAAGGTAGGGGTGAGCTGCCACCTTTGGACAACTGTGGTCTCTTTGATCCCAATTTCCTGCACTTGTCGAATATTATTGAATGTTATGTTATTTGAAGTACTCAGCCGAATATTTTTAAAGGTTGTAAGGTTTGCAGCCTCCACTACCTTCCCAGGCAGTGCATTCTAGATTCATGCACACACACCCTCTGAACCTCCTGCCCCTTAACGTAAACCTATACCCCCTCATAATTGACCATCACCTAAGGGGAACAGCTGCTCTCTATTCACCCCGACCATACCCCCCTCAATCTTGAATGTCCTCCCTCAGTCTTCTGCGCTCTAAAAACAATCCAAGCCTGGAACCTGCCAAGCTGGTTCGTTAGTTTGCAGGCATTTCATTACCCTGCTGGGTAACATCAGTGCAGTCTCTGATGAAGTGCTTTGTGTTTTATCTACTCCAGAACCTCAGTTTCTCCGTCCCAGGCAACATCCTGATGAGCCTCCTCTGTAACCCCTCTAGTGCTATCACATCCTGTCGTACGGTAACCAGAAGTCCACACTCCCTCCAGGTGTGGCCTGATCAGCACTCCATACAACTCTAACATTACCTCCTTGCTTTTATACTCTATCCCACAACTGAAAGCAAGTGTCCCATATACCGCCTTAACGATCTTCTGCACGTTCTCTGTTGATAATTACCCCAAGATTCCCCCTGTTACTCTAAGCTATCCTCTGTCCTGCTATGCATTAAATACTCCCTCATCTTGTTGTTTCTTCCAAAGTGCATCACCTTGCACTTACCAGGGCTGTATACCATTTGCCACTGGTCTGCCCACCTGACCAACTCATCTACATCTTCCTGCAACCTACAACCATCATTTTTCACTACTAACCATTCTACTAGTCATCTGCAAATTCTCTTAACACACCTCCATACTTTCATCCTGATCACTTGTGTATAAAACAAAGAATAAGGGTTGCAGTACATGGATAAGGTGAACAGTCAATGTCATCTTCCAAGGGTAGGGGAGTCCAGAACTAAAGGGCGTAGGTTTAAGGTGCACACATTTGCACACAGTGTGTTGCATGTATGGAGTGAACTGCCAGAGAAAGTGGTAGAGGTAGGTACAGTTACAGTATTTAAAAAAACATTTTGGACAGGTATGTGGATCGGAAAGTTTAGAGGGATATGGGCCAAAATCAGGCAAATGGGACTAGTTCAGGTTTGGAAATCTGATTGACATGGGCCACTTGGGTCAAAGGGTCTGTTTTAGTGCTTTGATCCTTGTGGTACACCACTGGACACTGGCCTTCAGTCACTCAAACGGCCTTCTACCACTACCTCTGTGTCCTATTACTGAGCCAATTTCTGATCTACCTTGCTGAGTTTTTTCCTCAATTCCATGTGCTTTAACCTTCTCAGTCAGTCTACTGTGTGATACCTTGTCAAAAGCTTTGCTGAAATCCATATAAAACTACACCAACTGAACTTCCTTCATCCACATGTGATCACATATTCAAAAAATTCTACAAATTTGTAAGGCATGACCTCCTTCCGAAAAAGTCACGCTGACTTTCCCTAATTAACCCATGACTTTCCAAGTGGTATTAATTCACTCCTTCAGCATTTTCTCCAGTAGTTTCCCTTATCACTTGGCACTCATTGGTGTGTAATTTCCTGGTTCATCTCTACCACCCTTTAAAAGTAGAACTGGGACTTGCCCCATGGCTATAGAAGAATTATTTTTTAAAAAATTGTCACAAAGTCCCTACAATTTCCTGCCTGCCCTCCCACAGCAGCCTGGGATGCAATTCATCCAGGCCAGGGGATTAATCTGCTTTTTAAGCCCGACAGAGCTTCCAGTAGCCCCCTCCCAATTTGCTGTCTCAAACTGTGCGAGTTCCTCACAATCCGTTTTCCCTGAATTCTGTACCTTAGTTCTCTTTTTTTTTTCCCCAGAGTAAGAGAAATATTCATTCGACACCCTTTTAATTTCTGTGGCCTCTCATGTAGTTTCAGCCCTATGCTTTCCTTGGTTGACATAGTCCCATTAATGTTTTATAAAATATCTTGGAATCGTCCCTAATCCTGTTTGCAAGTCTTTTTTCATGCCCCCTTATTGCTATTCTAATTGCTTTAAGTTCCCTACTGTACTTCATATATTCTTCTAGGACTGCAGTTGAATTGATCCCTTTGGATGACGTCTAGACATCCAGAGTCCTCCAAACGTTGCCCCTGCATTTTTCTGTCTAAAGGGTACATGTTGCCCCTGCCCCTACTCCAATAGCTGTGCTGTAGACTTCCCTTCAAGGAGCTGTTCCCAGTCTACTGTGGCCAGATCCTGCTTATTTTAATAAAATCTTCACCTCCACCCACTAATCGAAAACCATCTCTTGAGGGCCATTTTTTTCCTTGTCAATAACAAATTTGAATTGTGTCATGGTTGCTATCACCTAAATGTTCCCCCACTGCCATATTGTGAAAGGTTGACAGCTTCTTTTTCCAGAAGCAGATCCAGCTCTGTGCTGTGCCTTGTTGGGCCTTCTATGTATTGATTCAAAAACCTCCCCAGATGTATTTCAAGAAAATTGCTGTCTCTTAACCCCTTAACACTATGACTGTCCCAATTTATCCTGAGAAAGTTAAAATCCCCAAATATAAATACCCAGTTATTTCTCTCCCACAACTGTGTGAACCGTCTACATATTAGCTCCTCTAATTCCTGTTGACTGGGGAACTATAACACGCTCCCAGTAAAGTAGCTGCTGCCTTAACATTCCTAAGTTCTACCCACAAAGCCTTGTTTGAGGATCCTTCCAAGGTATCATCTCTCCTTATTGTCATAATTGACTCCTTAACTATTGGTGCTACACAACCACCCTTTCTACCCCCTCTTCTGTCATGCCAAAAGATCCTATACCCTGGAATGTTGAGTTGCCAGTCCAGTCCTTCCCTCAAGTATATTTCTGATGGCAACAATATCATACTTGCATGTATCAATTCACACCATTAACTCATCAGTTATATATTACATTCCTTGCATTAAAGACTATGCAGCCTTGCCTTACTCTTTTGACATTCAACATTGCTAAAGTCACCTGTTTCCTTTGCTGTAGCATGATGTGTCTCTTTCATTAGCACTCTGTCCCCTCTCCTGCCAGACTAGGTTTAAACTCCTCCCAACAGCACCAGCAAATCTACCTGCAAGGATGTTAGTCTCATTATGGTTCAGGTGCAGACCATTCTAAGAATCTAAAACCCTCTCTGTTACACCTATTTCTGAGCTAAGTGTTCACCTGTCCTATTCTCCAACTTTTAAACTCGCTAACATGGGGCACGGAGTAATTCAAAGATGACAATCATTGAAGTCCTTTTTAATCCTTTGCCTAGCTGCCTGAATTCTTGATGCATGATCTCATTCCTAATTTTGCCCATATCATTGCTATCAGCATGTACCATATCCTCTAGCTCATCGCCCTCCCCTTTCAGGATACCCTGCAGCTGCTAATTGACGACATGGTGAGATAACACACTATCCTGGAGTTGGTCTGGGCAGAAATGCCTGTCTGTTTCCCTGACTATAGCATTCCCTATCACTGCTGGGTTTTGCCTCCCTGTCTGGTGGACACCCACTCCCTCCTTTCCTTTCCTCTCCTCTCGCCCCTTGAGCTGCGGTACAACCACCTCTGTAAGCGCGCTATCCATGTAATTCTCAGCCTCGCAGTAGCACCACAGTGACTCCAAGACCCAGCGCTCCAGCTTGCAGCTGGGAGCAGTTCTGGTACATGTCACCTAGGACACTGGTAGCATCCAGAACACTCCACATGTGACAAAGCTGTGCATTCTACTTGGCTGGCCTCCCCTGACACATCCTAACTTATTATTCAGTCTAATGCATTAATTCTTAGTCTTATTTTGTTAGACTTCCTACTCTATCACCTACAGTTACGATAAAGTAAACTGTAGCTAAGTTCCCAAGGCTCGAAATCTGTTAGGAAATCAAAGGGTTAACAAGTAATTGTCAGGTGCCCAGAACTCACCAATCCAGAGCTTCTTTCAACTTTTGAAGTTATGATGTCACCAGGAGCTGCATTTGTAGATTTTTGCGATGTTCCTGCAGCATTCTCCTGATGAAGCTGCGACCACCCCCAACCTAGCTAGGAAGGTGGTGGAAACAAAATCAATTGAAAAGGAAATTGTGTAGACATGTGACTGTAATGAACTTAAGTCACAGGGATAGGAGGAGGAATAGAACTGGGGTGTTTAAAAATTAAACAGAATTGGGCTTTGCTGGCTTTGGATCAGCATTTATTGCCATCTCTAGTTTCCCCGGAAGGTGGTGGTGAGCTGCTGTATGGAGAGTCAAATGGCTATCTGTTGTGCCACTTTTACCATATTCAAGACTCTTCTGTATTTGGGTGATAAGGCATATGACTGCCAATTTCTGGTTTTAGTTGCAGCCAGTAGTAAAGAATGATGAAACTGGCTGTGGTGATTGGAAATGCAAATTATATCTCAGTTGAGCTATTGAAAATACAGCTTTGGCTTGTGTTTCTTAAAAATCACTGCAGAGGGCAGAAGTGAGGTAAATTTGAGTCCATTCTGTTTGAATACTAGGAAGCAAGTTGACTTGTGAACTGTATTGGTTTTTCAGCTTGCCTAAAATTGTGAAGAAACGCGTAAATGCTTTAAAGAACCTCCAGGTGAAATGTGCGCATATAGAAGCTAAGTTCTATGCAGAGGTTCATGAATTGCAACGAAAGTATGCTGCTCTCTACCAACCCCATTTTGACAAGGTGAGGTATCATTTTTGTTTTGTTGAGAGGTGTTTTGCACAGGTCAGTTGGGGCTGGGAACTGGGGACACCAGTTTCCCCTCATATCCAGTATTTGCTGAAATAGCATCTGATAGATGTTCTTCTAAAAAAAAAATCAAACAATAACTAGTTTTGAAATATGATTCAGGCTTGTGTACTGCCGACCCCTTGAGATTGCATAATCTATAAGTGAAAATTGATTTCTACTATTTAGCTGATTCAAAAAGTCCAAAATTTGCGTTTATCTTGCTGGCACTGTTCACTGGGTCAGAGGATACTGGAAAGAACATGAAAATTTTTCTTTGCACTGTCAATTTTTTTTTTAAAGAAATAATGCTTCATTCTGTGGTTTTAAGAAAAAAGTCTAATCATGTAATCCGTGCAATAAAGGTTCTTCAGCCCATTGAGTCCAAACCATTAAAAGTACACCACCTATACTCAATATATTTCACACACTAGGCTCGTAGTCTTGAATGTTATGACACTTCAAATGGTCATCTCTCAGTACTTTTTAAGGTTGCAATTTCCTGCCTCGGGCAGTGCATTTCCAACTCCAACCAACCTCTGAGTGAAAAAGCTTTGCCTTAAATCCCCTCCGACCCTCCTGCCTTTCACCTTAAAACTGTGCCCCCTTGTTATTGACTGTTCGACAAAGGGAAACAACACTGTCCACCAGTTATCCAGCCTCACTTTGTAGCTAAAGTACTCAGTCCCAGGCAACATCCTGATGAATCTTTTCTGCACCCACCCCAGCACAATCATATACTTCCAATACTGCTGTGACCAGAACTGTGCACAAACCTAACCCAAGTCCTGTACAGCTCCAACATTACCTTGCAGCTCTTACATTCTAATCCACGACTGATAAAGGCTGTATGCCGCCTTAACTATCCTATTACCCTGTGCTGCCATCTTCAAGTATCTGTGGACACGCACCCCAAGATCCCTTAGTTCATCTGAGCTTCCTTTGTCCTGCCATTTATTGTGTTGTCCTTGTCTTGTTGCTTCCAAAGTGCATTACCTCACATTTAACTGGGTTAAATTCCATGTACCATTTAATCTGCCTATCTGACCAACCTGTCAATATACTCCTTATAATCTAATACCTTTCTTCCCACTGTCGACCACCCAGACAATATTAGTCATCCGCAAGCTTCTCTCTCTTCCTATGCACACACTCTCACCTCTACATCATTTATGACTATCTCAAACAATAAGGGATCCAGCATTGATCCCTGTGGCATGTCACTGCTCACTGGCCTTCAGTCACGCAAACGGCTTTCTGCCACTACCCATTGTATCGTATCACTAAGCTTGATTTGAATCCAATTTACCAGGTTACCCCAGGTCCCTTGTGCTTTTACCTTTGTTACTGTTTTCCCATGTGTGTCCTTCTGAAATCTGTGTAAACTACATCAATTGCCCTATCCTCAACTCACTATGTCAAAATACCACTGGATTTGTTAGACTCGACTTCACAAAGACATCTGGCTATCCCTGATCAAACCTTACTTCTCTAAATAGAGATGTATTTTCTTCAAAGTCTACATTAGTGCTAAGTCTGAATCTCTGAATAGCTGCCACTTAACCAACTTATGAGTTAGTTGATGTAAAGAGGTGGCTTAGGTGTAAAATATTAGGCATCAGAAAATGGATCTGAACTGGGGCGATTAGCTGGTACTGGATTACTCGTTGATTTATGGGAGGTGATGGTATAGTGCTATTATTCCAAGATCCAGGTAATATTCTAGAGGTTCAGCTTCAAATCCTGCCACAACAGATGTTGGAATTTGAATTCAATAAAAATCTGGAATTAAGAGTCTGGCCATAAATTGACTGTTGACTGTTGGAAAACCCCAACTGGTTCATATGCCCTTTCGGGAAGGAAACCGCCATCCTTACCTGGTTTGGCCTACATGTGACTCCAGACCCATAGCAATCCAGTTGACTGTTAACTGCCCTCTGCACAATAAATGTTGGCCTAGACAGCAACACCCTCATCCCATGAATGAGCTTTTAAAAGTTGAAATTAGATAAAAACTTGCAGTTTAATTTCCAGTTATCTCTCTTTTTATTATATGGGCAATTTTCAGAGGAATTGCCCACCCCAGGGTTGATCTCTGTATTTAATCGTGTTAATTTAGGCATTGTTAATGAAATAAGCTGAGTTTTCTCACCTATATTGGATTTGTAATAAATCTATTATTACACTGGTGTATAACTGGCTTATGATGTAGTGTGACACTTAACAGCACAGATTTAGATTTCTGTACAGGCTGAGAACATCACAAAGATCCTTCTCCACCTCGCCTAACTTGAGGTATGGAGACCCTCATTAAACGCTCCACAAGTCACATCTCTGTAATGAGAGAACAGCTATAGTCCTTTGGGACTATGGGCAACTTTACCTTTTTGTACTATAGCAAATTCAGCAATCACTTCAGTACCGCTGATAATTGCTTTAATTGTTGAGATAATTATTGTTAAAACTGGTGAGAAAGCTCAACATATTTAGAGCTAGTAAGCTTAAGTTTGGGAGTCTTTCAGCAATAATTAAGTTTAGCTAAGACGATGTTGCAGTTTGTCTTAAAGTTTATTAGAATTTCTATAAAACCTTTTAAAGATGCTACTTGGAAAGTAAAGCCAGTTGATAAATTGTGAACGAGAAGTTCTACAATATACATGCCAACATTTTTGACACAGTACAGCTATGGGTGAATGGAAGGTAATTCAAAGGTATAGTTTTAGCAGACATTACTATCAGCACGACTCTATCTTGATTATTGACTGTTGGCAGGGTCACTTGTAAAGACAGTATCTTTTCATTTGAATGTGACGGCAATGTTCACTTGTCATACCTGAATGTGTCAGGTCTTTGTCCCATTTGTTACAGCTTCTGGAGAGTTGTAATGTGCTTTCACTTTGTGCACGTATGAGCTCACAGGAAGAGGAAACAATCAAGTGAGCAGCTGGTACAAGAGTTAGGTATATGCAACTGAAACATGAGTGGAAGAGAAAAGTAACTTGCAGTTCCATAATTCATTAAACGGATAGGTTGCAAAGCTCAATCACAAGGTTTACCAATGCTTCCAAGGATTTAGAAACATTTAGTTGGATGATCCCCTGGAGAAAACTGGACTTGAAAGAATTTTAGCATGCACCAAATCAAGAATTGTACCATATTTAGCTCGTCTGAGTATCTTGTCTAAAAAGAGTTACTTGATCGTTTTAAGACTTTTAAATTCTAGTTTGAGGAAACTGTTTCCACGTTAGTACAAATTGAGCAATATCATACAAGGAGCTCATGCAGTCCTTGCTAACTGATGAACGAATTTGGGAAATGAGCTGCTGTATCATATGGAGGAGTGTGTTATTCTCATGTTTCACTTGGATCAAGGAACTTCCAATAAGTAACCAATGCCTCGTCTTGTCTTGTCTTTAGCGGAGTGACATTATCAATGCTGTCTTTGAGCCCACAGAGGATGAATGCAAGTGGCAAGGAGACGAGGAGGAAGAGTTATCAGTAAGTATGCATGCTTCTGGATGCTGAAAGCATTCGTATTTTCCAAGATGGAATGATCAGTATTGGAATAAAACCTGGCTGTTCCATTTAATTCTATAACTTTAAACTAAATGTGGTTTATTGTATGGAGAACGTGAGTAGATTTGGGGGCATATCAAGGGATGCAGTCTCTTTGTGTACGTTGATTTTTTTTTTCATCCATTTTGGATTTTACTTTTTGTACTTTGGCTGTTTATTCCCAACTTCTCTTCTATCTCAACATCTGTCTTGGATCAGGTACACTATATTGTGCCGAAACCATATTCCACTGTCAAGTAAACTCTCTCTTGATTATCAGCTGTTGGCAGGGTCACTTGTAAGGACAGTATCTTTTCATTTTTGTGTTTTTGATTGTGGACCAAAATGGAGAAAAGACTGTTTTTGAAAAGTGAGTTGGTTGACACTCAAGCAGTGAGGATAGGAATGCAGGTGGGTTGAACCCAGGGTGGGTGCATTAAGGTAGGCTTCACCAGCAACAAGTAGTTGACCAGTCTGGAATAGTAACCAGTTGTTGAAGATTTTCAGTCTGGCATCAACTGTGATAGGCTTCCACGTAGCTGAACAATTTGTGGGTATGCATGTTTGAGCAGAAGCCATCGGATCTCTGAAAGTGAAGGTATATTTCTCTCCTCCTTTTCAAAAAAGAATCTCGAGGTTAAAGAAAGCCATTTCAATTTAACACATGATTTGCTGTAAGCTGTGGTTTATAAGGGGGTTAGAGTTTTAACTAGTCGTGTATGTCGGCTGATACAATTGTTTATCTATGGTTAGAATCTATATATTTTTAATAAATAGAAACACCTGACAAGTACATTCCCACCCTGGGAAAAAGACTTCAATTATCCACCATATTCATGTCTCATTTTATATACTTCTGTTAGGTCTCAGCCTCTGACATTCCAATGACAACAATCCACGCTTCTTCAATCTCTCCTAATAGTTAATGAACTCCAATCCAGGCACCGTCCTGGTAAACCTCTTTCGCACCCTCTCCAAAGCCTCCCCATCCGTTCTATACTGTAGGGACTACAACTGCACACGTTGTTCCCAGTGTGGCCTAACTAATGTTTCGTACAGCTGCATCATGACTTGCCAACTTTTATACTCTGTGCCTCAACCAATGAAGGTAAGCATGCTGTATGCTGCCTTTACCATCTTATTCACTTGTGTTGCCGCTTTGAGGGAGCTATTGACTTTCATCTCAAGATCCCTCTATATTTAAAGCTCTCAGGGTCCTGCCTTTTACTGCATACTTTCCTCTTGCATTTGAATGAAACTTGATGTAACTTGTATGTGGTTAGCAAATCTCACTAGAATGTGATCTAGACCAATGTTCCCTTGATCAGTACCTACTTTGAATTGAGCGACAGAGTCTTGCCTTCATGTGCATTTGGAGTACCCGTTATTAATTTTTTGTATTGTTAGGCCCCTGCTGTTTGGTTGATTGGAGTTGTTTCTTTCCTTCCAGGATGAAGTGAAAGAAAAGGTTAAAGTGGAGGAAGAGAAAAAAGATGAAGAAAAAGAGGAACCAAAGGGAATTCCAGAATTTTGGCTGACAGTCTTCAAGAATGTTGATTTGCTCAGTGACATGATACAGGTAGGCATTTGTAAATCCCGCCTAAATATCTAATTCATGTCTCTCTGCTGCTGTTGGTTTTGTCTGGATTTATCAATTGGGTAAAATTGGAAACTTTAGATAATTTCATTAAATCTTTTCCAAATCTTAAACGATTCAAGGAAATGTGTATTTTGATTTAAAGGGCAATTATAGTTTAGGGTTGCATATTTATTAATTAATCTCTTTTTCCACCTGTTAATGGGTTAGTTGTAATGGTTTTGTTTCCTTATTTCAGTGAAATTTTTTTTCTTGGTTAGTTGTCCCAGCCAGGCATGAATCACCATCATTGTTTACATTGTGACAACTTATGGAAGAGTGGGTCCTGTTTCCAATGCACTTCCCATCGGGGTCTTTGTTTCAAAACTGAAATCTGTAGTATACGGTGTTAACAATTGGGGAGGCGATGGCCTAGTGGTATCATCGCTGGACTGTTAATCCAGAGACCCAGATAACATTCTGGGGACCTGGGTTCGAATCCTGCCATGGCAGATGGAATTTGAATTCAATAAATATCTGGAATTAAGAATCTAATGATGACCATGAATCCATTGTTGTTTGTTGGAAAAACCCACCTGGTTCACTCATGCCCTTTAGGGAAGGAAACTGCCCATCCTTACCTGGTCTGGCCTACGTGTGACTCCAGACCCTCAGCAATGTGGTTGACTCTTAACTGCCCGTTGGTCAATTAGGAATGGGCAATAAATGCTACGATGCCCTCACACCATGAATGAATAAAGAAATAAAAGTAACAAACAATGGGGGGGGAAAAGGGGTTTCAATGTAAATTGTACTCTGAAATGTGGATGGCAGTGAAGCAGTGAAGATTTTAAATCCAGTTTAATTAGAGTCAAACCAAATAAAGTAAATGAGTAACATCATTGAAAATGGTTTTAGTGTATTAATTTTGAGAAATTTGGTATCTTTCATTTGAGATTACAATTAATTGAAGGGAGGTAACTAATTGAACTGTTGGATGCTATCTAAACATACAAGAAATTCAATGTTTTTGTGATCCAGTTGAGTCCTTATTAGCTATCCTAGATAATCTCTGCCTTCAGCCTATAGGGCGAACCTTTCAGCTTTATCCTTTTTGTAAAGCCTACTCAGATTTCACTTTGATTTCATGGATATGGGGTAGAAGCTGAAAGAACTCCGGATGCAGCAAATCAAACAAACAAATTGCTGGAAAAGCTCAGCAGGTCTAGAAACGTGTGGAGAGAAGTCAGTTGACATTTGGGGTCAAGGGTCACTGGACCCAAAGTGTTAATTCTCCTTTCTCTCTACTCTAATAAACCACGTTTAAAAACATCATTTTATTTACAGGAACATGATGAACCTATCTTAAAGCATTTAAAAGACTTGAAGGTGAAATTTTCAGACCCAGAACAGCCAATGGTAAGAATTACTTTAACATTCATTGTAACAGCATCTTCAATATTTTGTGTATGGATTTATATTCCATTAGCAATAAAGGATTTTGGTTTGTTTGAAAGAGTGTCTTTCTATTGCTACAAAGATAGTAGGAACTGCAGATGCTGGAGAATCTGCGATAACAAGGTGTAGAGCTGAATGAACACAGCAGGCAGAGCAGGAAAGCTGACGTTTCAGACCTATTTTTCTGAAGAAGGGTCTAGGCCCGAAACGTCAGCTCTCCTGCTTGACCTGCTGTGTTCATCCAGCTCTACACCTTGTTATCTCTCTCCTTCTATTAGTATTTTGTATTCTGTGATTAAAGAGTGTCCTGCAAATAAGTAAATATGTAGTCTGATCTGCTGCGTCACTCAATCCTTGAAATGAGAAGTTTTTAACTTTATTCACCCAAATGTCTGAGCCATGTGGAGCAAGAACCTTTGTTTTTATTTCAACACCCTGGTTGAGATTGTATAGTGTTAGAGTCAAGATCGATGATGTCCAGTTGTCCAGTGATCCCTGCAGTAAATATAAATATCGAATAACTAGTAAGAACAGACTTAAGCAGCATTAATGTTCATCCTAACAATCATACATTGCTTGGTGCAGAATAAGTGGGCAGCCTAGGATTTGCCTGTTTGATAGATGGTTTTCTGCTTACAGGAGACGTGCTCTGTTTCAGTGGATTTGATGTATCTCTGCTGTATAAAATTGTTAGCCAGTGGCTGTTACATCCTGAGCTTGGAGTCAAGTAGTTTTTTTTGACTGTGATGCTTGGAGCTGCTTTTAATTACTGTGCACTGAAAATATTAAAAAATATGGATGTTGCAGGTTCCAGGGTTTAGATCTTTATGAAAGATCAGGGAAGGTGGTAAAAGAGGGGGAGGTGTAGCTTTGTTAGTCAAGGACAGTATAACTTTGGCTGAAAGAACTTTTGACAAGGACTCGTCTACTGAGGTGGTATAGGCTGAGGTCAAACAGGAGAGGAGAGGTCACACTGCTAGGAGTTTTTTATAGGCCTCCGCAAAGTTCCAGGGATGTGGAGGAGAGGATCGGCAAAACGATTCTGGGCAGGAGTGAAAGGAACAAGGTGGTCATTATGGGAGACTTTAACTTCCCCAACATTGACTGGAAACGCTATAACTCTAGTACGTCGGATGGATCAGTTTTTGTCCAATGTGTGCAGGAGGGTTTCCTGACACAGTATGTCGAAGGGCCGACAAGAGGGGAGGGGCCACACTGGATCTGGTACTTGGTAATGAACCAGGCCAGGTGTTTGATTTGGTGGTAGGTGAGCACTTTGGAGAGAGTGACCATAATTCGGTTACGTTTAGTTTAGCAATGGAAAGGGATAGGAACATGCCACTGGGCAAGAGTTATAGATGGGGGAAAGGCAATTATAATGCAATTAGGCAAGACTTAGGAGGGATAGAATGGGGTAGCAAAATGCAGGGGATGGGGACAATCGAAATGTGGAGCTGGTTTAAAGAACAGATATTGCGTGTCCTTGATAGGTATGTCCCTGTCAGGCAGGGAGGAAGTGATAAGGCAAGGGAACCTTGGTTTACAAAAGAAATTGTATCTCTTGTTAAGCGGAAGAGGGAAGCTTATGTGACATTGAGACGAGATGGTTCAGATGAGGCGATGGAGAGTTACAGATTAGCTAGGAAAGATTTAAAGAGAGAGTTAAGAAGAGCAAGGAGGGGACATGAGCAGTCATTAGCAGGTAGAATTAAGGAGAACCCTAAAGCTTTCTATAGGTATGTGAGGAATAAAAGGATGACTAGGGTAAGAGTAGGGCCAGTCAAAGACAGAAGTGGGAAGTTGTGTGTGGACCCTGTGGAGATCGGAGAGGTGCTAAACAAATATTTCTTATCTGTTTTCACTCAGGAAAAGGAGAATATTGTAGAGGAGAAGACTGAGATACGGGCTATTAGACTTGAAAGGATTGAGGTTAGTAAGGAGGTGGTGTTATCAATCCTAGAAGGTGTGAAGGTAGATAAATCCCCTGGGCCTGATGGGATTTTTCCGAGGATTCTCTGGGAAGCTAGGGAGGAGATGGCAGAGCCTTTGGCCTTGATCTTTGAGTCGTCATTGTCTAGGTTTAGTACCAGAGGACTGGAGGATTGCAAATGCTGTGCCCTTGTTCAAGAAGGGCAGTAGAGATGACCCAGGTAATTATAGACCAGTGAGCCTTACATCTGCTGTAGGAAAAGTTTTGGAAAGGATTATAAGAGATAGGATTGATAATCATTTAGCAAGCAACAATTTGATTCGAGATAGTCAACGTGGATTCGTCAAGGTCAGGTCATGTTTCACAAACCTCATTGAGTTGTTTGAGAAGGTGACCAAGCATGTGGATGAGGGTAGGGCAGTTGACGTGGTGTACATGGACTTCAGTAAAGCCTTTGATAAGGTCGGCTATTGGAGAAAATGCGGAGGCATGGGATTGGGGGAGATTTAGCAGTTTGGATTAGAAACTGGCTTTCTGAAAGAAGCCAAAGAGTGGTGGTTGATGGAAAATATTTAGCCTGGAGTCCGGTTACTAGTGGTGTGCCACAAGGATCTGTTTTGGGACCACTGCTGTTTGTCACTTTTATAAATGACTTGGACGCAGACATAGGTGGATGGGTTAGTAAGTTTGCAGATGACACTAAAGTCGGTGGAGTGGTGGACAGTGTGGAAGAATGTTGCAGGTTGCAGGGAGACTTGGATAAACTGCAGAATTGGGCTGAAAGGTGGCAAATGGAGTTCAATGCAGATAAATGTGAGGTGATGCACTTTGGGAAGAATAGAAGGCAGAATACTGGGTCAATGGAAAGATTCTTGGTAGTGTGGATGTGCAGAGGGATCTTGGTGTCCAGGTACATAGATCCCTGAAAGTTGCCACCCAGGTTGATAGTGCTGTTAAATACGGTGTGTTAGGTTACATTGGTAGAGGGATTGAGTTCCGGAGCCGTGATGTCATGCTGCAACTGTACAAAACGCTAGTGCGGCCTCACTTGGAATATTGCGTACAGTTCTGGTCGCCCCATTACAGGAAGGATGTGGAAGCATTGGAAAAGGTGCAGAGGAGCTTTACCAGGATGTTGCCTGGTCTGGAGCAAAGGTCTTATGAGGAAAGACTGAGGGACTTGGGTCTGTTCTCATTGGAGAGAAGAAGGCTAAGAGGGGATTTAATAGAGACATACAAAATGATCAGAGGATTAGATAGGGTGGACAGTGAGAGTCTTTTTCCTAGGATGATGACGTCGGCTAGTACGAGGGGGCATAGCTGCAAATTGAGGGGTGATAGATTTAAGACAGATGTCAGAGGCAGGCTCTTTACTCAGAGTGGTAAGGGCGTGGAATGCCCTGCCTGCCAATGTAGTTAACTCAGCCACATTAGGGGCATTTAAACAGTCCTTGGATAACCATATGGATGATGATGGGATAGTGTAGGGGGATGGGCTTAGATTAGTTCACAGGGCGGCGCAACATCGAGGGCCGAAGGGCCTGTTCTGCGCTGTATTGTTCTATGTTCTATAAGACTATCAGTCTCTCTTAGCATAGTCAGTAATCCAGAGGACCGGGCTGATGCTGTGGAGACATGGGTTTGAATCCAACCTTGGCAGCTGGTGAAATTTAAATTCAATTACTAAGTTTGGAGCTACCTTTTTTAGGGGAGGAAATCTGTCTTTACTCAGGGATACATATACTTCCACACCATAATATCGATGATTCTTGAGTCCTCTGAAATGGCCTAAAAAGTACTTGAGCTAATATTTTACATCCTGAACTTAACAAGAGGGTTTTCTTTTCAGAAGTGGGGGAGTTGGCTGGGCAGCCCTTCCTGGTAGGCTGCCTTTTCTTCAAATGAAGACCAGACACTAAAGCCTCAGCAGGGGTCAACAGTAAAACAAGTTGTCATGATCATGTCATTTCTTGAAGCCTTTTTTAAAAAAAATCTCCAATGCCTACTTCTAACAACCTTTTAATGAAACACTCCACAAAACTTGAAAGAAATCAATTTTTCTGTGACCCTTCAAAACATGACCCATCCAAGAAATATTAAACATGAGGCACCTTTTGGAGTCTAGTACATCAGTGCAAAAAAAAAATATTTTCGGCATCCTTCAGTAGAAATGCTGAGTGGGTGATCCATTTTTGCCCCCTCCAGAGGTCCCCAGCATCAGAGGTTTCAGTCAATTTGATTCACCCCACCTGAAATCAAGAAACCGTTCAAAGCACTAGATAATACAAAAACTAGGATCCTTGACAACTTTCCAGCAATGTACTAAAGATTTGTGCTCCAGAATTTACCACACCCCTATTCCAGTCCAGTTTCAATGCTGGCATATAATCCAACTAATTACTGCTCCATCAGTCTGCTCTCGGCCATTGGTAATTTTCTGGAATGTATCATAATAAACAGTACTTGCTCAGCAATAACTTGCCTGCCAGTGCAGGCTTTGAGTTCACTCAACTGCTGAGGTCACTATAGTCTTGGTTTAAATGTAGATAAAAGACTGAATTCCAGAGTGAGGTGAGAGTGGCTGCCCATTATGTCGAGGCTGCATTTGACTGAATGTGACATCAAGGAGCCTTAGCAGAACTGGAATCAATGAGAAAACTCTGCTGGCTTAAGCCGTATTTGGCACAAAAATTGTGGTTGTTGCATCTCAGCTTTGGGACGTTTCTGCGAGAGTTCCTCAGGGTAGTGTCCTAGGCTCAACCATCTTCACAAGTTCACAAAATATAGGGGCAGAATTGGGCCATTCGGCCCATCGAAGTCTACTCTGCCGTTCAATCATGGCTGGTATGCTCCTTCAACCCGTTACCAATTAAAAATCTGTAACTCCTCCTTAAATTTACTCACTGTCCTAGCATCCTCTGCTCTTTGGGATAGCGAATTCCCCAGATTCTGAACCTTTTGGGAGAAGTAGTTTCTCCTCAACTATGTTTTAAATTTTCTACCCCATGTCCTAATACTATGACCCGTCATTGTAGGATGCCCCACAAGAGAAAGCATCCACTCCACATCTATTCTATCATTTTGAAGACCTTAATTTGATCTCTCCTCATTCTTGTAAATTACAGAAAGTATAGGCCTAAACTGTTAATCTCACTTCATACAACAAACCCCTTATATCTGGGATCAATTTAGTGAAGCTCTGAACCGCCTCCAGTACCACTACATCTTTCTTGGAATAAGGGGACCAAAACTGAGGACAGCGCTCCCGGTGTGGTCTAAACAATGCCATGTAAAGTTGCAACAATACTCCACCCTTTTTATATTCTATTCCTTTAGCTATATAAAAGCCAACATTTCACTTGCTTTTTTTATTATCTGCTGTACCTGCATGCTAGTTTTCTGTGGCTCGTGAACAAGGATGCCCAGATCCCTCTGCACTGGAGCACCCCAAAGTGTCTCCCCATTTAGACCTGCTTCATCAATGGCCTTCCCTCCATCACAATGTCAGAAGTGGGGATGTTCAAGATGGGCAAGAAACATTCAAGCCACACATGCCATGCATTGACTATCTCCAATAAAAGATATCTAACTGACTCCCTTAGTATCAACATTAAGTGTTGACATTGACCAGAAACGCACAAAATAGGAGCAGGTCATTCTGCCCTTCAAGCCTGTTCTGCCATTTAGCATGATCATGGCTGGTCATTGTAATCCAGTACCCTGATCGTGTTTTTCCCCCGTATCCTTTGATCCCTTAATCCTAAGAAGTGTCTCTACGGCCTTAAAAACATGTTTTAGCATGGACCATTTTCTGTGGCAGAGAATTTCAAAGACATTCACCATTCTGGGTACGGAAATTTTTCCTCATCTCAATCCTAAATGGCCTACACCATTTCCTTAAACTGTGATTACCTCACTGTTACCTCAGATTCTCCAGCATTTGCAGTTCCTACTATCTCAAACTGTGATCCCTGGTTCTGGTGTCTGTTGTCAGGACCATCCTTCCTGTGTTTATGCTGTGTAGTCCTGTTAGAATGTTGTAGGTTTCGGTGACGTCTCCCTTTTATTCTTCTAAGCTCTGTATAGTTGTCTCATCCAGTCTGTCTTTATATCTGTCCTGCCATCCTAGGAATTAGTCATTTAACGTCATTTGGTACCGGGATCTGCACTGTCACTTTGCTAGTTGATCTCGCTGGTATTGCACATATCATGCAATGGTTGGAAGTAGAATCTGCATCCACCTGCATGTCCCCTTGCTGAACACCAAAGAATTAAAGTACAACAGAGCTGAGTTAATGTATGGTTTATAGCAATGCTTCAGTATTGTGTGTGATTATGACTAAATGCGGTCTATTTCAATAGATCAGCACAGATCTTTCACAAAACTTGATCTCCGTCTGCTAAATTAATATCACCGGTATTTATGCGAGTTTGAGTCAGTTCATTCAATCATCAGTGCAGAGCATTTCAAAGATATCCCAGGTCTTCATTTGTTTTAAGCACTGGATTGCATAATACCACTTTGTTCGGAACTTTAATCATGTTCTAAAGCCCTAAACAACTTGTTTCAGTCAGAAAAGTTCTTTGCTGAAAGAATTCTTAACCCGCAGCACAAAGGTATTTATGCTAACTTGTAATGCTGTAAGCCATTTAATGAAATACACTTCATGTTCCACAGAGATGCTAAATGGAATTTGAGTATATTCCAAATCGATTTGTTGTGTTCATACGAACTCTTGACTTCATCCGCATTGCATTGCTTCTATTTAAAATGGTCATCTTTAGTTAATAACATACTGGCGCTCTTTACGTTTATTGCTTGTGTATGTTTTTCTTTTTAGAGTTTTACTTTGGAGTTTAAATTTGAGCCAAATGAATATTTCACAAATGAAATACTCTCAAAGACGTACAAAATGAGGTCACAGCCTGATGAGTCAGACCCTTTCTCTTTTGATGGACCAGAAATTATGGGATGCACAGGGTAAGCAGGCTTTTTAACTTGTGTGAAATATGTTAAGTATACCAAAAGTTGTAGCTGATACATCTTTTGCTGTCTTGAATTAAAAACCTGGAAGAATTGTTCCAGTGGAAAGGATACTGAGCTATCAAACTTCTTTCCCTCAGCCAGGTGCAAAGATATGAATACAATAAGAATGGAGTTCTACTGAAAGTGCACAGTTTGACATAAGAAATGAGGAGGTATTAGAGGCTCTGACAAACTTAAAAACTGTCAAACTCCTGGCCTGGATGAATTGTGTCCCAGGTTGCTGAGGGAGGCGATCCAGGAAATTGCAGGGACTCTGACAAATTTTTGGATCCTCTCTGGCCACACGACGAGCCAGAGGACCTGGAGGACAGCCACTGTGGTTCCACTTGTTGAGATGCGTGGTAGAGATTAGCCCGGAATTTACAGACTAGTGAGTCTGTCAGCAGTAGGAAGCTACTGGAGAAATTCTCTTCTTCAGAACTTAATATTCACTGGAAAGGCATGGTTTAATTAAGGATAGTTAGCATGTCTTTGTCAGAGAGCGGTCATCCCTAATAAATTCATTAGAATTTTACAAAAATGTGATCACGTGTGTGGATGGTAATTCAGTTGATGTAGTTTATATAGATTTTAGCAAAGCTTTTGACAAGGCCCCACGTAGAAGACTGAGAACGTTAAAAGACATGGAATTGAGGGGAACTTGGCGAGATGGATCAGAAACTCGCTTAGTAACAGTTCAAAGAATAGTAGTAGAAGACAGTTTGAGTGACTGGAGGCTGGTGTCTAGTGGTGTACCGTATGGATCAGTACGGGTACCCTTGTTATATACATAAATGAGAGAGAGAGAGATGAAAATGTTGGAGGAATGTTAAGCAATGGTGCCAAGATTGGTAGGGTGGCTAATAGTGAAGAAGATAGTTGTAGGTTGCAGGAAGATGTAGATTGGGTTGGTCAGATGGGCAGGCCAATGGCAAATGGTATATAACCTTGATAAGTGCAAGGTGATGCACTTTGGAAGAAGAAATAAAATGAGGGAGTCAAGATCCCCTGCAGAGACTGAGAAACACTACATCGGACAAACAGGAAGGAAACTAACAACAAGGGTACGTGAACACCAACCGGCTACAAAAAGACACGACCAATACTCACTCATCTCAATCCACATGGACAAGGAGAACCACGTCTTCGACTGGGACAAGCTAAGCAGAGACAGGCATGGGAATTCCTAGAAGCCTGGCACTCCTCAAAGAAAGCCATTAATAAACACATAGAACTTGACCCCATATACACTCCACTACGAAGGAAAACCGGAAGTGAGGCAATCCAGCTCAACGGACTCGAGTTTAAAAACCAGGCGGGAAAACACACCGACGCTTCATTGGAGGCTGCACTAATGTCACGCAGCATGGTAACGAAACATCTGCGGAGCAACAAACCAGCTCGGCGAGCCAACCAACCTTAACACCCACAACCCGAGCTACAGATCTACTCCAAAGTGAGGGCGTATTTAATAAAAGGCAGGATATTGGGTAGTTCAGGAACTTGGGCTTGGGTTAAATTATTCACAGATTCCTGACTCCAGAGCACATCCAAAGGATACTTAGGAAGACGTGTGGGGGCTACTTGCTTTCATCTGTCGTGGCATAGAGTATGAGAGCAAGGAGATAATGTTGGAGTTGGTCATGCCACACCTAAAGTAATTTTAGTCACCTCACTACAGGAATGATGTGATAGCTCTCAAGGGGATACGGTGGAGGTTCACCAAGATGTTGCCTGGATGGAGAAATTGAGCTATAAGGAGAGACTAGAAAGGCTTGGATTGCTCTCTTTAGAGCAGAGAAGACTGAGGGGGACATGATTTGAGGGGTATGGACAGGGTGAGTATGGAACACCTGCTCTCCTTGGTTGAGGGGTCAATCATAAGGGGACAAACCTTTAGGGTAAGGGGCTGAAGATTTGTGGGTGGGAGAATGATTTTTTTTTTCCCCCACGCGGGTAGTGGGAATCTGGATAGCACTGCTGGGTAGGTAGTGGAGGCTGAAACCGTAAACCTTTAAAAGAATACTTGGAAGAGCTTGAAATATCATAACATTCAAGAATATTGGATAAATGTAGGAAATTAGGGTTGGTTTGCCTTTAATGGTAGTTACGTTGGTGTAGTCTTGATGGGCCAAAAGACGACATCTGCGCTGTATGACTGAATATGTGAAACACAGCAGAAAAGGTTCAACACTTTTTGGCACTTGTATCATCCATTTTGAGCACCCACTTGGATTGGAACAAAAGATAGGATAGTTATAAGATGTCTTCACTTAAAATCAGGGCTACTATCAGTGAAGCATTTAATTTTCTATCGGAATCTGTTAAAACTGGAGTTAGACCTTCCATAGCAAAGAAAATTAAAACACGATCCTGTATCCTCTTAATCAAAATATTGCTAACTGCTTTATATGTAGCTGAATTCTTGCATTAGCATATTAAATAACTTAAAACCAAGGTACATTTTCTTTTAATGGTAATTAATGTTAAATTGATCGGTCTTCCATTTAGTGGGAGGTTGGTCTACTTGCACTGGCTGGCTTTGGACACTAGATGGAAGCCAAGACCTGTTTGAATTCAGACTTGTAAGAGAATGAGGATGTGAATGTGGTACTCTGAATTACAGCAGATAGCCTGGCTTCTCAACACAGCTAATTCACTGTTCATCTTCAGTATAGGCAGGAGATCTTGACTACAATGCTTCTCTATTCCACTCACATTAAATCATAGCCTTTCCAAGGCAATCTCTGCTTCTAAATCTGAGAGTTACCTTGTCAACTCACCCCTATACATATGAAAAGTACACACGTACATGATCACAACTTTTTAAGCGAAAAGCTGTTCCTATCTTCCTATCTAACTCAACAAACTTTGTTGAATATTCATTTCCTAATGAGTCCACTTTGTAACTCTTCATGGCTCAAATCTTCTGATATGGTGAAAGGCCTCTGACCTGAGCTTGTTGAACTTGTGCATTCGGACCCTGAGGATGCCTTCATCTGAGCACATCTTTGCTACATGGTTGCCAGTTTACACTGCTTAAATTACATGGAGATTGGCCAAAACTCTGATTTGTGACATTTGCCAAGTGTAACTTTATTATATCACACATTAACCACAAGTTTGGCCCATGTCCAAAACAGTAAAATAGCCCAAAATTACTCTGCCGTCACCAAGTTTCAAATGGTAAAACAGCTGTTAACGCATAGAAGAAAGTGAATGCATTCACAAAAACAAATTGGTGTGAAAACTCAGAAGATCTCAGAAAAAGGTGTGGGAATGGGCCATTTGGCCCTTTGAGCCTGCTCCACCATTCAATATGATTAGAGCTGATCATGTGAACTCAGTATCCCATTCCTACTTGCTCTTCATACCCCTTGACCCTGTTAGCTGCAAGGGCCAGCTTCCTTTTGAATGTACCTAATGAACTGGTCCTAGCAGCTTCCCTGTGGGAGAGAATTCCACAGGTTCACAAGACTAAAGAAATTCTTCCTCATCTGTCAATAGTACTAAAGACTTGTGCTCCAGAACTAGGCATGCCTCCGTTCCAGCATTACAACGTCTATCCAACAATGTAGAAACTTGCCCATGTATACAAATTGAATCTGACTGCACTCAGTCCAGTCTCAAACATCACCTAAGTGATGGAACAGGACATCAACACTGCAATGAATGATTCATTAATTGCGAAGAAATTAAAAAGGTGAAGTTGCATAGTCCAGAGGATCATAGTGCTCCATTCTCGTGAGTGAGTGATGACTGGTTAATCTAAGGGTCACCATGCCTCAAGTGAGAGTCAGGTTGAGAAGGTAGGATTTTCATGGCGACATTGGCCCGTGCGGGAATTGAACCCATGCTGTTGACATCACTCGTCATCGCTCACAACCAACCAACCAACCAACTGACCTCAGTTTGTGGGATGTGGCTATCGTTGGCAGGGTATTCATTGGCTATCCTTAGTCACCCTTGAGAAGATGGTTATCAGCTGCCTTTTGCACCACTGTAGCCCATTTGGTGTGGGTAAACCCGCAACTGTTAAAGATTGGATTTCAGGATCTTTACTCAGTGACACTGAAGGAACGGCGGTTTATTTCCAAGTCAGGACGGAGTGGCTTGGACAGGAATTTGCAGTTGATGGTGTTCCCGTTTATCTGCAGCCATTCTCCTTCGAGATAGGAATGGTCATAGGTTTAGAAGGTGCTGTCTAAGGATCTTTGGATTTCTGTCTGTTGATTGGCACCATATCCACCACTCTCAAAATTCACTCCACCCTCCACGGATGGACAAAGGCAGCTGTGTGTACCATTTACAAGATGCACTGCAGTAGTTCTCCAAGCACCTTTCAAACCCACAACCTCCCTCTCATAATAGGGAAATGGCTGCAGAAATGTGGGAACACCGTCTCTATGTGCTATCCTCTGAGTGCAGCACCATCTTTCACAGTCACTGGGTCAAGGTAAGGACCACCTTCCTTGACCTGCCCACTCTCAAATTCTGTTTCAGCACTTGGTGTTATGTTGGAATTGTATAAAAAGTTGGTTATTAATGTTAGAATACTGTGTGCAGTTCTGTATTCTGCATTACGGGAGGGATGTAATTTAACTGGAGAGGGTGCAGGGGAGATTTACCAGAATGTTGCCTGGGCTGGAGTGTTTGAGTTGTGAAGAAAGATTGGGCAGGCTGGGGTGGTTTTCCTTGGAGCAAAGGGGACTGGGGTGGGCATGTTCGTGATGTATAAAATCAAGGGATATAAATAAGATTTTAAACAACTTTTAAAGAAAAACTGGAAACAAGATTCAAATGATGACCATGAAACAATTGTCAATTGTAGGGTAAAACACATCAGGTTCAGTAATGTCTTTTAGGGGAGGAAACTGCCCTCCTTACCTGGTCTGGCCTTCATGTGACTCCAGACCCACAGCAACAGGGTTGATGTTTAAGTACATTCGAGACAGTTAGGGATGGGCAGTAAGTACTGGCTCAGCCAACAGTGCCCATGGCATGTAAGTGATTTATTTTTTTAAAAATTAGCATAGACAGGAAGAAACTGTGCCCTTGATTGAGGGATCAGTGACCCAGGCATAGATTTAAGGGAAGGAGCAGAATGTGAGGAATTGTTTTCTTATTGATGGTGGTGGGAGTCTGAAACTCACTTGACTTTACAATGTAAAGTTTCTGAGGAAGGGTCACCGGAACCGAAACGTTAACTCCTGGTTTTTTTTTGTTTCACAGATGCTGCCAGACCTGAGCTTTTCCAGCAACCTTATTCTTATTTACAGTGTAAAGTTTGGTTTTTCTAACAAGTGACCATCAGTATATATTTGCTTCATGTGCTTTCTGCCTCCTACCGTAGTGACTCTGCTGCTTGGGGAAAGTGGGTCACCGTTCATTCGCAAACTTGCTACTTTGATCTATTTCTGTTGTAATCCTTTATGTCTGCATTTGTTTCTAATGTAGAATGGTAAAAGGTGAAGTCACCGTATGGATGTGTTCTCTCATTGTGGAGAAAGGACTAGTGGTCTAACTTGAGGGTCACCATGCCACGGGCAAGGGATAGAGGTTGAGAACGAGAATCTTTCACAATAACCTTAGCTGTTGTAGGAATTGAACCCATACTATTGCATCGCTCATTAAACATCCATTCAGCAAAGTCGAGCAACCCCAATATGGAATTAATTCTTTAGTGGAAATAATTTTTGAAATTTAGACTGGCCGGGCTGATATTTGATACCTATCTCTAAATGCCCTTGAACTCAGTGGCAATTAGAGGACATTTAATAGGCAACCTTACTGCTGTTGGGTCTGAAGTTACAGGCTTGAGTGGGTAAGGAAAGTAGTTTTTTTTTCCTCCAACAGGCACTTGGTGAATAAGACAGGTTTTATAACTTTCAATGAAACTGTCATGGTGACCATTACTGAGATGAGTTTTTCACGATCTCAGAATCCCAGAATTGTTCTAACTCTTGGCCTTGTCTCTTCCTCTCCCATGCATCATCCTTTGGGGAAGAGTAGCTGTAATATTAAAGAACTCCTTCACTAAGGTGGAGGTTGAAGTAGTTAAATCCAAAGCTGGGGTCCTTAATCTAAGTAAGGGGAGCTGCAAGGGTGAGAGGTGTGAATTGGCAAGTATGGATTAGAGAACTTTACACGAAGCAACGTGCATGAATTGCAACAATTATTTGTTCCTATTTGATGCAAAAGTTAAAGGAAGATGTCTCATCTATGTCTTAAGAAATAATTTAGGGATAGAATTAAACCTAAAGAGGTGACACACAAAATTGCCAGGAAAAATGGTAGCAGGCCTGAGCATTGAGACCATTTAGAATTCAGCAAAAGAAACGAACAATTGATCAAAACTAAGAAAATTTCAAGTATGGGTAAAATTGTAGAGGACAAAAACACTCTTAAAAGCTTCTCTGTGTATATGAAGAGAAAAGGTTAGCAAAGACAAATGTACATCCTTTACAGTCGAAAGCCAGGAGTAATTATAATGGGAGACCAAAGAAATGGCAGAAGAATTAAAAGCATACTTTGTGTGTCCCCCCCACTTTGGTGAGCAATCACCCCATAAATATTAGGGAACCAGAGGGTCTAGCAAAAATGCAGAATTGAAAGGATAGAGGAGTCTAGAACTAGAGGGCATAGGTTTAATGTGAGAGAGGAAACATTTTAAAATGGACCTGAGGGGCAACTTTTTCAGATGATGGTCCAAGCTGCCAGAGGAAGTAGTAGATGCTGGTACGGTTACAGCACTTAAAAGGCATTTGGGCCAGTACATGCATAGGAAAGGTTTAGTGGGATATGGGCCAAACACAGGAAAATAGAACTAGTTCACTTTAGAAAACCGGGTTGGCATGGACGAGTTGTGCTGAAGAGCCGGTTTCCATGCTATATGATTCAGAGTAAGAAAATGATGCTGGGGAAATTAATGGGGTTAAAGGCTGGCAAACCCCCCACAGTCTGATTTACATCCCAGAGTTTTAGAGGAAATGGCCTCAATACTGGATGTATTACTGGTCATCTTCCAAAATTCTATAGACTCTGAAGCAGTTCCTACAGATTGGAAAGTGGCAAATGTAACCCCATTATTTAAAGGGGGAAGGGGGTCCAGGGAGATGAAAAAAGAATTACAGACCAGTTAGCGTAACATCAGTATTGGGGAATATGTTGGAGTCTATTGTAAAAGATGTGATAACAATGTTTAGAATGCATAGGATGGGACAAAGCAAATCGTTATATTCATGGATGCAATACAACGTAGCTAAACATGAAGTGGTCCACTTCGTGTGAAAAACTGACTGTTTAAGTGGTGATGTATTGGAATTTGGGTATACCGATTTAATGAAATTAGACAAGGGCAACAAGGTGATGTTGCTGTTCACTGCAAGAGCATTTGAGTTCAGATTTGGGGATGTCTTAATGCAGTTATTGGTGGAGGGGCCATAACTTTTACAGGACCAGGTTTAGGCCATTTGGCCCATTGAGTCTGCTCCTCTGTTCTGTAGGCTACTATAGATAGGTGGTGCTGAGGAAGCAGGGTGGCTGCAGAAGAATTTGTACAGTCGAGGAGAGTGGGCAAGAAGTATCGTTGGAATACAATGTAGGAAAATGAGAGGTTATGCACTTGGGCGATAGAGGGTAAATGGGAAAACGCTACAGACTTCTGAAGCACAAAGGAACTTGGGAATCCTAGTTCAGGATTCTCTTAAAGTTAACATGCAGGTTCAGTTGGCAGTTAGGAAGGCAAATGTATTGTTAGCATTCATTTCAAAGGAGCTAGAATGCAAGAGCAAAGGTGTATTACTGAGGCTGTATAAGATTGTGGTGAGACCACGTTTGGAATATTGAGTAGTTTTGGGCCTTGTATCTAAAGGAGGAGGATGTGCTGGCATTGGAGGGGGTCCAGAGGAGGTTGACAAGAATGATCCTGGAGGTGCAGGGCTTGTTATATGAGTAGTGGTTGAAGACTCTGGGTGAGTGCTGGATAGAGTTTAGAAGAATGGCAAGGGATCTCGTTGAAACTTTACGAATACTGAGAGGCCTGGATCGAGTGGATGTGAAGATGATGTTTCCAGTCGTAGAAGAGACTAGAACCAGAGGGTACAGCCTCCAAATGAAGGAATGACTGTTTAGAACGGAGATGAGGAATTTCTTCAGCCAGAGAATGGTGAATCTGTGGAACTAATTGCTGGAGGGCTGTGGAGGCCAAGTCATTGTGTGTTTTAAGACAGAGAGGGGTTCTTGATTAGTAAGGGGATTGAGGGTTATGAGCAGGAGAATGAAGTTGAGAAATGTCTCAGCCTTAATAGAATAGTGGAGTAGACATGGGTCAAATGGCCTCGTTCTGTTCCTATATCTCATGGCCTAATACAGAGCCTTAGTGTGACCACACCTGGAGTATTGCATGCAGTTTGGTCTTCCTCCCTCCAGAATGATATATTTGTCACTGGAGTTTTACTCGGCTGTGACTGGAGGTGACAGGATTTGTATTTGAGGAGAGGTTGGTTTGCCTGGGCCTGTGTTCACTAGAGTTTAGAAGGATGGAGGGGAGGGATCTGATTGAAATGTATAGAATTCTAACAGAACTTGACAGACTAGATGCAGTGAGGATATTTTCTCTGCTTGGGGACTATTTCATTAAATTTAAATTTCAACAGCTGCTCACTGGATTTGAACCTGTACCTGACCAGTAGCCTGGCCCTCTGGATTGTCAGCTTGTTGACGTCACCATTTTGTCATCTTCCCCAGAGTTGAAAATTGTTCACTTTATCCACTAGGTTTTGAGTTGCAACCAATCACTGATTAAAAGTTGCATTTTAAATGAAGTGAATAAGCAGACAATTTGATGTTCTAGCAAGTAATAGGCAATATTTGCCAAGGAGCATGGGTAGTAGACTGAACTACCTAATGTTGACAGCAATATTGAAGAATGACATAAAAAGCCTGTTTCTTCCCTACTGCAGTAGATTTGTACATCTGTAATGTTTGGTTTCAAAGCATACCATAGAGAATGCTTTTTTAAATTTCTGCAACTTACAATTCAGATGCCAGATTGACTGGAAGAAGGGAAAGAACATCACAATGAAAACCATTAAAAAGAAACAGAAGCATAAGGGTCGTGGCACTGTTAGAACTGTTACAAAGACTGTCCCAAATGACTCTTTCTTCAATTTCTTTTCACCCCCTGAAGGTAAGTACGAGTAGAGTTGAAATGATTTGAATATCTTTGAATGTTTTGTAAAATTTCTAATTTACTTTCTTCTCCTTTTGTAGTTCCAGAGAATGGAGAGCTGGTAAGTTGACTTACAGTAGCATAGTTGTCATCTTACAATTTATTAAAAAATGAAACTTCAGGTAGAAGATTGTGTTGTGTATAATTGCTTTTTGACAATGTGGATTTCTTAACACTCATTTAAGGAAGGATGAAAATGCATTGGCGGTAGTTCAAGAAGCATTGCTATACTAATACCTGGCATGGGGATATTGTCTTATTGAACAGACTAAGCTTATGTCTGCTGAAGAATAAGAGGTGACTATTGAAACACACAACCTAGTGTCTTGACGGAGGGTGATTCCACTTGTGGGAGAATCCAAATCCAGGGATCACTAATTTTAAAAATCAGAGCCTGTTTAAATCCAGGAAGAGACACAAATTATTTCAGAGGGTATCAGGGTCTGTTGGAAAGTGGATTTGAGGTTACTCATATCAGCCATAGTCAGCTTGAATGGTCTGCTATAGGGATAAAAGGTACTGCAGATGCTGGAGAATCCGAGATAACAAGGTGTGGGGCTGGATGAACACAGCAGGCCAAGCAGCATCATAGGCTCCTATGATGCTGCTTGGCCTGCTGTGTTCATCCAGCTCCACACCTTGTTATCTTGAATGGTCTGCTCCTACTTTGTATGTCTGATTAAATTAGCATCACTGTTGAACTATTGAAAATTTGAGGTTTTCAGTTTCTCTCATTGTAGGACGAAGATTCAGAGGCAATACTTGCTGCTGACTTTGAAATTGGTCATTTCTTGCATGAACGCATCATTCCACGGGCAGTGTTGTACTTCACAGGAGAAGCTATTGAAGATGACGATGATGATGTAAGCCCATTTTCCAAATTTCAGTCAAAGCCGTTATTTATGCACAGCTATCTTAGTGGGTTGTCAAGAATGCCGTCCTCAACTAACGGCATATGGGGGAGAAAATGAGCCTGGACTGTCCATTATGTTTAGAAATGATTGTGTGCCACAGAAGAGCAGAGTTTGGGTTTAAAAGCTCAGTTCTAATATAAAAGGAAATCATCTGTGCATAATAAAAATTGCTGTTTAGCCACAGATATGATCATGGTGAATGATCTTAAATAGATGTACCAATTTTACGAGAAGATGTTAACTACTGCTATTCACCCAAAAAAAGTGGTGAATTCTCAACATGGGGAATCTCTAATTTTATCTTGCTGTCAATGCCCCTAATGATTCAAGAAATCTTCACGTAGTGTTAAATTAACATGATTCACATGCCCATCAATGGGGTTGTCAGTATTTTTAAAATTCACTAACAAAGACATTTTGCATAATTAGCCCCGTGGCCTGGGGGTAAATGAAGTAACACAATTTCATTTGACATTGAACAGAAGTGGATGTTGTACTATTCAATTTCATGACCATTCAGAAGTGCTGCTGGAGTTGAACGTTAGGTTGTATGGAAGACCAGTGCATCACTAACTGCTCTCTACCCCACCTGTCTCCTCCCCATAAAAACAGAGGCCCTTGCTAATAATATTACTCTGTCCAATTAATACTGCAGTGCAACCGCTTTTTTTATCTTGGTCACCACCTTGCATCCAGGGACAGTTAGTACTTTAGTATGTGGGGCAGCAGAGGTCATAGAATCCCTACAGTGGGGAAACAGGCCCCTGGGCTCAACAAATCCAAACCGACCCTCAGAGCATCCCACCCAGATCCATCCCCCTGTAACCCACCTAATCTACACATCCCTGAACATTATGGGCAATTGAGCACGGCCAATCCACCTTGCTTGCACATCTTTGGACTGAGAGGGGAAACCGGAGCACCTGGATGAAACCCCCACAGACACAGGGAGAATGTGCAAACTCCACACAGACAGTTGCCCGAGGGTGGAGTCGAACCTGGGTTGCTGGCGCTGTGAGGCAGTAGTGGTAACCGCTGAGGTGTACGCTAGTTTCACTGGTTATCTAGAGCCTCAGTTTAGTGTTCTGATGAATCTCTAATTTTATTTTGAAGTTAAGGCACCAATACAAGAAACCTTTACATGCATTGTAAAGGTTATTCACAAGCCCTACAGTTCTGTGCAACTCTGGTTCAAATCCCGCCATGGCACATGCTGACATTTGAATTCAGTAAAAGTCTGGAATTAAAAGCTCGCTCAGTGGCAACCATGTAATAAATGCTGATTGTTATAAAGCCCCATCTGGTTTATTAATAAAGGAATTCTTCTGTTTTTGACTTGGCCTGTCCTGCATGTGACCCCACACTTCCTCTGTGGTTGATTCTAGGCAACAAATGTTGGCTGAGCCAGAAGCCACCCACATTCTGTGCACAAACACTTTCTGTTTGTCTTTTTATTTTGGAGCCAGGTCTCCATTATTGCCATAACAAATACCAGTGTTACTGTTCGTATTTCCAGCTCACCAGTCTTAATCTGTATGTTTACCAGCTTGCACTTATAATCACATAGACTGGGAATGTCCTAGTGTTAAGGGCTTGGATGGAGAGGAATTTAAATGTGTACAAGATCATTTTCTGATTCCGTATGTGGATGTAGCTACGAGAGAAGATGCAAAATTGACATACTCTTGGGGAAATAAGGCAGTGACCGAGGTGTCATGGGGAGAGCACTTTGGGGCCAGTGACCATAATTCTGTTAGTTTTAAAATAGTGATGGAAAAGGATAGGCTGAGTCTAAAAGTTAAATTGTAAATTGGAGGAAGGCCAATTTTGACAGTAGTAGGCAAGGACTCTCAAAAGTTGATTGGGGTGGATGTTTTTAGGTAAAAGGACGGCTGGAAAATGGGAAGCCTTCAAAAATTAGATAATGAGTCCAGGTGACTAGAGAAATTGAAGTTTTGGTCAAGAAAAAGAAGCATATGTCAGGTGTAGACAGGGATTGAGTGAATCCCTAGAAAGGTATAAAGGCAGCAGGAATACACTTGAGGGAAATCAGGAGGGTGGAAGGGGGACATGAGATGGCTTTGGCAAATGGGGTAAAGGAGAATCCAAAGGGATTCTACAAATATGTTAAGGACAAAAGAGTAACAAGGGAGAGAATAGGGCCCCTTAAAGATTAGCAAGGCCGCTTATGTGTGGACCTGCAGCAGATGGGGGAGATACTAAATGAGTGTTTTTCTAACATGTTTACTGTGTAGAAGGATATGGAAGATAGAGATTGGGGAAATAAATAGCGACATCTTTAAATGTCCAAAGAACAGAGGAGGAGGTGGTGTCAAATGTCTTAAAACACATAAAGGTGGATAAACCCCTGGGACCTGATCAGGTGTACCCTAAACTTTGTGGGAAGTGAGGGAAAAGATTGCTGTACCCTTTGCTAAGATACTTGTATCATCAATAGCTACAAGTGAGGTGCTGGAAGACAGGACATTGGCTAAAGTGGGGACGTGATTTAAGATGGTAAGGAAAAGCCACGGAACTATAGACCGGTGAGTCTGACATCAGTGGTGGGCAAATTGTTGGAGGGAATCCTGAGAGACAGGATTTACATGTGTTTGGAAAGGCAAGGACTGATTAGGGATAGTCAACATGGCTTTGTGCGTGGGAAATCATGTCTCTCCAACTTGATTTGAGATTCTTGAAGTAACAAAGAGGATTGAGGGCAGAGCGGTGGATGTGATTTATATGCACTTAAGTAAAGCATTCAAGGTTCTGCATGGTACACCTGGTTAGCAAGGTTAGATCACATGGAATACAGGAAGAACTAGCTATTTGGATACTGAACTGGCTTGAAGGTAGAAGACAGGGTGATGGTAGAGGGTTGCTGTTCAGACTGGAGGCCTGTGACCAGCAGAGTGCCACGAGGGTCAGTGCTGGATCAGTTGCTTTATGTAATTTTATATATGATTTGGATGTGAACATAGGAGGTATGATTAGTAAGTTTGCAGATGACACAAAAATTGGCGGTGTGGTAGACACCGATGAAGGTTACCTCTGAATAGGATCTTGATCAGATGGGCCAGTGGGCTGAGGAGTGGCGCATGGCATTTAATTTAGATAAATGTAAGGTGCTGCATTTTGAAAAGGCAAGTCAGCACAGGACTTATACACTTGATGGTAAGATCCTGGTGAGTGCTGCTGTACAAAAGGGACCTTGGGAGTATAGGTTCATAGTTCCTTGCAAGTGGAGTCACAAGTAGACAGGATAGTGGTCTGCTTGCCTTTATTGGTCAGTGCATTGAGTGTAGGATTTGGGAGATCATGTTACAGCTGTATAGGATATTGGTTAGGCCACTGCATGCAATTCTGGTTTCCCTGCTGTTGGAAGGATGTTGTGAAACCTGAAAGGTCTCAGAAAAGATTTACAAGGATGTTGCCACAGTCGGAGGGTTTGGGCTATAGGGAGAGCTGAATAGTCTGGGACGATTTTCCCTGGAGTGTCAGAGGCTGAGGGGTGACCTTTACAGACGTTTATAAAATCATGAGGGGCATGGATAGGGTGAATAGCCAAGGGATTTTCTCTGGGGTGTGGGACCCCAGAACTAGAGGACATAGGTGAGAGGGAAAAGATTTTAAAAAGGTTCCAAGGGGCAACTTTTTGACGCAGATGGTAGCACATGTATGGAATGAGCTGCCAGAGAAAGTAGTGAAGGCTGGTCCACTGGCAACATTTAAAAGGCATCTGGATGGGTATACGAATAGGAAAGGTTTAGAGAGATATGGGCCAAATGTTGGCAAATGGGACTAGATTTATTTAGAATATCTGGTCAGCATGGACAAGTTGGACTGAAGGGTCTATTTCCATGCTGTACAGCTGTATGACTCTAATCCTGAATTAATTTTGCTGTATTTCTCCTTTTAATGTCCCTCTGACCAGTTGCTTCCTGTTCTCCTGATTTTACACCGCCAATCCTTTTATGCACTTTTTTTTGCAAATGAATCAATGTATGGTCTTCCCTGTTCTCCTGTTTGACATAACCATAGTGTAGCATGGTCAGGCTTGAACTCCAGTTCTTTCTTATTGTCTCGTTTTTTTTGTCCTTTGATTCCCTGACTACAGAGGTCTGTCTGTCCCAGTAGTAATTTATTTAGAGCTAACAATAGCGACCTAACCATTGTCATCAAGTTGCAGTGTGAGGATAATGCTTGCATATGTGCAAACTCAGGACAAAGTCCAGACCGTTGTCAACACCTTATCGGTGGCACATGAGAGCATGAGTCTCGCCTTTAAACATCTGCAGGATGAAGGGCCTCCTCCAACCTGGCCCAGCATTGTGGAGCAAACCCCCGATCATCAGGATTCACAGGGAGGCTTTGGAGATTGTTGGCCACTTCCAGTACTGCAGAGATGTAGCTCCGAGGCATGGGCTGTTTACGGCAGACACCTCAAGGCCCTGGAGAAGTAGCACCAATGCTGTCTGCGCAAAATCCTGTAAATCTGCAGAGAAGAAAGACTCACTAACACCACCATCCTTGATCAGGCCAATATCCCCAGCATCCCCGCATGACCGATACGAGGCTCACTAAGCAGGTGCTCTAATCCCAGCTCTGAAATGGCAGGCAAGCCCCAAAGCCTCACTGACCAAGTACGGAACACTCACCAACATCTAGGAATCACTGGCTGAAGACCAGCCAAAATGGAGGAGGAGCATCCAGGAATGTTTCGAGCACCTCGATTTGACAACAGTAAAAAGCGGAAGGCAAGTGAAGACAGCGAAGGAGTGCGCTGCCATACCAACATGCCCCTTCTGCCCCAAGTGTAACAGAGTCTGCAGAAGCTGCATTGGACTGGTCCCACCTATCGACTCACCCTAAGACTAAAAGACAGTCTGCGAGGAACTGCTCGTGATGGTAGCCAACAAAGTATCAGAAATGATAACTGCAAACTCAGTTCTGGCAACCCTGCAAAGTCCTCCTTTATTAACATCTGGAGGCTAGTGCAAGAATGTGGAGAACTGCCTAACTGACTAGTCAAGCAACAGCCTAGCATAGCCTTGTTTATGGAATTATACCTTAGGCGCACGTGTTACAGGTGACATCTGCAGGTCTGGGTATGTTCTGTCCCTCTGACAGGACAGGCCCAGAGAACGTGGTGGCACCATGGTATACGATTAGGAGGAAGTTCTCCTCCTAATGGGTGTCCTCCTCGTGCCAAAACGTTTTACAGCATCAGGTCAAACGTGGACAAGGCAGTCGCCTGTGAAGAACCATGTATTGTCCCATCTTCAGCTGATGAACCATTTGATGGGAGCGTGAAGGCCGCAAAATGTACTGTACATGGGAGACTTCAAGGCTGGAATCAAACCCAGGTCCCTGGTGCTGAGAGGCAGTAGTGCTTGCTACTGTGCAGCCCTAACGTAAATCCTTAACGTTGACTCTGAACCCTATGAAGTCTCGTGGTTTCAGCCCATTGGGCTGTGGATTCTGAATCATCAATCCAGTTCACCTGAAAGTGGAGCGTAACGTAATGATACTTATCTATGTACCTAGTTATTGAAGCAATAGTCATAGTCATATGGCACAAACAGTCCTTCGGCTCAACCCATCTGTGCCATCCAAGTTTCCTAAACAGACCTAGTCCTGTTTGCCTGCACTTGGCCCATGTTTCTCTGAACCTTTCCTATCCATGTACTGTCCAGATGTCATTTAAATGTTATAACTGTACCTGCATCCACCACTTCCTCTGGCTGCTCATTCCATATACGCACCACCTTCTGTGTGGAAAAGTTACCTCTCAGGCCCCTTTTTTTAAAATCTTTTACCCTTTCACCTTAAACCTATGCCCTGAGCCCAGCAGAAAAGACCCTCGGCTATTCACCTTATCTATGCCCCTTGTGATTTTTATAAACCTCTGGGGTCACTCCTTGACTTCCGAGGCTCCATTGAACATCATCTTAGCCTATCCAGCCTCTCCTTATAACTTGTACCTTCCAGTCTTGGTAACGTCCTTCCTATAGAAGAATATCCTTCCTATAAAAGTATGACCAGAATTGTACACAGTACTCCAAATGTGGCCTTACCAATGTCCTGTACAGACGTAACATGATGTCCCAACTCCTGTATGCAGTGCTCTGACAGATGAAAGCAAGCATGCTAAATGCTGCCTTAACTACCCTGTCCAACTGTGACCTCACCATCCTTTACTATGTACCCGCGCCCCTATGTCTTTCTATCCAACAACATTTCCCAGGGCCCTAGCATTAACTGAATAAGTCCTGCACTGATTTGTCTCACCAGAATGCAATACCTCACATTTATCTGAATTAAACTCCACCTGCTATTCTTCGGCCCACTGGCCCAGTTGATCAAGATCCCATTATACTTAACCACCTTCACTGTCCACTATACTGCCAATTTGGGTGTCATCCACAAACTTACTAACCGTACGTCCTGTATTCTTGTTAAATTCATTTCCATATAAGTCGAACAACCTTGGACCCAGCGCCAATCCTTATGGCACACTGCTGCCTACAGGCCTCCTAAACAACAGCCCTCTACTGCCACCCTCTCTTGTACCATGCAGCCAATTTTTTTTTAGCCAATTGGCTAGCTGTCCCTGGATCCCATTTAATCTAACCTTACTAACCAGCCTTACAAGGTTCTGCATGGCAGTGGCCTTGCGAAAGCCCATGCAGACAAAATCTACCGCTCTGCCCTCATCTGTCTTGGTCACCTCTTCAAAAAACTCAAATTTGAGAGACAGTGTTCCACACGCAAAGTCATGCTGTCTATCCCTGATTAGTTTTTGCCTTTCCAAATGCATTTAGACCCTGTCTCTCAGAATCCCCTCTAACAACTTGCCCACCACTGACGTTAAGCCCACTGATGTGCGAGTTTCCTAGGATTTCCTTGCAGCCTACCTTAAACAATGGCGCAACATTAGCCACCTACCAGTCTTCGAACACCTCACCCGCAGCTGTCGATACAGATATTTCTGCTGGGCGCCCTGCAATTTCTACCCTGGCTTCCCACAATGTTCAGGGATGCACTTGATCAGATCCTGGGAATTTGTAATTTATGCCTTTTAAGACCACCAGCACCACCTCTTCTGTAACGTGGACTCCTTTTTCAAGACGACATAGTTTTATTTCCCTGATCTCAGTAGATTCCAAGTCTGTCTTCATGGTAAATACTGACATGAAATATTTGTTTAGGGTCTCGCCCATCTCCTGTGGTTCCCCATACAGATGGCCTTGATCTTTTATGGGGCCCGGTTCCCTCCCTAGTTACTCTTTTTTTTTTTTTTCCCCTTTATATTCTTACAGAATCTCTCGATTCACCATTACCCTATCTGCCAAAGCTATCTCATGGCCCTTTTTTAATCCTCCTGATTTCCCTCTTCAGTGTGCACTCCCTATACTCCTCAAGGGATTCACTTGATCACAGCTGTCTATACCTGACATATGCCGCCTCCTTTTTCTTGACTGGAGCCTCAATATCTCTGGTCGTCCAATGTTCCCTACTCCTGCCAACCTTTCCCTTCACACTAACAGGGACATGCTGGCCCTGAACTCTTGTCCTCTTGCCTCTGAAAGCATCCCGCTTGCCATATGTCCATTTTACCTGTGAGCAGCCTCTCCCAATCAACTTTTGAAAGTTCCTGTTTCATAACATCAAAATTGGCCTTGCCCCAGTTTAGAACATTACCTTGTGGACCAGACTTATCCTTTTCCATAGCTACTTTAAAACTACTAGAATTATGGTCACCGGTCCCATAATGCTTCTCCATTAACACCTCTGTCACTTCCCCTACCTTATTTCCCAAGAGGCAGTCACGTTTTCCCCTTCTCTAGTAGGGCCATTTAAATATTGATTGAGTTTTCTTGAAAGTGCTTGACAAGTTCTTCCCCATCCAAGCCCTTAATAGATGGGGATTGCCATACTATGTTTGAAAAGTTAAAATCCCCTACTGTTACAACCCCATGATTCTTACAAGCATCTGTGATCTCCCTACATATTTGCTCCTTAATTTCCTGTTAACTACTGGGAGGCCTATAGTACAATTCCATCAAAGTGATCACCTCCCTTATTTCTCAGTTCCACCTACATAGTTTCACTGGACGATTTCCCAGGAATATCGTCTTAGTACTGCCGTGATGCTTTCCCTAAGCAAGAAAATCATTTCCCCGCTCCACTCGTGCCTCCCCTTCAATCCTCCTTTTTGCACCTGTACCCAGAACATTGAGCTGCCAGACTTGCCCCTCTCTTGGCTGTGTTTCTGCAATAGCCATGATATCCCAGTCCCATGTTCCTGTCCATGCCCTGAGTTCATCGCCTTACCTATCGGGCCTCTTGCGTTGAAATAAATGCAATTTAATTCATCAGACTTCCATTGTTCTGTTATGCTGTTGTCTGTCTTGTTTATTTTAGCTTACTTTCTTTAACTTCTCTACTAGCCTCAACCTTCCGTCTTGACTCACTACAGCTTAGGGTCCCATCTCCCTGCCAGACAAGTAGCTCCAGCAAATCTTCCCACCAGGACATTTGTTACCCTCTTGTTTAGGTGCAACTGTCCCTTTTGTACCTCTGCCCCCTCAACCAGCAACTCAGCCATGCATTCATCTGCCTTCTGGTCCATTCCTACTCTCGTAGCGCCTGGCACCAGGAATAATCCAAGATTACTAACCTCAAGATCCTGCTTTTTAAACTTCCTGACTAACTCCCTTTATTCACACACGCTACAGATATAATGGCCAGGGACACTTGACTGCTTCTTGATCTCCCACATCCATTAGGAGAAGCATACCACTCCACTGACTGCCAACTCTGCTCTTTTAACAACTGGCAGACTTGGGGAACAAAAAGGCCCTGCCTTACCCTTAGCTTGCTGCACACCCTCAACAAAGACTGTGGGTGGGGGTGGAGGCATGGGGCAGAAAGACCCTAATCCACCTTATCCATGCTTCCCCTAATTCTATGTACTTCCATCAGGTTATCCCTTAGCCTCTGGCGCTGTACTGAAAACAATCCAAGTTTTTCCAGCCTTTCCTTACAACTGATTACACTTCAATCTGGGCAACATCCTGGTAAATTCCCTCCTCCCAACCCCCTCGTGGCCTCCTGAAAGCCTGTCCACCATCTACAAGGCACAAGTCAGGAGTGTGATGGAATTCTCCCCACTTGTCTGGATGGATGTAGCTCCAACAATAGTCGTGAAGCTTGACACCATCCAGGACACAGCAGCCCCCGCTTGATTGGCACTACATCCACAAGCATCCACTCCCCCCTCCACGACGCTCAGTACACTGCTGCTACTATCTCCAAGAGACACTGCAGAAATTTACCGAAGATCCTCAGGCAGCACTTTCCAAACCCACGGCTTTCTTCAAGAAGGACAAGGGCAACAGACATATGGGAAGACCACCACCTTCAAGGTCCCCTACAAGCCACTCACTATCCTGACTTGGAAATATATGGCTGTTCCTTCTGTTGCTGGTTCAAAATCCTGGAATTCCCTCCCTAATAGCATTGTGGGTCAACCTACAGCAGGAGGACTGCAGCAGTTCAAGAAGGTAGCTCACCACCACCTTCTCAAGGGCAACTAGGGATGGGCAATAAATGCTGGCCGGCTAACAACGCCCACATCCCACAAATGAATAGGAAAAAAAACAGAACTGCATACAGTACTCCAAATGTGACTTAATCAAAGTTTTTTGTAGCAGCAACATGACTTACTAGCTTTTATACTCAGTATTCTGACTGAAGGCAAGCATGCCATATACCACCTTTACTGCCTTATCCACTCGTTTTGCTACTTTCAGAGAGCTATAGACTTGCACCCCAAGATCCCTTTGTATATCAATGCTCCTAAGGGTCCTGCCATTTACTGTCTACTTTTCTCTTGCATTTAACACCTCAGAATGCATCACCTCATGCTTGTCCAAATTAAACTCCATCTGCCATTTCTCCACCCAACATTCCAACTGATCCATGTACTGCTGTACCCTTTGATAACCTTCCTCACAATTATTTTGTCTGCAAACTTGCTAATCTGTAGCTCTACCTATGTCTTCATGCAAATATATTTATTAATTACCAACAACAGAAGTCCTAGCACTGATCCTTGCGAAACACCATTGATCACAAACCTCCAGTCAGACAAACCCCTCAACAGTAATCCTCTGTTTTCTACGATCAAGCCAATTTTGTGTCCAACTTGCTAACTCCCCATGGATTCCATGCGATTTGATCTTATAGACCAATCTATTGTGAGGGAGGGACCTTGTCAAATGCTTTAGTCAAGTCCATGTAGATATTATTTACTATCCTCATCAATCATCTTCACTTCCTCAAAAAACTCCATCAAATTTGATTGAGACAAGACCTCTTCCCCCTCCCACACAAAGCTGTGCTGGCTACCCTTAAGTCCAAACTTTGCAAAATTTGAGTAAATCTTTGACATCAGTTAATCTCAACTGTTTGCACTGTTATACAGAAATCTTTTCTTAATAAGTAGACGTATTGTCTGTGAGGCTACTTCCATTGAAGGAAGCCTTAAATGTTACTACAAAATTGCTATCCATGTGCTTGATAGTGGATATGCACCTGCCTTGATATCTGGGTCCATTATATCTTTGTTAAGCACAAGATTTAAAGGGCTTTCAATTGATTTCTTAAAATTATGCACAGTTGAACATTTTGCAAATAATTCGGTGTTGAATGGTGGCATTAGAATAAGGCCGTTGAAAACAAACAAATTGCTGGTGAAACTTAACAGGCCTGGGCATTTCCATGGAGAGAGAAACCGAATTAACATGTTTAACAAATGCTGCCAGACCTCCTGAGTCCCTCCAGCACTTGTCTCATATTTCCAGAATCTGCCTTATTTTGTTTTCGTAGTAATGAAAATGACTCAGGTTATGCAAACAGACTTAAGTCTGTACAGTTCCCACTGTGGCAATGATTCTAATTGAATATGGATGGAAATATCAACCTGAAAATTTCCTTTTCTTTCACACAGTACGACGAGGAGGGTGAAGAGGCAGATGATGAGGTAATTGTTTTCCATTTTATGATGTGACAGTTGGTTGGGAAAATGTTTCTGCTGACAATAGTGCTAATGTGATTTGTTTGTCCTGCTGACTGCAGAAAATGTTAGACCATATTCATTGTCCTCTTTATTTTAAACAGGAAGGGGAGGAAGAAGCAGATGAAGAAAATGACCCTGATTATGACCCCAAGGTGGGAATTTGAATTTTCTTTTTAAAAAGAAAAATTCCAGAAGTGTTAGTGTCATACAAAAACTTTATGTACATTATTTGTGAATGTGAGCATTACTATGAACTATTTTACACACTCTTATTGGGGTTTTCAATTGTAACCAACACTGAAAATGATTTTGAACCATTTTTTTCCCCCAAGTCTTCATTCAACTAAACTATGTACAGAGCAGTGTTTGCAGGTAAACCTGCTGTGAGCAGTATTAAACAGCAGAAATAGGCCTGTCATGTACCATGGTCTCTTTTTTTGTGTTGAATAAAGGTGCAAAATTGCTAAATGTTACAGTTATAATCTGGTGAGACTTTGTCAACAGAGAGACTAGAAGTTGCACTTGTTCTCCTTGAGCAGAGAAGTTTAATGGTGATGTCATGAAGGATTTTGATTGAAATAAGAAATTGCTTCCACTGACAGAGGCATGACAATCACAGGCCACCAACTGAAAATAATTGGCAAAAAGTACCGGGGCTGAGATGAGAAATGTTTGTATTGCATTGTAATCTGCAATGTAGTGTCTGAAAGGTTACTAGAAGCAGGGTTCATTAACTTTTTTTTAAAAGCGATTCAATGAATATTTGAAGGGGAATCGTTGCTGGGTTATTGGCTAAGAACAGGAAATGAAACTATTCTGATAGGTTTTCCCAAGGTTCTGTATAGGCACAAATGCCTTCATTCTGTGCTGTAGTTTTCTGGTTCCAGAAAGATGAAAACCATGAGTATGGAAGAGAAATTGGAAGTTGGCTACCCAAGACCTGGGTTGCTTTGTCAGATATTTTCCTTTTGTGCTCAAGAATTTGAGATACTAACAGTACTGATGTCTTTAACAGGTTGGATTTAATGAAGGGAAGAAAATCTTCTTCAGTTCTCAGAATTTAGATTTGGAAAGAAAATATACTGGAGATGCGTGATTGGGAAGATTAATACATGACAAATTAGAGCTTATGAAAGGATATCAGCAAATGAAAAGCCACTCAGTATAAAACATTAACTCTCTACCTAAAAATGTGTTTTAAATTATATGGGGCATAGGGTAGACAGGAAGGACATTTTCCCTTTTTGGAGGCATCGGTGACTAGGGGCATAGATGTAAGGTAAGGGGCAGGAGATTTAGAAGCGGTGAGGAAATGCTTTTTCATCTACAAGGTGGTGGGAATCTGGAGCTCTGCCTCCAAGGCTGGTAGAGGCAGAAACCTTCAAACATTTAAAGAGCAGTTGTTGACTTGCTTGCTGAGCTGGGAAGTTTGTTCATAAAAGTTTCGTGATCATACTAAGTAACATCATCAGTGTTCCTCTGGTGAAGCATGGTGTTCTGTCCCACTTGCTATTTGTGTTTCTTAGGTTGCTGGGGTGGATGACATCACTTCCGGATTTGTTTCTTAGTGGTTGGTATTTGGGGTCCAGTTCTACATGTTTGTTAATGGAGTTCTAGTTTGAGTGCTAGGTCTCCAGGAATTCTTGTGTGTGCCTTTGCTTGGCTTGTCCTAGGATGGCTTATGTTGTCCCAGTTGAATTGGTGAGCCTCTTTGTTCATGTGTATTGAAATGAGTGATAGTTGATCATGTCTCTTGGTAGGTAGTTGATGTTCGTGAATCCTGATGGCTAGTTTGTCCTATGTAATGTTTTTGGCAGTCTTTTCATGGTATCTTGTAAGTAATCACAAAGGTGTCATCCACAATTTGTGATCGTGAAATGCTCTAAACTGGAGTAAACCCATCTGCTCATAAATGACATCCTCACTAGCATAAAATTCACCAGGGAAGAGGAGAACAACAACAGACTTGTCTTTCTGGGCATAATTGCCAACAGTGAGCTCCAGATCAGTGCACAGGAAGGCCATCCGTATGGACCAGCAACAACAGCAATCATCCCAATACCCACAAACTGAGCTGCATCAAAACACTGTTCAAGTGAGCCTCAACGCACTGCAGCGCCCCCGAGCTGTGCAAAGCCGAGGCAGAACACCTATACAGCGTCTTTAGAAATAATGGTTACCTGAAAAACGTAGTCCGCTGATATCTACACAACAGGATGACAACACGTCCAGAGACACTGGTCACCCTACCATGCATTAAGGATATATCTGAGATGACCACCATCATTGCTAGCTCACAAACCGACAGCTACTGACTAGAATGAAGGATCCAACAGCCATAACTAACAGAACCAATGTTATTTACAAGATACCATGCACAGACTGCCAAAAACATTACATAGGGCAATCTGAAAGAAACTAGCCGTCACGATTCATGAACACCAACTAGCTACCAAGAGAGATAACCAAACTATCACTCATTTCAATACACATGAACAAAGAGGGACACCAATTCGCCTGGGGACAGCGTAGCCATCCTATGACAAGCCAAGCCAAGACACACGTGACAATTCCTGGAGGCCTGGCACTCAAACCAGAACTCAATTAACAAACATGGAGCTGGACCCCATATACCAACCACTAAGAAGCAAATCCAAAAGTGATGCTACCCACCCCAGGAAACCGAGACGCACAAATAGCGAGTGGGACTCAACACCAATGCTTCACTGGAGGTGCACTGATGATGGTACCAAGTATGGTGATGAAGTGTTTGTGAACAAATTTACCAGTTGGCAAGCAAGTCAACAACGACATCAACGACCTAAGCTACAAATCTTATCAAAAACCTTGATTTTAAAGAACTGTTTAGATGTGCACTTCATGCCAAGGTATACAAGGCTATGGGCAAAATGCTGGAAAATGGTATTAAAATAGTTGTGGTTGTTTTTGACCAGTGCAGACTCTAGCTTATTTCTGAGCTGTAGATCTCTATGGCATTGACTCTATCCAAAGTTGCTGCCTGACCACCTGAGTTTCTCCTGCATTTTCAGTTTGTAGTTGGTTTGTTGGATCCATAGTGTTTTGCTTCTGTTTCAGAATTGATGAGTTTCTGTTGGGCATGAAGTGGTGTGAGGCTGAGTGTTTAGATCAAGGAGAACTGAATATGTCATAAAATGAGCTGATAGTCAAAAAGCTTGATGTTGAGAAAACCAGTAAACACTCTGGTTTGTTAAAATGTAATTCTGTCATCATTCTGTGATATTTCTAAGAGCTCTGAATTTTTGTAGTTCAGCGCAATATGATTTAAGGTGAAGGAAAGGCCTTGTTTGTAAGTTGATTAGAGAACATAGTTTGTGAGGTATTGTCACAAATACAAAAAAAACTTTGTCACCCAACATTTGTGGCGTGCATGTGCAATAGTTATTGCTCAGCTATCAAAGGTGTAAATATTTTATCTACAAAACGTATTTGTACTCCTTGTGAAAGTGAATCTCCATGTTCTGGATATACCTAACACTGACAAACCCATCGACTCCCACAGTCACCTGGACTATACATCCTCACAAGCTTCTTCCTGTAAAGACTCCATTGCATTGTCCCAGTTGTTCCATTGTATCTGATCCGACAATAGCAGCTTCTACAAGAGGGCCTTGAAATATCTACCATCTTCCACAACTGAGGATTCCCCACCACCATGGGTGACAGCGGCCTCAGCCATGTCCTACCCATCTTCCGCACCTCTGCCCTCACCCCTTCTCTTCCCTTCACAACACCAATAGGGTCTTCACTTGCCACCCCATCAGCATCCACATCTAAGGGATTATTAGCCACCGTTTTTGCCGCTTCAAATGGGGCTGCCATCACCAGATACATGTGCCTTTTTCAGCCTTCCGCACAGACTATTCTCTCCAGGACACCTTGGTTCACTCCTCCACTCCTGGAGCCTTCCACTACCCTCAAGGCACTGTAATATGGCTTAGAAAGGGTGGACGCTGGGAAGTTGTTTCCCGTTAGGTGGGGATACTAGGACCCGTGGGCACAGCCTTAGAATTAGAGGGGGTCAACTTAGAACGGAAATGAGGAGACATTTCTTCAGCCAGAGAGTGGTGGGCCTGTGGAATTCGTTGCCACGGAGCGCAGTGGCGGCCGGGACATTAAATGTCTTCAGGGCAGAGATTGATAAATTCTTGATCTCTCAAGGAATCAAGGGCTACGGGGAGAGTGCGGGTAAGTGGAGTTGAAATGTCCATCAGCCATGATTAAAAGGCGGAGTGGACTCGATGGGCCGAATGGCCTTACTTCCACTCCTATGTCTTATGGTCTAATATCTGCCTGTTTGCCACCTCCCTCCAAGCTCCCAGATGCACCTTCCAGGTGAAGCTGTGATTTATTTGCACTTCACTCAAACTAGTTTATTGTATTTGCTGTACGTGTGGTCTCTACTGGGGAGAAAAAGTGCAGACTGTATGACAACTTTGCAGAACACCACCTGCTTTCTATCCACAGAAATGATCCTGATCTTGTGATTGCTTGCCACACACTACAGTGTCCCCTGATCAACATCTGTGTCTCAGACTAGCTGCAGTGAAGCATGGCGCAAGCTGGAAGAACAGCATCTCATTTTCCATTTGGAAACTCTGCAGCCTTCAGGACTCTATCGAGGACAATAATTTTAGGGCCTGAACACCTTCCCTATATCCTTAAGCCCCACCACCACCACCACCAAACCCAACACACCAGGCCTTATCAAGTATGCTGCCACCACAAACAACCCATTGTCAGCTACTAATGTCCCCATCAGCTCTTGATTCTTCCAGGCTAACCTTTTCTCTTCACAGATGCTGCCAAGTTTCCAGCAGTTTTTGTTTTTGTTTTTGTTTTTATTTCCAGCATCTGCAGTTCTTTGTACATAACACCTCCCCAGTTTCTGTTTAGTGTACATAATTTACATGGAGTAATTTCTAGTTCATTCTTCTTGAACTGGAGACTGTTGGGCACTTAGCAACAGCCTGTTTAACATGGAGAACAGCTCAAAATTTCAATAGCTTTTCACTTTGAAAACTGCGTTAAATTCAGCAGTCTAACATGTGAATATATTTCCTTATTAGTGGCTGACTTAGGTGAAGTGATATGGATTAATGGTGACAGATTGGTGGGATGGATGACATGCTACAGAAGGGAGAGTGAACTTGAGAAGCAGTCTCGAGAACTGGATGAAAGCATTGGTTAAAGGTTTGCGAAAGTGAATGGGCTGCAAAAAATTGCTACTTGTGGCTTTTTATTTGGGTGGGCATATACTCGTCTGAGAGGCTGGTTAAAAAGGAGCAGCATACAGGTACCTATTGCTTATTTGAAAATCAGGGCAACTCTTCCAAGATTTTAATAAGTGCTGAATGAATGGTAAAGGTTTTTGTTGTATTGCTAGCTTTTGTTTGGGATTTTCTCAGTGGAATTGTATTCAGTTGATGGGCCATATGTTTTTGGAAAGGGTTAAATTTGCAAATTGATAGATCTGTTTTGAGGGTAAACTGAGAGCTCAATTGAATGGCAATAACAGTGAGCTCAGTGACCCAAAGGACTGGGAGATGAGAAGAGAGCTTTTATTTGGAAATTCTGTCCAGGCGTTAAATACTTGTGTCCAGGCTTTGTGGTATGCCAAAATAAATCACCAGTACAGGTGTTGCAGCATGTTTCTAAATCTGATATAGAATTTTTCACACCACAGATTGAAATTAAGACTGTGGTTGGACTCTGCTTCTCAGCAATGTGACAGCCAGTAGAACGTTTTTAATTGATTTCCTGTAGGCCACTGCACCCAGCTGTAATTGCACATTCCCCTTCTTCACCACTCTTGCACTAATTCCTCAAACACTGTAAGCTGTTGCATTGTCTAATGTTCTGGGTCAGTGGTATTTGGGCTGATAGTCGCTTTCTATATATAACTAGACAAACATGCTTAACTACTGTAATAATGGAGGATATAATTTACTTTGAGTAGTGTGTAATGTTCAAAAGAACCCAAATTTAATTTTGCCTTTGGGATTTATTTGTGCTAAGATGTATACTACAAATGTTTTTAACAGTATGAAATAGCATAATATTGAGATTAGCTGTAATAGTTGGGAAATTATATATAGACAGGTATATATCTGCTGATTTTAATTCCTGTTGGAGTTTCAAAATCTTTACTGGCTTCAAGTCTTGTACTTTCATGTCAGCTGCTCTCTGAATTTTTCCTTACTAGGTTTAAATGATGGCTAGAAATTACCCTACCCCTGGTAGGTAAGGCTTGCTGATCTTTATTATGTAATACTTTTCACTTAACTAACTGACTCTACGTGTTTTTGCTTTTGTCAAGTACTAATTAGTGAGCGGCACTTTAATCTGTCTGTTATAGCAGTAATGACCGGTTTTATAAATATCCTGTTTTTTTTTTTTGAAAAACCGCTATACAAAATCATCACGTTACTACCAGCAAAAGGACAGAATAACTTTCAAATAGAGTTTTAAATCAATTTATTGTGTATGCTGTATTCAACTTGTGTATGAAAGTGACTTTAAATGTCAGTCTTGGAGATACTTAAACTGTCATTTGACTATTTAATAGTGCAAAGTTCGAGCTTTCACGAGTTGCTAGATTTTTTTCCACAAAATCACGAAGTACTGGCTCTGGTCCATAATTAGCCATAAATTCTCTTAACTTATGCATGAGTATCTCTATTCATTATATAGAATCATAGGAGCAAGAGTAGGTCATTCAACCTCTCAAGCCTGCTCCATCATTCAATGTGATTATCTTACTCAATATCATAATCCCCCCTCTCCTCACCCTCTCTATATCTTTCCCCCTACCCCAGCACTTGATCCCTTTAGCCATAAACAACATCTAAGTCCATAAACAACGTCTAAGTCCTTAAACAATGTTTTGGCCTCAATCGTTTTCTGTGGTAGTGAATTCCACAGGCTCGCCATTCTCTAGGTGAAGAAATTTTTCCTCCTTTCAGTCCTGAAAGGTTTACCTTTCATTCTTAAACTAAGAAATTCTTGTTCCTGTACTCACAGTTACTGAATTGATAATGTCAGCTCCTGCAACATGCACTGGTCATTGTGGCACTTGTCACGTTTGTTGCTGCTGTAACCTTATTGTTTTTAGAAATCCAAGAATACTACATCTGTTTCTTTTTATCGACACTACTAGTTCATCCTCAAACACAATGACCCTTTTGTAAAACCATCTTATATTTAAGACCTTTGGACAGATACATGAATAGGAAGGGTTTAGCATATGGGCCAAATGGACTAGATGAATTTAGGATATCTGGTCGGCAGGGGCGAGTTGGACTGAAGGGTCTATTCCCGTGCTGTACATTAGACTGTGTTTTTGTCTGATCAGTTTGTATTTTTCTAAATACATTAAAACTTCCCAATGATTGTAGCCAAGAGCTGCATTTTGTTTTATTTCTCTTCCCTCCTTTCTTGAATTGAGGTTACATTTGCTAACTTAGAATCCCTTTGAAACAGTTCTAGAATCAAGGGCGTCTTTAGAAAACTGTAACCTGTTACCAGGCCATCATGTTCTTGGAATTTTGTAGTATTTCCCCTAAGTTTCTTCATACTGTTTCTCAGTTAATGACTTTCAATTCCTCACTTGTTAGCCCCTTGGTTATCCCTTATGTCTAGTATGCAATTTGTCTTCTGTGAAGACAGACACGATATTTGATCTATGTCTCTTGCTGTTTCCTTGTCCATTATAATACTGTCTTTTTTTTTCCTCCTGAAGGACTACTGTTTACTGGTCAAAATTGGGTCACAATTTTGAAAAGCCATAGGTATCTGATGCAGACTGAGCAAATCTTGAACAGTTGCAGTTTGTCGATTCTGACTGTTTTGCTTGCTGGACCCCTTGAGCATAGTTATAAAGTATTGGTAAATAACACTAGCAATTGTGGGGTAAAAAATTGATGCTGACTAGTAATGGGAATACGATGTGGTGAATGAAGGAGTGGACTTATTCAAAATTTATACAAAAAATGTTTTGGGACTAGGATAATTGCTATGACTTCTACACTGCAATTTCGGAATGTCACTTTTGGACTTGATATGTGACTCTATTGTAGTATGGTCACTTAATCCCTCTGAATCTTTTCCTGACAGACTGTCTCATTGCAGCATATTAGATGTAAAATAGTTTCATCTGTAGCTGGTTCTACAGTGCATTGACCCAGGAAACTATAACAAAAGCATTTCACAAGCTCATGTACTGGACCATCTTTGCGGCTTAAATTAAGCCGCTTCCCCTGATCAGATACAGTCTTCACTTCCCTTGCTAGCCACATCTCTAAATGTTTTTGCCTTCTAGGAATACATTTTATTTATTCATTTTTGTGGGATGTGGGTGTTGCTGGTCGGGCCAGCATTTATTGTCCGTCTCTAGTTGCCCTTGAGAAGGTGGTGGTGAGCTGCCGCCTTGAACCGCTGCAGTCCACCTGCTGGGGGTTGACCTACAATGCCCTTAATGAGGGAATTCCAGGATTTGACCTAGTGACAGTGAAGGAACAGATATATTTCCAAGTCAGGATAGTGAATGACTTGGAGGGGAACTTGCAGGGGGTGACGTTCCCATATCTGGTGCCCTTGTCCTTCTAGATGGAAGTGGTCGTGGGTTTGGAAGGTGCTGTTTGAAGATTTTTGGTGAATTTCCGCAGTGCATCTTGTAGATAGTACACACTGCTGCTACTGAGCTTTGGTCTGGAGGGTGTAGACGTTTGTGGGTGTGGTGCCAATCACGCGGCTGCTTTGTCCTGGATGGTGTCCAGCTTCTTGAGTGTTGTTGGGGCTGCCCCCATCCAGGCAAGTGGGGAGTATTCCATCACAATCCTGACTTGTGCCTTGTAGATGGTGCGACAGGCTTTGGGGAGTCAGGAGGTGTGTTACTCGCTGCATTATTCCTAGCTTCTGACCTGCTCTTGTAGACACTGTTTATGTGGTGAGTCCAGTTGAGTTTTTGATCAATGATAACTCCCAGGATGTTGATAGTGGGGGATTCAGTGATGGTAACACCATTGAATGTCAAGAGGCAGTGCTTAGATTGACCATCATTAATAAGAAATGTAGCCTGGCATTTGTGTGGTGTGAATGTTCCTTGCCAGTGGTTAGCCAAAGCCTGGATATTGTCCAGATCTTGTTGCATTTGGACATGGACTGCTTCAGTGTCTGAGGAGTCACGAATGGTGCTGAATGTTGTACAATCATCAATGACATTCCTACCTCTGACCTTATGATGGAGGGAAGGTCATTAATAAAGCACCTGAAGATGATTGAGCGGAGGACACTACACTGAGCAACTCCTGCAGAGGTGTCCTGGAGCTGAGGTGACTGACGTCCAACAATCACAACCATTTTCCTACGTGTCGGGTATGAATACAACCACTGGAGAGTTTTCTCCTTGATACCAGTTGATTCCAGCTTTGCTAGCGCTCTGATGCTACCCTTGGTCACGTGTTTTTGAAAATCAAGCATTTAAATGCTAACTGCAGCCTATCTACCATCAAGCCTTTTAATGTAGTTTTCCAATCCACCTGGAAAGGAAACAGTCGTAACTTGGTGGCGGGGAGGGGGGAGTTGCAAGTTGAATAATTATTCAAAAGCATGATTGTTACTATTTAAGATAACAAGGTGTAGAGCTGGATGAACATAGGCCACGCAGCATCAGAGGAGCAGGAAGGCTGACGTTTAGGGTTCAGACCCTTCTTCAGAAATTTCTGAAGAAGGGTCTTGACCCGAAACGCCAGCTTTCCTGCTCCTCTGATGCTTGGCCTGCTGTGTTCATCCAGCTGTACACCTTGTTATCTCAGATTCTCCAGCATCTGCCGTACCTATTATCTCTGAAACATTGTTAATATTTGTAATTTTTAAAATTTTGTTTTGAATTATGTTCCAATGGAGTTCTCATAGGCAAATTTGACTAATTATAGTTTAGTTTGAACTTTATTTTTGATGGAGAATTTACTTTTAAGGAATGTGAATTGTTAAATAAACCAATACTTTTCAAATAAGTAATAAATTCAAGTGCCTGGGACGAACAGGTATGAAATTTAAAAAATTTTAAAGTAAAAATGTATTTATCATGGAACTCAAAGCCATGATGCTGGCTGAAGAATCCCAATTTCTGCCTTCTGAACTAGCAAGGTTGTGAGCTTGTGTAATTTGTCTTGCTAATACTGTGCAGTGCAATGTGACTTTTCCTGCTTTCTTTGTCTTCCTGGTCCCCAGCAATGGTTAAACTTGAAACTCTTGATGTCTGTGGCTATTTTAATTTTGGCTTTAGTAATGTGTAACAAGGGCAGTGGAATACTTGAACCCAATTATTACAGTGGCTTCTTAATTGAATTGGCACATCCTGATGAGAAGACAACATGTTCCCGTCATGTCACTAAAAACAGTTTGAGAAATTCTGGATTAGCTGTAATTGCCAGCAATCCTGGTGTTCGGGAAGCAGATTTTGAAAGACCAACTTGTGTTATATTGTCTCTGATATAAAATACTGCAAAGCAGCTAACAAAAATATTATCAACAACTTGGCACTGACAAAATTGCAGTTACTGGATCTAGTATCTCCTTGTTCTGCTAAAAGAAATAGATTTTAAGCGGCCTCTTAAAGTTGGAGGGAGGCTGAAAAAATTTTAGGAGTGGAATTCAAGGTTAGGGCTAAAACAGCTAAAGAGACAGCTGCTAATGTTGAAACTAAGAATGCGTAAGAGACCCTAATTGGAAGAGCACAAAGGTATTCGGTATGGAAAGCTGCAAGTGGTACACATAGGTTGGGTGAGGCTATGGAGATATTTTATTGGTGGGGGAGGGGTGGATGTTTTGAGCAGATTTCTTTTGGCATAAGGGTACGGTGAGGTTTGGATTTCACTAATGGCAGCTGACATTTGGCACGTTGAAGTTTTACTTTCTTCTGTTTACCCGAGCTGTCTCCTGTTCCACATGTTATACCACCTATGAAGATAATTATTAGTGCTGCTGTATCCAAGATAATGAAACGTCTATAAGGACTACGGTGGGTGCCATGTATGCATTAGCATGTAAGTCTGTAGCTTGCTGTGTACAAGCTTCAAGGTGTGCTGCAGAATTTTGAGTCTGCAATGCTTGCTAAGTCATGTTTGACAATATTGTCAAACATCTATCCTTTTGGTAGTGTTGGCATGAATGCAGATGTTTACTAGAGTTGGAGTTTTATAAAGAGACTTGGGTGCATGAGACTTAAGATTTAAAGATGTGCTCTTCCATCCAAAATGCTTTATGCTTTCTGTTGCCTTTAGTAAGTATGATCAATTCATGGCTGTCCCAATTGGCAGCTAATTGCTGTTCGTCTGTGTATGGCTAGGGAATGTGAACTTCTGCCTGAAGCCTCGCTACATACTGCGTCTTGGAATGGTGCAATTATTTACTTGAATTCTAAGAATTGTGACTGACATGACAATGTTTCATACATTGTGCTGAAAGTAGGCCTCACTCCTAACTATCCTTCAGGAATTCTCGAAGAAAAATAACTGCAAATGCAAGCAATTTGAAATATAGAAAAAAAAAAATTATATACTGTAGTCAAGCAATGTCTGTGGAGGAAGAAACTGAATTAATGATTTACCAGACATGGGAATGATTTGTTTTCAGCAACTGCAGATGTGGAAAGGGTGAAGTAGAAGGGGAAAGGCTGATGGGGTGAAACATAGGAGAGATTATGTGAAGAGTAATGGTACACTGAAAAGAAACAAGATTGGTCCAGAAGAGGTGTTGTTTCCAAATACTACCCTTTAAACCAGTCTTTTATTAAGTGGCCCCATGGCTGTCTCCTTTCCGTTTGTGTCACTTTGTCCAATCATTCTAATCTCTCTCGCCTTCCCTTTCGTTGTACCTTCCCACCTTCTCTGTGTTTATATTTGCTCAAAACATTGTCTGAATAGGAAAATAATTAGAGACACAAAGTATCATCAACCTGAAATGCTGAATGTTTCTGTCCACATGAGCTACTGACCTGTTCATGTTTCCAGCAATTTCTGCTTTGTGTATCAATTGAACAAATAATTTGATTACCTACCTAGTATGGGGGGGTGGTGGCATAGTAATGGTAAAGTTTCTGATCAAGAAATCCAGGCTAATGTTCTGCGGACATGGGTCCGGATGCCACCGTTAGAGATGGTGAAATTTTTAATTCTAATAAATCTGGGATTTTACAATACAATGCTAGCCGAATGGCAATCGTGTAACTATTATTAATTATTGTTTTTAAATAACTTTCTGGTTCACTGTTACCTGTTAGGGAAAGAAATCTGCCGTCCTTCCTGGTCTGATCTGTGACTCCAGACCCACAGTAATGTGGTTGACTCTGAATTGTCCTCTGGGCAATTGTCCTGAAGGGATGAGCAATAAATGCTGGCCCAGCCAGCAACACTCCCATCCAATGAACAAACAAAATAAACTGAAGTTCTTTTGAATGTATGTTGGTATCTGTGTGCTGAGTGCTTTCTTTCCTTATCCCCTTCTCTCAATTTGTTTTTTCATTTCATTCCAAAAGAGACATGGATTTCAGTGGTTCCTTACACCAGGAGCCTCTTGAAAAGCTTCTCTAGTGCGTAAATAGTCTTCCAGAGTATTTCTTTATTTGGAAAATGTATTCACTTGTGTGGGTGCAGATGATAGAATTCAGTGAATCAAAATGTACCAAGAATAAGTAATACTCGTCCTTCAAGAATTTAGTTTCCCTCCACAATTAGTGCAGTAGATTACTTTAGAATGTAGAAAAAACTGTTTAGTGAAAGTACCTAATTGCAGTTCAACATTAATTCTTTTAAGGGTCACCAAACAAATATTGTAGAAGGCTACTTGTAGCACTTCATTTTCAGGCTGTTTTGTTCTGCTTATGATTATTCTCTTTTTTTTCTCCCTCCACCATCTTTTCACCCTGCCCCCCCAACCTCTCTCTCCCCCCCACTCTCTCCCTCCCTCCCTCCCTCCCCCCTCTCCCATTAACAGAAGGATCCAAATCCACCATCTGAGTGCAAGCAACAGTGAAGCCTGCTCTGTGGCCTTGAGGAACAACTGCACTGTACTGGCTTATTATAAACAACTAATAGTTACTTAACAGCCTTATAATGTTTTGTATTTTTCTTGGTAGGACAAATTTCAATTAACATTTTTTTGGTTAATCATGAATCCTTGAATCAGCCAGTTCAGAACATGGTTACTACTCCTGCGTTGTGTTTTTTTTTAGTTGGTTATTGATGGAATGGAGTTTTAAAGTCGTGATTTTGTCATCCCACTGTTACAGAATTTATGTTCTTCAGAATAAAATCTTGTGTTAGTGGCAGCACTGATGGAAGGCTTTTAGAGCAGCAAAATTCAGAGACCAATTTAGGTACATTCTGCTGGAGAACAATGAACCAAAGTAATTGTCCTTTTCTTCAGCCCCTGTTGTCTGAACATCTCAAACTGTGGAAAGATTTGTTTTGTAGTTGGATGGGTGTGTTGTAGACTTTATACAAAATGATAGAAATAAAACTGTGCGACATGTCTGTGCTTGCACTAGCTGTGCCTTCATTACTCATCTTCCTGTAAAGATGCAGTTCCACAGTTACTTACCAGGAGACACTCATTCAAACTTTGTGGCTGGCTCCGTGTGTGGAGTTACCGAATAGTTAATGGGAGATTTTCAGAATTTCCAACAGTGTGTACTGTTCATACATTGTTTGCTTAATTATGCTATAGTTTTTGTTCATTTGTTTTAGTGAGATTGTGAACGACATGAAAGCATCACCGCCTAAAGGTCATACTGTACCACTTGGTGTGAATAAAAACTAGTATTTTCAGATTTTCTTATTGAGCTTTCTTCCAAATGATATGATGTGATGTAGTTTGTATATTGGTTCTACAGAGGAGCTTTTCCTGCTGGTTGTCCAATGACATTAGGACAGTACTTACATTTTTTTTGATGGAAGACCCAAGTTCCAAGTCTGTCAACAGCTCAGTGATTTTCTTTTTTTTTGGAATGTGTATACCTAGACATGGCACAAAATTAGATTTAACTACCTGTTTGTGAAAATTCTTGCCATTAGTTAAGTATCAAATCCCATTGCTCTAGAATCACAGCATAGAAGAGGCCCTTTGGGCCTATTGTCTGCTACAGTACTACCTGCATTAGATCCATAACCTTGATTGTTATGACACTTCAGGTGCTCGTCCAAGTACTTTCTAAAGGTTGAGGTTTCCTCCCTCAACTACCTTCCCAGGCAGTGCAGACTTAGACCACTTTCCGGGTGCAAAGCTTTTCCTTAAGTATCTCTAAACCTCCTGCCTTTCACTGCAAGATTATACCCCTTTGTTATTGACCCTTCCACTGAAGAGAGCTGCTTTCTATCCATCTTGTTCATACCCCTCAACTAGTTCTCATACAGCATGGAACAGGCCCTTCAGCCCATGTCTGTGCCAACCAACCAACACCAAACTATACCAAGCCCCTTTGCCTGCACTTAGTCCATACCCTACGATGCCCTGGCATTTTAAGTGCTTAACTAGATGGTTTTTAAATGTTAACCGGAGTATCTGCTTCCACCCTGTCAGGCAGCATGTTCCATTTATCTACCACCCTCTGGGTGAAAAAGTTTTTTTTCGTCTCCTGTAAACCACTTGCTCCTCAGCCCTCTGGTCTTGGATGTCTGCCATGGAGAAGAGATTCTCACAATCTACTGCCTGTACCTGCTGTAATTTTGTAAAACCTCTATCACATTACCCCTCAGCCACCTCTGCTCTAGGGAAAACAAACCCAGTCTATCCAATCCCTCTTCATAACTGAGACTTTCCATCCCAGGCAACAGCCTAGTGACTCTGCTCTGCACCCCCTCCCTGTGCAATCAGTTCCTTCTGCGAGTGTGGTGACCAGAACTGCATGCAGTATTCCATTTGGTCTAACCAATATTTTATGAAGTTGTAACAAGACTACTTTGCTCCTGTATCTGTTGCCTGGCTAATGAAGGCAAGGGGACTGTATGCTGCCTTCACCACCCTGTCTATGTGTGCTGACGTTTTCAGGGACCGATTTGTAAACTAAGGTCCCTTTGTTCCTCAGTACTCTCTAGGGACCTAGCATTCATTGACTAAATCCTTCTCTTGTTAGACCTCTCAAACTGCATCACCTTGCACATAGTGAGATTAAATTCCATCTGCCATTGCTGTGCCCATTTACCAGCTAAGTAACATCAGACTGTAGCCCAATACCACCATCTCAGTATCAACAACACCCCTAACTTTCATGTTACCCGCAAACTTGTATCCTCTACGTTCACATCCATGTTGTTAATGTAAATAACAAACAGCAAGGGTCTCAGCACTGATCTCTGGTACATTGCTGGTCACAGGCTTCCAATTACAACAACAAACCCCACCATCATACTCTGCCTCCTATTTGTAAGCCAATTTCAATGCATGAGGCCTGACTGGTAAGGCAAATGAGCTCAGAGCATGGATTGGCTCTGGGGACTGGGATATTATAGCCATAACAGACACATGGCTGACAGGATCGCAGGACTGGCAGCTGTGTTCAGGTGTAACAGAAATACAAGTATGTGAGGAGGGGCTGTTGCCCTTTTGATAAGGGAGGACATAACAACGGTGCTTAGAGAGGATATTCTTGAGTTATCAAATGGGGCCATATGCTTAGAACTTAGAATCAAGAAGGGGATGGTTACTCTGGGACTGTATTATAGGCCCTCAAACAGCTGGCGGGTATTAGAGGAGCAGATGGATAGAGAGACTGCAGATACTTGTAGGAATAATAGAGTAGTATTGGTTGGAGATTTTAACTTCCCCTGCATTGACTGGGCCACCCGAGTGTATAAAGCCCAAATGGAGTGGAATTTGTCAAATGTGTCCCAGAAAGTTTCCTAAATCAATATGTAGAGGGCTCTACTTGAGAGGGTGCAACACTGGACTTCCTCTGAGGAAACAAGGCAAGTGACTGAAGCATCAATCAGAGAGCATTTTGGGTCCAGTGACCATAACACTCTCAGTTTTAACATAGTTAAAGAAAAAGATAGGACAGGCCCACAAATTAACGTGCTGAATTGGAGCACAGCCAATTTTGGGGCTGTTAGGCATGATCTAGCAGGTCGACTAGGTGAGTGTGTTTGAAGAAAAAGGAATGACTGGCAAATGGGAGGGTTTTGAAAGTGTGACATCAAGAATCCAGGGACAGTATGTCCCTGTTAGGGTGAAGGGAAAAGCTGGCAGGTTTGGGGATCCCTGGCTGATAAGGGATATTGAGGCTTCAGTCGGGGGGAGAAAAAGGCAGCATACACTGGGTTTAAGCTATTGGGCTCAAGTGAATCCCCAGATGACTATAGAAAGTGTAGGAGCACAGTTAAGAGGGAAATCAGAAGAGCAAAAAGAGGGTATGAGATGGATATGGCAGATAAGGATAAAGATAATCCCAAGAGGTTCTATAGCTATGTTAAGAGTAAAACGGTAGCTGGGGAGAGAATAGGTCCCCTTAAAGATCAGCTGTATATGTGCGGAGCTACAGGAAATGGCGGAGGTTTTTAATGAATATTTCTCCTCCAGTGTTTACTGAGAAGAGAATCATGGATGCTAGGGAAACAAGTGGGGATGTTTTGGACCACAAAAACATTATCAGAGAGGAGGTGTTTGCATCCTTGCATTAAGGTGGATAAATCCCCAGGATCTGATCAAGCCCATCCTGGGATGTTGTGGGAGGCTAAGAAAGAAATTGCAGAGGCCCTTCCAGAGATTTTTGTTTCATCTTTAGTCACTGGTGAAGTTCCGGAAGACTGGAGGGTGACTCATGTTGTCCCCTTGTTTAAGAAAGGAAGCAAAGACAAGCCAGGGAACTATAGGCCAGTGAGCCTGACATCAGTGGTACTGGAGAGGATATGAAGGGACAGGATCAACCAACTTTTGGATAGTCAGCATAGATTTGTGCGCGGGAAGTCATGTCTGACAGATCTTTGAGTTTTTCAAAGAGGTAACCAAGAGGATAGATGAGGGTAGGGCAGTGGATTTTAAACATATGGACTCTAGTAAGGCATTTGATAAGGTCCCGCACAGTAGACCAGTCATAAAGGTTAGGTCACATGGGATCCAGGAAGAACTAGCTAATTGGATTCAAAATTGGCTCACTGGCAGGAAGCAGAGGGTGATGGTTGAAGGTTATTTCTTGAACTGGAGGCGTTGACCAGTGGTGTGTCACGGGTCGATGCTGGGACATTAGTTATTTACGTGAATGATCTGGATGTGAATGTATGAGGCATGATTAGTATGTTTGCAGATGATATAAAATTAGGAGATATCATTGATAGCGAAAGAGGTTATCAAAAATTACAGAGGGATCTTGATCAAATGGGGAAGAGGGCTGAGGATTGGCAAATGCAATTCAATACAGATAAGTGTGAGGTGCTGCACTTTGGAAAGTCAGACCAAGGTAGGACTTACACAGTAAATGGAGTGTTGTGAAACAAAGTACATAGTTCACTGAAAGCTGCATCACAGGTAGACAGGTTGGTGAAGAAGGTTACAGAGTGCTGGTCTTCTTCAGTCGAGGTGTTGCGTATTGGAGTTGGGACGTTATGTTACAGTTGTATAAATTGTTGGTGAGGCCACACTTGGAGTATTGTATTTTGGTCACCGTGTTATAGGAAAGACATAGTTAAACTGGAAAGTGTGCGAAGAAGATTTATGAGGATGTTGCCAGGACTTGTAGGCCTCAGTTATCGGGAGATTTTGGCCAGGGTAGAACTTTTATTCCTTGGAATGTAGGAGAATGAGGGATGACCTTATTGAGGTGTATAAAATCATGAGGGGTGTAGAGAGGATGAATGCATATGGTCTTTTTCCCAGGGATGGGGAGTTGAAAACTGGAGGGCATAGGTTTAAGGTGAGATGGGAAAGATTTAAGAAGGACCTGAGGGGCGGCAACTTCACACAGAGAGTGATGTGTATATCGAATGGGCTGCCAGAGAAAGTGGTTGAGGAAGGTACAATAGCAACATTTAGAAAACATTTGGATAGGTACATAGATGCCAAAGGGTTTAGAGGGATATGGACCAAATGTGGGCAATTGGAACTAGCTGAGTGGCCACCAGGGTCAGCATGGACGAGTTTGGGCCGAAGGACCTGTTTCAACGCTTTATTATTGTATGACTCTAAATCAAATTTATCTTTTGGACCAGCCTGATATGTGGAACCTTGTCAAAGGCCTTACTGAAGCCTCTGTAAACCATGTCAACTTAAAGCAAGTGTGACATTTGCGTCGTGGTATAGAGTATAGGAGCAAGGATGTAAGGTTGGAGTTGTACAGAGCGTTTGTCAGGCTACAACTGGAGTACTGTGTGCAGTTCTGGTTACCTCACTACATGAGTGATGTGGTAGCACTAGAGGGAGTTCAGAGGTGGCTCATCAGGATGTTGCCTGGGATGGAGAAATTGAAGTGTAAGGAGAGACTAGATAGACTTGGATTGTGTTCTTTACAGCAGAGAAGACTGTGGGGGGACATTCAAGATTGAGAGGCATGGGTAGGGTGAATAGAGAGCAGTTGTTTGCCTTGGTTGAGGGATCAATTGTGACAGGGCGTAGTTTCCTGGTAAGGGGCAGGGGATTTGAGGGGGCAAGTAAAGGTTTTTCACTGAGTGTTGGGAATCTGCTTGGGAAGGTAGTGTTGGCTGGAAACCTTACAAACTTTAAAATATATTTGGATGAGTACTTCAAATATCATAACGTTCAAGAAAGGGGACCAAGTGCAGGAAATTGGGAGTAGCGCGCATTTAGTGCTAGTTATATTGGTGCAGACTCAATGGGCTAAAGGGCCTTTTCTGCGCTATATGAATCTATAAACTGCATATTTCAGATTCCCCCCTCAACTTTCTCTGCTCCAAAGTAGAAAACTGTAGATTGTCTAGTCTGTCTTCGTTGCTGAAATGCTCCATTCCAGGCAACGTTCTCGTGAATCTTCTTTGTGTCCCCTTCCATTGCAATCATATCCTTTCTAGATATTTTTGATCAACACACCTCCAGAGTAGGTGGAACTTGAACCTGGGCCTCCTGGATCACTGCATCCTCCATCCTCCATCCTCCTTACAGTGTGGTGACAAGGCTGGATGCTGTACTGCAGCTGTGGCCTAACCAAAGTTCTGTACGGTCCCATACTTGCATTCTATGCTATGGCTGATCCAGGCAAGTGTCCTATTTGCTGCCTTAACTACCTTAGTAACTTACCCTGCCATCTTCAGGGATCCAAGGTCCCTCTAAGCTTCACAGTGTCTTGCCATTCATTGAGTACTCCCTTGTTGTGGGTTCTCCTCCAAAGCGCATTGTCTCACATTTATCTGACCAATCCGGCAACCCTGTCAACCACCTGGCCAATCTTGTTATCTGCAAATTTACTTCTAATCTCCACGTTCTCACCTGTATTGTTTATAAAGTTATCACAATCAGTAAGGGACCCAGTACTGATCCCTGTGGTACACCACTGCATATCAAACTCAAGTCACGCAAACAGCCTTCTACCACCACCCTTGGTCTCCATCATAAAGCCAAATTTGGGTCCAACTTGCCAAGTTACCCTGGGTCCTGTAAGTTTTTTTTTTATCATCTATGACAAGGTCCCATGGGGGAAACTGAGAAGCCTTGCTGAAATCTGTAAACGACATCAACTACCCTACTCTCATCTATACACTCAAAAATTCTACCAAGTTTGTTAGACATGACCTCATTCTACAAAGCCATGTTGACTATCCCTGCTTGAATTTTGCCTCTCTAAATAGTGATTAATTTTTACGTATAATTTTTCTACCACTGTTAGATTTGCTTGTCTACAGTCCCCTGATTTACCCTAACACCCCTCTTGTAAATTGGAGCCACATTAGCTATCCAGTTCTCTGGCACCTCCTCTGTGACCTAGAGAAAATTTGAAAATTTGGGCCAGGGGCTTTAATTTCCTCCCTCATTTCCCTGTCTACCTTAAATCTACCAATACTTCCTCACAGTACTTACACCCTCCTCTCCCACCGTGCATATATTGCCACCTTAGTACCTAATAGGCCCTGCTCTTTCCTTTAATGTACTTGCAGAAAATCTTAGGATTCTCCCTAATCTTGCCTGCCAGCATTTTCTCAAACCTCCCTTTTTGCTCCTTGTACTTTCCCCATTCCTCTAGGGCCTCTGTTTTGCTCAGTTTTTACTTATGTTTCTTTTTTAATTTCTCCCTTTTAGCCAGTCCTGAATATTTATAGGTATCCATGGTTCTCTGGCCTTGTTGCTTCTACATTTCAGTCTGAAGAAAACATATTCGGCAAGGTATTGGGGCAGTACAGGCCCAATGCCTCTTATTGTTCTCCTGTAAATTTACCCTTAAATAGCTGCTCCTCCTCTACTCTAGCCAGATCCTGCTTTATTTTAATGAGATCTGCCTCTTCACCCACCCCCCCCCCCAAAAAGGGCCCTTTTTTTTCCAGACCATCCTTTTCCTTAACAAATAGTTTGCCAGCAATTGAACCAGATATATTGGCATACACCTGTTTTCTTGATCCTCAATTTTCATGGTGTGGCTTCATCATTTGAGTTGTGAGATTCCTTGTCTTAGTCAATATATTAAAGACATTGTACCAAGTTAAAGATGCTGTTTAACTAATAATTTGATACATCTGACCTCTTACAATGAGAAGTGTTAAATTTAATTTGCATCATGAGCTATTCATTTTAATTTCTTTCACTCCAAAATGTTAATGGGTTAGAGTCTTGAGTCAAAGTTCTCTAACATTAATTTGAAGGTGTGTTGATACCCAATTCTATCATCACCACATCTCAACCCCTTCCTTCTGATACAGCTTGTCCAACATCTAGACTTCAGATCAGCAACATTTTCCTCCAATTTTACATTGTTGTAGGCCACTGCCCACCAAATCAACTCTGCTTCAAGGAGAACATCCCCAGTCTATCCAATTTTTCCTCCAGTTCTATTTTTTCCAGTTCTGAAAAAGCAAAAGAGAGAAAGCATATAATGTGGTGAAGGGCAGTAGGAAACCAGAGGACTGGGAAGCTTACAAAGTTCAACAGAGGGCAATGAGAAAAGAAATAAGGAGGGAGAACATTAAATATGAGGGTAAGCGAGCCAGTAATATAAAGGAGGACTGTAAGAGTTTGTTCAGATATATGAGGGGCAAAAGAGAGGCAAAAGTGGACATTGGACCAGTGGAAAATGACACTGGAGAGACAGTAGTTGGGGAACAAGGAAATGGCTGAGGAACTGAATAATTACTTTGTGTTAGTCTTCACAGTAAAAGACATGAGTAATAGCCCAAAAATTCGAGAGAGTCAGGGGGCAGAGCTGACTATGGTGACCATCACCAAGGAGAAGGTGCTAGAAAAACAATGGCCTGAAGGTGGATAAATCACCAATCTTTTGGTTGAGTGTAACTATTGTAGGGGGTGCGTTCAGTAACAGGCCTAGTTTTGGAAGTACCAGAGCAGGCAAAGAGAGAAGATGGGGAAAGGGAATTGAGGGAAGATTTGACAGCGAACAAAGAAATGGTTGCTTTGCAATGTGCAAGACAGAAACAAGGTTAAGTTGTATAGAACATAGAACAGCATAGCATAGTACAGGCCCTTCGGCCCACAATGTTGTGCCGAACTTTTACCTGAATCCTAAGGTCTGTGTAACCTCCACTCCTACCTTATACTGTCATCCATATGCCTATCTAATAGCCGCTTAAATGCCCTAATGAGGCCGACTCCCCTACCCTCTCCGGCAATGCATTCCATGCCCCTAGCACTCTGAGTAAAGAACCGACCTCTGACATCTCCCCTATATCTACCTCCGCTCACTTTAAAACTATGCTCCCTCATAATAGCTGCCTCCACCCTAGGAAAAGGTCTCTGGCTGTCCACTCTATCTATACCTCTGATCAGTTCGTATACCTCTGATCATTTCGCACACCTCTATCTAGTCACCCCTCATCCTTCGGCTTTCTAAAGAGAAAAGCCCTAGCTCTCTCAACCTTTCCTCGTAAGACCTTCCCTCCATTCCAGGCAACATCCTGGTAAATCTCCTCTGCACGTTTTCCAATGCCTCCATATCTTTCCTGTAATGAGGCGACCAGAACTGGATACAGTACTCCAGATGTGGCCGAACCAGGCTTTTGTATACCTGGAGCATAACTTCACGGCTCTTGAACTCAATCCCTCTATTAATGAAAGCTAACACACCACACACCTTCTTAACAACTCTATCCACCTGGGTGGCAGCTTTCAGGGAACTGTGAACATGAACCCCAAAATCCCGCTGCTCCTCCACGCTGCCAAGAATCTTTCCGTTAACCCTGTATTCTGCTTTCAAGTTTGTCCTTCCAAAATGAATCACCTCACACTTTTCAGGGTTAAACTTCATCTGCCGCTTCTCAGCCCAGCTCTGCATCCTATCAATGTCCCTTTGTACCCCAGAACAGGCCTCCGCACTGTCCATACCGCGACCCACCTTCGTATCGTCCGCAAACTTACTAATCCACCCTTCCACTCCTTCATCCAAATCATTTACAAAAATCACAAATAGAAGAGGACCCAGGACAGATCCTTGTGGTACACCACTCGTAACTGAGCACTGGGTTGAATATTTTCTGTCCACAACCATCCTTTGTCTTCTAAGGGTCAGCCAATTCTGAATCCAATCTGCCACATTTCCCCCTATCCCATGCCTCCCCACTTTCTGCATGAGCCTACCATGGGGAATCTTATCAAACGGCTTGCTTAAATCCCTGTATACCACATCCACTGCTCCACCTTCACCCACGTGTTTGGTCCCCTCTTCAGAGAATTCAATAAGGTTTGTGAGGCACGATCTACCCTTCACAAATCCATGCTGACTATCACGAATCAAACTGTGCCTTTCCAAGTGATCATAAATCCTATCTCTCAGAGCCCTTCCCAGTAATTTGCCCACCACTGACGTAAGACTAACTGGCCTATAATTTCCTGGGTTATCCCTATTCCCTTTTTTGAACAAGGGAATGTCGTTTGCCTCTCTCCAATCTTCTGGCACTATACCCGTGGACAGTGAGGACGAAAAGACCATTGCCAAAGGCCCTGCCATCTCGGCCCTCGCTTCCCATAGAATCCTTGGATAAATCCCATCAGGCCCGGGGGAACTTATCTATCTTCAACCTCCTCAAAATTGCTAGCACATCTTCCTGACTAACATCAACCTCCTCTAGCCTACCAGCATGTTTCATACTGTCCTCCTCTACAACTAGGTCCCTCTCAGTTGTGAATACTGAAGAAAAGTATTCATTAAGGACCCCTCCTATCTATTTAGGCTCCGTGCACAAATTCCCTTCACAATCCTTGATCGGCCCTACCCTTTATGTAATCTATGTTATATATCTATGTATTTACCTATGTATCTGTGTGAACGCATGGAGTATCATGAACAAAATTAGGGAACCGGAAGCAGAAATTGCTTTTGGGGTGATATGACATAGTAACATTAACAGAAACAAAATCATAACTTACTAGAAAAATTCAGGTCAGGTTGCGTTTGTAGATAGAAGGCAGAGTTGACATTTTGGGTCCAGTGACCCTTCTTCAGAACATTTTACTGAATACAAAATGTTCGGTAGCAGAGAGTGGAACATCAGACGGAATAGGAAATACATGATGGGAGCTGGTGTCAGGAGAGGGAATGGAGTTGAGGGGGAGGAGAGGAAGGTTGTGGAGGGGTATGGATATCTGAGTTGCTTTATTTTGTTCCTTAATGCCTGAAAGGAGAAGGAAGTTTCTAGTTAGAATGTTGAATGAACCGAAGGATGAAATGGGACTAGGGGCCAATGCAGCTCTGAGCCAGGGTGCAGTGGTGCTGATGGAGTCTACGAGATGGCTATCGAATCTGCACTGTCTCTTCAAAAAACATCCATCCTGACCCACCCCCTACCCTATCCCTGTAACCTTGCATTTCCCATGGCTGATCCACCTAGCCTGCATATTCCTGGACACTATGGACAATTTAACATGGCCAATCCAACTAGCTTGCACATCTTTGGACTCTGGGAGGAACCAGGAGGAAACCTACGCAGATGTGAGGTGAGTATGCAAACTCCGTGCAGACAGTCACCCAAGAGTGGAATCAAACCACTGGGCTAACCACTGACCCACTGTTACCCCTCACACAAGGTGAGTCTGAGCCAAAGGCAGCCACGGGAATGTGATGTGGCTGTGGAAGTGATTCTGGAGAAGGGTCATGGGATCCGAAATGTTAACTCTGCTTTCTCTCCACAGATACTGCCTAACCTGCTGAGTTTTCCAGCAATTTCAGATTTTGTTTCTGATTTCCAGCATCTACAATTCTTTTTTATCTTAGCATTGACAGAAACAGGGCTCATGCTAGAATAGGACTGGATTCTTAACAACCCGGGATATAACAGAACATAGAACGATACAGCACTGCAACAGGCCTTTAATTCCATCATGTCTGTGCTGACCATGATGCTATTCTAAACTAATCTGGCCTGCACATGGTCCGTATCCTTTATTCTCTGTCTCTTTAACGTTGCTAACTTATCTGCTTCTCCCACCTCCCCTGGCAGCGTGTCCCCTCTGTGTTAAAAAAAAAATTTGCTTGCACATCTTTAAATTTATTCCCTGTCACCTTATACCTATACACCTAGTATGTGATATTTCCATTCTGGGAAAGAGACTATCCACCCTATCCATACATCTCATAATTTTATGTACATCTATCAGGTCCCCACTCAGTCTTTTGTAAAAACAATCAAAATTTTTTACAACCTCTCCTTATAGCTAATTCGCTCCAATCCAGACAACATCTGGTCAACCTCTTTTGCACCCTCTCCAAAGCATGCACAAACTTCCTATAATGTGGTGACCAGAACTGCACACACTATTCCAAATGTGGCCTGACCAAAGGCTTATACAGTTGTAACATTTGCCAACTTTTAAAAGTTGCCAACTTTAATACTCAATGCCCAATCGATGAAAGGCTGTATGCCTTCATTACCACGTTGTCCACTTATCTTGTCACTTTCAGGAAGCTATGGACTTGGACCCCAAGATCCCTCTGTATATCACTGTTATAAGGCTTTTTGTAGAAACAGGGTGGATTAAAAAACAAAGGGAAGAGGTGTAGCAGGCATGGTTAAAGATGGTATCATTGCCCTTGAACAAGATAAACTTCCTGAATTAGAATCTATATGCTTTGAAGTGAGAATCAGAAAGGCAGCAGTGACCTCTAAATAGTGAGGAGGAAGTAGAAGAGAGCATTTGTAGGCAGGTTATGGAAATCTGCAGGACAAGTAGGTTTGTGATAGTTGGAGATTTTAATTGAATTGAATGTCCTTTATCGTCGCATGAAACCAAACTAAAGTGAGAAGTCTATACCGTTGCTCGTACGCAAGTGTCATTCACAGAATAGAAAAATCTAGATGCCAACTTTTCCTTCTCTGCTGCTACAGCATGCCACTGCCAGTTTCCCCCCCCACAAGATTCCCAGTCCATGCCATGCTGCTGAAGGAGCGTTTCCTCCCCTCGCCCAGGATTCCCAGCCCAAACCATTTTAATGTTCTTGAGGTTGTTAAGGAATTCCTGGGTTGAGTGGATGGAGTGGGGTGATCCGTCGACCAGGTGTATCAGAATATTAACATCAGTGATGACGAGATGATGGTATCCTTTGAGCTCACAGAACTATTCACATCAATTGACATATCACTAGTCACTCACCTTCTTGACTTGGAAATATATGGCTGTTCGTTCACTGTCGCTGGGTCAAAATCCCGGGATTCCCTCCATAAGGGCATTGTGGGTCAACTTACAGCAGGTGGACTGCAGCGGTTCACTACCACTACTCATTCCATTAATGAATAAAAATGATCGAACCCCTGCAAATTTATAGTCAGCCATGTTTCATTTGCATGAACGAAAGTGATTGTTCAGGTACAGTTAATGTATTCAAAAAAAGGTATATTCTCTCAAAATGGGAAAGGTGGGATGAACAAATGATAGAAATTAAGAAAAAGTGTACTTTTGACGTGTGTCAGGTGTATAATACATTTGGAAACCAAGCAGATGACAGAAGTTTCAAGAGGGAGGAGAAAAAGCAAAAGGATTAAGAAAAACATACTGGCAGCTAAGATAAACATCCCTCTCTAATTAGTTTAGAGTCCTATCTATAGCTCTAGTTATTCAATTCTCCACAACACTGTTCCCAGCACAGTTCAACAGAATCCGATCCCACCAGAACAGCTCCCTTCTACCCCAGTGCTGGTGCTAGTGTTCCATAAACTGAAACCCATTCCACCGACATTCTTCTGATGAAGAGTCACTGGACTCGAAACGTTGAATCTGCTTTGTTCCCACAGATGCTGCTGGAGCTACTGAGTTTTGCTAGCAATTTCTGTTTTTGTTCCACCAACACCAGTCTTTGATCCACACATTTAACTACTTGACATTAGTTACACTCTGCCAGTTTACCCAGGGCTCACATTGTAATCTAGAGATTATTACCTTGGAGGTTCTGCTTTATAATTTTGTACCTTACTATTCAACGCCTATCAACAAAACCTCCAGTCTCGTCCTACCAATGTCATTCATACCAATGTGGACGATGCTTACTGGATCCTTCCCCTCCCTCTCTTAAGTTCTTTTTCAGCCCCACGGAGAGGTCCTCATCCACTCGCCTGACACTCTGGAGCGTTTACTTCTTGCAGTAAACCCATTTAAAGCACCTCTGCCCCATTTTGCACCAAATTTCCAATAGTAATGCTGCCCAGGCAGGCAGCCTTGGAACACCCGCTCACGGCTGCAGAGAAGACTATCTACCCCAATCCCACTACATCATCCCCAACTACAACCGCATTCTTATTTCCTTCCCCCACTTGGTTAAGAGCCGCTGTGGTCAGTTTGTTCATCTTCCTTGCAGTCCCCACTAATTTGCACAACTTGTAAGACCTCATCATTGTTGGACAATTTCAGCGCTTGAGGCTCCTCAATTGTAATCCCCTAGATCCCTTCTCCTGCAGTCTCACCCTCTTGTCCCTGATCAGACTAATTTTGAAATACCAAATCTGAAGGGTGCAACCCCTCCTCTGAAGCAAGGTGTCCAGGTAACTTTCCCCCTCCCTGATGTGACGCTGTGTCTGCCCCTCAGACTCTAGTGCCTCAACTTGGATCCAAAGTTCCTTGAGCTGCAAACACTTGTTGCAGATGCGTTCACTCTGAATCACGTTGATGTCCAGGAGTTTCCACCTGTTGGAGCTGCAACACATCACCCATCCTGCCATCACTATTGTACTATATTACAATTACTTGATTCCCTGCCCTTTATGCTTTCACTGTCCTGAAATATTATATTTATAAACTGAGAGGAAAGAAAATAATCTATACCAATCTAATACTTCAGTAGTTTCTTTTCAAAAGAAAGAAGAAAACACTGGAGACCTAAACACATACTCAGGACTTGCCTTTTAATTTAACAACCAGAAATATTCACAAATCCTACTCGCCAATCAGCTTCTTTTTCTGCACTCTTTTCATGTTGTGGTTTGTGATGTCTCTCCGCTGCTGGTCTCACTCTAGCTCAGCCTCTCGATCAATGCCTCTGGTCCTCATCCACTCGCCTCACACTCTGGAGTATTTACTTCTTGCAGTAAACCCAGTTAAAGCATCTCTGTCCCATTTTGGACCAAATTTCCAATAGTAATCAGTCAGAACTCACTCTGCTAAGGTCCCACACTGATTGTGATTCAGCAGTACACACCTCACTATTTGTAGAAATGCAAGTTGAGGTTGGACATAAAGTTTAGCTGTTAAAATTAACAGAATGCATTCTGCCTGCCAGTGACCCCATTGTGGACGTTTCCTTGCAGGAGAATAAGATCCTTGCTGTTCAGATAATGTACTATCTGTCTTGATTTCTGAAGGGTGACTTGATATGCAAGATCATTCTGAGGACTCACTTGGTCTCTATCTCTGAACCAGGAGGCCTAGGTTCAAGTCCCACCAGATCTAGAAGTGTGTCATAATATGTCTGAACAAGTTAATTAAAAATATCTATTAAAACTTCTGAAGAGTAATCAAAGGTTTTGCCCCTCTTCATCCCCAATCCCTTTGACTTGTTACACAGCAACATAGAAATTAGAAGTGGGAGTAGGCAATTCTGCCTTTCATGCTAGCTCTGACATTTATCATGATCATGATTCTGAACATGATCTTATTCTGGTCTTTGGTCCACTTTCCTGCCCGCTCCCCATAGTCCTTTATCCTGCTTTTCATCAGAAACATATCTTTTTGGGATCTCATTCTGTCTCAGCTCCAGTCTCCTGCCTGCTCCCCATAGCCCTTTATCCCACTTTTCATCAGAAACATATCCTTTTCTGTCTTGAGTCTATTGATTGATTCTACCTCCACTGCACTCTGGGGCAGAAGCAGTTTCTCCTCATCTCAGTTTTGAACCTACTTCCTCGCACTCTATACATGTACCTCTTGTTTGAGATTGTCCCACAAGGGGAAACCGCCATGGCATTTTACATACCTCAATCAGATCCATCCTCACTCTTCTGAGCCTACATATTGATGCTAGCCCCCAGTACCATAACACCACACTACACTATCAAATATATCATAGGTGATGTTGTCTCCATTTTCAACATTGTAAAAATATTGTCCTCTTGAATATTGGATGCAAGTGTACTTTAAACCTAGAATTTCTATTCATTTGGTTCTATTTGTGAGGATGTAAGACTATACTACGTTCATACTATTGGAAATGAAATGGAAACTATACATTATCCTTTTCCATCTCTGACATTTATTGTGAACTGTTTTGTATGACAAATGTGCACATTGCTTGTTACAATCTCCTTTTTCTCAGTATCTGCTTAATTGATCACGGTCACTGAAAACAATATTTCACTCAGTCAACTGGAAATCCACAGCTGTAAATCAAGCACTTGAAGCTCCTCTCTAAACTTTTTGAGTTTATTGTTTGTCATTTATCACCATCCTCAGCTTTGCATTGCCATGTAAGTTATCCTGGTTAACTACTTTAACAGTAATCTAAATTTTAAGCGTCAGTTGGTGATTTCCAAGTTCAGAATTGTGTTGCATGGTTAAAAGAATGATTTGCTGACTTGCAGATTAGAATCTAGTAATTGATAGCGATGGCTTGTTGAGTATTAGATCCCAGATCAGTTCATTAAATATATGTTGCAATCTGACTGGTGCCAGAAACCTTTTTTAAAAGTACGCAGTGTGTGCGATAGACCATAAGACTATAAAATATAGCAGCAAAATTAGGCCATTCAGCCCATCAAGTCTGCTTTGCCATTCAGTCATGGCTCGTACAATTCTCAACCCCATTCTCCTGCCTTCTCCGTGTAACCCTTGGTCCCCTTATTAATCATGAACCTATCTATCTCTGTCTTAAAAACACTGAATGACTTAGCCTCCAAAGCACTTGGTGGCAATGATTTCCACAGTTTAACAACCTTCTGAAAGAAGAAATTCGTCATCATCTCAGTTCTATAGGGTCGTCACTTTACTCTGAGGCTGTGCCCTCAGGTCCTAATCTCTTCTTCCAGTGGAAACACCTTCTCCGCATTCATTCTACCCAGGCCTCTCAGTATTCTCTAAGTTTCAATGACACGTCCCCTCATCCTTCTAAACTCTATCGAGTACACACCCAGAGTGTACTCAGCAGCTCCTCATATGACAAGACCTTCATCTCCAGGATCATTCTTGTGAACCTCCTCTGGACCCTCTCCAAGGCCAAAGCATCCTTCCTTTGATACAGGGCCCAAAACTGCTCACAATATTTCAAATGCAGTCTGACCAGAATCTTGTACAGCCTCAGCAGTACATCTTTCCTGTTATATTCTAGCTCTCTTGAACTGAAGTTAAACATTGCATTTGCCTTCCTAACTGCCAATTGAGCCTGCATGTTCACCTTAAGAAAATCCTGAGCTAGGACTCCCAAGTTCCTTTGTCGTACAGATTTCTGAAAATAGTCTCCCCCTCTATGCTTCCCATGAAATTGTACAACCTCACACTTTCCTACATTTTATTCCATCTGCCACTTCTTTGCCCACTCTCCTAGCCTGTCCAAGTCCTTCTGCAGCCTTCCCCACTTCCTTAACACTACCTCTACCTCCATTTATCTTTGTGTCACAGAGTCATGGAGATATACAGCATGGAAACAGATGCTTCAGTCCAACTTGTCCATGCTGACCAGATATCCTATATAAATCTAGTCCCATTTGCCAGTATTTGGCCCATATCCCTTTAAACCCTTCCTATTCCTGTACCCATCCAGATGTCTCTTAAATGTTGTAATTGTACCAGCCTCCACCACTTCCTCTAGCAGCTCATTCCATACACGTACTACCATCTGCGTGGAAAAGTTGTCCCCTAGGTCCCTTTTAAATCTTTCCCCTCTCACCTTAAACCTATACCCTCTAGTTTTGGACTCCCTCAACCCGGGGAAAAGACCTTGTCTATTTACTCTGTCCATGCCCCTCATGATTTTATAAACTTCTATAAGGTCACCCCTCAGCCTCCAACGCTCCAGGGAAAATAGCTCCAGCCCATTCAGCCTCTCCCAATAGCTCAAACCCTCCATCCCTGGCAACATCCTTGTAATTTTTTTTTCCTGTACCCTTTCAGGTTTCACAACATCCTTTCTATAGGAGAGAGACCAGAATTGCATGCAGTATTCCAATAGTGGCCAAACGAATGTCCTGTACAGCCACAACATGTCCTCCCAACTCCTATACTCAATGCACTGACCAACAGAGGTTACCATACCAAACACCTTCTTCACTAGATAACAAGCATGGGGCTGGATGAACACAGCAGGTCAAGCAGCATCATAGGAGCAGGAAAACTTGACGTTTCGGGCCTAAACCCTTCATCAGAAATGGGGGAGGGGAAGAGGGTTCTGAAATAAATAGGGAGAGAGGGGGAGGCGGATAGAGGATGGATAGAGGAGAGGATAGGTGGAGAGGAGGCAGACAAGTCGAAGAGGCAGGGATGGAGCCAGTAAAGGTGAGTGTAGGTAGGGGGGTAGGGAGGAGATAGGTCAGTCCAGGGAGGACGGACAGGTCAAGGGGGCGGCAT